>JACEIK010000425.1:269410-373544 GCA_018107945.1 Datura stramonium | reverse complement strand
AATGGATAGTTAGAGGAATGGGTCCAGTCCCTGTGGGTTCGATAATCCGGTTCTTAAAAAGAGCCACTATATTACTTGCACGACCCGTACGCTTGCGGGCTCATCAGAACTAACAATGAGAAATAGTAAACTGGGTTAGAAGATATTCCACTATCTACAGAGCAGCGTGTCACCGATCCTAATCCATGAACTGTCGATGTATTGCGGGATAAAAGTAGTGGCCAGAGGCCAACATTAGCTCGAACCCGCTTTCCATTGGTGTTTCACCGAACTCGACTAGCGAATACGTTATAGTCGTCATCCCTAATGCATCACCATGAGCTCCAATGTCACCATTTCATATACATTTACTCACATCATATGAAAGCACTACTTCTACACATGAAAAGGACAAAAATGATGATTTACCCTTAAGAATACTGTCACCCAATCTATCATAAGGAAAAGCATGTCTTTTTAATCCCTTTGGGGTTACTTAAACTTCACCCAATTGAACTCTACACAGGAATAGAAACTTCCCCCACACCCATTTCAGTGGTGTGCTTCTATCATCCCACAAATTTTGTATAACCTCAAATAGAGCAGAAATCATGAAAATATTAGGGGGAATGGCAGTAAAAAGGAGGGGAATGTATGTCATAGCCACATGTATATGCAACTAGAGTACCATTGAAAAAAAATAAGAAAGTTAAAGGTACATTAGCATTCTTGAGAGAATATTTAGCAGAGGCTAGCTGAAGCTATGGGAGCTTGGTAATGCTCAACAATGGCAAACTATTGAGAATTATTTAGTAGAGAGGAAGATTGTGGGTGTAGTTAAAATTCTGTGGAAAGGGTGAGGAATTTTATAGGTGAGCAGATGAGAGTGTGGTTGCTTCACGAGGAGATTGATGGTTAATGGTGAGTTAATTGTATGGGAAGTGGAACAGAGGGAGTTGTGGGAATATGAAAAGGTGGGGTGTTGGGAAAATAAAAAGAAGTATGGGAAAGTGGTAAGAAGAGGAAAAAAAGAAGTCTAAGGGGTATGTTTTTTAGATTAGGGTGGTTCAAACAGATTTTGGGTCAACGGGGTCCACATTTGGTTAAGATTTTAAAATACAACCAGTACCTCTACCGGCGCTACACCGACAATCGCCATTTTGATCCGGCAGTTCACTGCCTTACCATCTCATGCTTGATTTTATTCCTAGTTTACTATATTGCAACCGGCGATTGACCGACGGTTCGTGAACTAGGTTCGGTGTTATGTCGATGGATCGCCACTTGAGCACCCACTTCTTAGGTATTTTGGGTTGCACCAAAAATAAAACGGCGGTATGCGGTTTTGCAATGGAGTTCATCCAGCTCATCTACCGATCTAACAGTCATGTTCCCATGTTTCTTCTTGCATTCTTAAGGGCGCGGCGGTTCGGCGCATCTAGATCAGCGATTCGCGGGTCCGGTGCGTTGCCTGCCTTAGTTTTGTGCTTCCTCTCCTTGCTTCTCACCTCATTAGTCCTAAAAAATCAAAAACAACAATTACATGAAAATATTCAAAATAAGAAATTTGGGTTGCCTCCCAAGAAGCGCCTTAGTTAAAGTCATGACATGACGTATTACTCATTTAGCATTCATTCCTCGAAGGATCTTCCTCTGACTCAGCCTCCTTCATTTCCACTAGGATATACTCGCTCTCTTCATGCAATACTCCAATCATTTTTCATTAATCTAGAGGTTAAGTGGATTGACACACCTTAAAAATTGACCTCTTCACTTCCAACCCAAAACATGATCTCACCTAGCTCCATATCTACCAAAGCTCTACCCGTGGCAAGCAATGGTGCCCAGAATGATTGGAACCTCTACGTCTATTTCACAATCAACAACCACGAAATCAGTTGGTAGAACAAAATTTATCCATCATCACCAATACATGCTCTAGCATTCCCATGGGTTTGTTTATGGAGCGATCAACCATTAACAACCTCATTGATGTGGGTTTCGTGTCCCCAAGCCCCAATTTATTGAATATGATAAGGGGCATCAGATTAATACTTGCGCCAAGATTGCAGAGGGCTTTCTTAAACACACATAACCCGATGTTCAAGGAATCATGAAGGCTCTTGGATCTTCCAGCTTTTGGGCAAGATTGCTCATCATCATCGCACTACAGTGATGTCTTGTCTCTCCGGTGCCGACGTCTACCACCTTCTTCTTTTTCAACAGCTCCTTCATGAACTTGGCATATCAGGGTATTTGAAGTAGGGCTTCCACCAACGGTATACCAATAGACAATTTACTGAAAATGTCGATATTTACTAACCTGATCATCCTTCATTTTCTTGGCTAACCATTGTGGATAAGGGGGTGGACCTCTTGGTTATTGTTCTTTTTCATTTGAGGCCTTCCTACCTGCCACTTCTTCATAAACATTTGAGGGAACTTCATCAGCCTCTATGTCACCTTCTTCTTCAAAATTATCACCACCACTTGGTGCTTTTGGCACCACTTCTGATTCATTTTCGTCATTTATTTTAGGTTAGACTTCACACCTGTATCTCCAACCATTTTACCACTCCTTGTGATGATGGACATGCATTGACTATCTTTATTCAAATTTGACATTATATCACTTGGGAGTGTTCCATTCATTTGAGGGTTCATTTGAGAGGACAAGTGATTCATTTGATCTTCCAAATTCTTAATGGAGGTTGAATGAGAACTCACATTTTGGGAAAGATTAGACACCTCCCCTTTCTATTCTTTGACCCAGTTGTCGGTTGATTCCACTTTCTTGAGGACTCTAGCTAACATCTCTTCAATTTTTATGTTACCTGCATCGCTCACACATGGCTGATTTTGGGCGTTCTCAACTTTTAGAGGGGGAATATATAGGTTTGAACTTCAATGATAACGATCCCCCTCTCAATTTTACTCTTTGTGCCCCATATCTCATTTCTATCGGGCCATCCCTGTGCGTCGTGGTTTCGCCAACCTTGATTCTCTTCCCGTGGAAACCAAGGGCCTTGGTTAGTCCCTTTTAAACTCGGGTCGATAGTACCCCATCTTATTTTCCATGTATTGTCACTCCTCATGGTATCTCGGTGGCGATGATTCTTCTTCAACATAATACCTAAAAAGTGCATAATACTAGACTCGAAAATTTGAAATGAGAAGAAGAAAAAAATCTAAAATTTTGCCTCAAGAAGACTGATGATACGAGTCATAGAAAGGACCCACGACCCCTAGGACCCACCCTTGGTTAGTAGTTATATGGGAAAGAGTTGCAACAATGGGCCTTGTAATGACTCGTTGGTTGAAGGTATGACTTGTAGGCAGGAGCCGTGGGTTGGTTCTGGAATAGTCAGGGATGGATAGTACGAGTCCTGATACTGATCATTGTAAGGAACAACGAGTCATTGTAAGTACCTGAGGGAAGAGCAAGAATATTCCCCAGCTGAAGTGACATATGGAACCCATGACTCGTAGGATGAAGGTATGACTCGTGGTGTAACTCGTGGGAATCCCAGATGTAGTTTAATTAGAGGAAATAACGAGAGGATACAATGGATCATTGTTTGATGCAACAACTCATCCTGTTGAGTCGTGGTATCAGGACCTGAGAACTGAAGAACGAGGGAAGGAAGTATCAGATGGATACCACTAGTCGTGGTGCAATGTATGCCTTGTGGTATCACTCGTTGTCACTGGTAGTGCAGAAATTTCAGACTTTTCATTAAGGGTATTTTCATATTTCCTTATTCCTAAGGTCCTAATCTACGTCATTTTAAGCTTAGTTAGTAAGGTTTTAAGGGTGATAAACCTATTATAAGCCATACCATTCCATGCATGAAAATTAGAACTCTTCCTTGGAGATCAAGCTTGAAGAATTTCTCCAATTTTCTTTGGGTTATTTAGAGGGAGTGTAAATCAGATTTACCTAGGTATGTAAGGCTATGAATGAGAGTTCCATTCACATTCATGCTCTAAATTCTTCTCAATTCCATGGATTTCAATTCTGAATTCAAGTTTCATGATCTATGGGGTTTATTCCAATTCTTGTGAAATTGTCTATGATCTATCTATGGGTCAATTCCCTTCATGTATCAAATAATGTTTCATGATCTGTTGGCAGATTTTATAACTACTTTGACTATTAATTTATAGTTTCAATTTTAAAATTAAATTATGCCCAATTATGTATGCTTCATGACAAGTCAAGTCGTGATTCCATTATGATCTTGATCTTCTTATGCCCTAAAGTATGATTTATGATATATGATATGATTTCTCTCAAGTACTCATCATTGATTAATATATATGTTTTACAAGTATGCATGGATGGCCAACTCATGGGCTCTTATTCATAGCTAATCATGTATTTCAAGTGGGATCCATCATGCTATTATTTATTTGGCCATGAATTTCATGAATGGTTTTACGAGTACTATATGAGCCATTACATGCATGTTTTTTGGAGCAGTGTCTAGCACTGAGTAGACTTGGCATTTAGGTAAACCCTGCGGTCTTAAAACTACATGCGATCATAGGTATATATATTTATTATTATTGGATCCCTGTGATATCACCACGCACACACGTCCCCCTGCCTGGCATGCCGGGGACGGTCCTGACCACTTGAGCGAAATAGTGGGGTGTCATGTAAGGCTCTATCATGATGGTGTCGGTTAAAATGAGTACTCCCATTGTTCCTCATGATTTATTCATGGTATGTTTATTTTACTTTGGTTCATGTTATGTTTTATAAAGTGTTCTCTTTACGATTATGACTACGATTGGTTTACGAATGGTTTGAAAACCTTGAGCCCTTATGTTTACCTTATGATATTTACTTTATGATCATGCTGACCTACTCTTATGAACTATTATGTATTTTAACTATCAATTTTTCTTACCTTGCATATTCAGTATATTTCAAGTACGGACCGCATACTATATGTTGTATCGTTTCATTATACAGGCTCGGACATTCTGGTTCGGCCGCGCCATTAGCCTGACCCTCAGAGTTAGCATCCCTTAGCAAGATTTGGTGAGTGCTCATCCTTCAAGGACCCTTTATGTTCAGTTTATGTTTAGTTTTTTCAGTTTCAGATCTTAGTGAGTTAGTTGGGGTCTTGTCCCATCAACTCGTCAGTATGTCGAGGCTTATCAGACATAGTATGTATTCAGCTTCAGAATTGAGTTATGTATTCAGATATTTGGATGTTTTTATGTTTTAGACTTCCGCTATTATGTATGTTAAACTTCCGCATCATATGTTGAGTTTTAGATGTTATGTTCATGCCATGGGTCGACTTGGAGCCTTGCGGGGCTCCTTATCTCGTGTCTCGATCCGGGTCTATGTTCGGGTCTTGACAAACTTGTTATCAGAGCATTAGGTTTTGAAGCGTCCTAGGGTATTTGAAAGTCGCATTAAGTAGAATATTTTTCATAGGTGTGTATCGCGCCACACTTATGGCGAAGAGTCTATGAGATGTTCTACGAAATGTCCCTTCTTTCATGATCTATGTCATGTGATGAAATGTCCCTCTATCCTTCTAACTCATGTTATACAAGTTTGCAGAATCATGCCTCCTCATTAAGCTAACGGAAGGAGGAACAGAAATGGAAATGGTCACGGGAATGGCAATGGGGATGGGCACTAACAGGTCCCACTATCCCCCAAGGATTATATGCCCAAGCAGGTTGCCCAGCAGAGTTTAGGGCTTCCATTCAGATGCTAGCTCAGGCTTTGACCGCTCAAGTATACCAACAGGTGGTAGCATATATCCCTTAGAATAGGAATGCGAAGGTGGAAAGAGTCGGAGACTTTTCGAGGATGAACCCTCCGGAGTTTCTCGTATCGAAGGTGGGCAAGGATCTGCATCAGCTTATGAATGAAGTTTTAATGATCACCCAGATCATGGGGGTGACTGGGGAGGAGTGTGCAGATATAGCCTCATATCATTAGAAAGGGGTTACATAAATCTGGTTCAGGCAATTGAAGGACAAAAGGACAGTTGGAGCGGGCCCCATTGGTTGGGCCCTATTGGTTGGGAGGGGTTCCATACCGCATTTGTGGATCGGTTCTTTCCCCTAGAGATGAGGGAAATTAGAGCAGCTGAGTTGTGAACCTGAAGCAGAACAACATGACGGTCCAGGAATATGCTATGGAGTTCACTCATATGTCCAAATATCCACTAGAGCTAGTGGTTGATGAGAGAGCTCGAGTAAGCAGGTTTGTGCACGGGATAGTGGACTACCTTGTCAAGGATTTTAGGACCATTATTCCTCACTAGGACATTGATTTTCCTAGCTTGATTTTGTATGCTCAGTAGATGGAGGCGGTGCATCTGAGAGAAAGAGAGGCCAAGAGGGCCAGGACAGATGGTTATGGGTTCTCCCAGCAGGTATCGGGAGTCGAACATCGCCAGCAGTCTCATTATAGGTCATTGGCTCCAGTGCCATCATTGTAAAGTATTCCATCTAGGTCGTGAGGTGACAAGAGGAGCAGAGCATCAGGTTCGAGGGGACAAAGAAGTATGCAAGCAAAGTGTACCTTTCCATTCTGTGAAAAGTGTGGCAAGAATCATATAAGGGAGTTCTTGATTAGGTCAGATCTCTATTTTGGGTGTGGTATACTGGGGCACAGGCACCGGGAGTGTCCGTTGACCAAATAGGGTGATGGTAGAGGTCATGCTCAAGCTACCGGCTCAGAAGCAACACCATCACGCCGAGCTCAGCAGGGTGCATCCACCAATGCAGGTGGCGGCCATTGCCAGAACAGGTTTTATGCCCTCGCATCTCGACAGGAGTAGGAGACTTCACCAGATGTGGTCACTGGTATGTTATGAGTATTTCACCTTAATGTGTATGCCTTGTCAGATCTAGGGGCTACTTTATCTTTTGTGATGCCCTATGTTGCTATTGTTTTACAATCACCGACTCAAACCCATTGTCGAATCCTACATAGTTTGTCCCGATATCCTATCCGAACCCTTCTCGAGTCTCTACTCCAGAGTCGGTGATTCAATTATAACTTGGCGGAGTGTATAAATTTCCATGTTACAATCCTTCAGAAAGTCACCTCGGTCGATTTAGTAGAGCTAGCCATGACAGATTTTGATGTTATATTTGCATGGATTTGGTACATGCATGGTATGCCTCAACAAAATTGTAGGACCCATACATAGAGTTTTCGATTTCCAAGTGAGCTAGTCCTAGAGTGGGAGTGTAGTTTAGTTGTGCACAGTACTGCCAGCTTCATTTCCTACCTTAAGGCTAGAAAGATGATTTCTAAGGGTTACGTGTATTATCTAGTTGGGGTTAAGGATGCTACATCCGAAATCCTGACTATCTAGTCAGTCTTATAGTGTGTCTGAATATCCAAAAGTGTTTCTTGATGATTTGCCCGGTGTACCTCTCGAGCGGGAGATTGGTTTTTGTATTGACCTTCTTCCCGATCACAGAACCTATATCTATTCCTCCTTACAGACAGCTCCAAGCCGAGCTAAAGGAGTTGAAGGAGAAGTGGAAGGATCTATTAGACAAGGGTTTCATCGGACCAAGTAATCCCCATGGGAGTGCACTAGTTCTCTTTGTCCGTAAGAAGGATGGTTCCCTTGAGATGTTCATTGGCTATCGGTAATTAAACAAGGTGACAATCGAAAGTATCCCTTTATAGGATTGATGATTTGTTTAACCGGCTTTACGGTGCCAAGTCTTTTTCAAAGATAGCCTCGAGATCATGGTATCATCGGCTTAGGGTTCGGAGTGACATTGAAGACGGCCTTGGGACTCGGTATACTGCATATGAGTTTGCAGTTATGTCTTTTGGACTAACAAATGCTCCTGCCGCTTTTATGTATTTGATGACAGGGTGTTCAATCCGTATCTTGATTCATTCGTTATCGTGTTCATAGATTACATTCTCATATGCTCTCGAAGAGAGGAGGAGCATCGCGTTTGAGGTGATGCTAACTAGACTCTTAGGATCGCCAATTATATGTTAAGATCAGCAAGTGCTAGTTTTGGCTAGACTTAATAGCATTTTTGGGTGTATTGTGTCAGGCGAGGTGTACGGAGTGGACTCTCGAAGATAGAAGTTGTGAAGAATTGGCTAGATTAATAGGTCGCCGGATATCGGGAGTTCCTTGGGGTTAGTAGTTTACTACGAGAGAGGTTTGTTGAGGGTTTTCATCCATTGCAATACCGTTATTCAATTTGACCTAGAAGAAGGTGAAATTTTCAGTAATTAGAGGCTTGTGAGAAGAGCTTCCAAGAGTTGAAGACTCGACTCACCTTAGCACGATTTTGACCTTGCCTAAGGGTATCGAGATAGGATTGTCGTATATTATGACGCCTCGAGGATTGGTCTAGATTATGTGTTAATGCAGCACAATAAGGTTGTAGCCTATGTGTCACGCCCCGCCTTGGGGGGGTTGGCGCACACAGTGCCCTAGTAGGACACAGGCTGGCCGAGGCGAGTGAGCCTAAGAACATCGGGGTGCTGGCTAGCTGCATCTCGGATTCTGAAACAATGGGCTATATAATAGTTTGTAAATACGGCCTCACGACCAGCTGGGCCTATATCCCACTGCATATAAACCGGCTAACTAGAATCCTATACCTCATAGGGAAACCTATGCGGGCCGACAAGGCCACCATCTTTGTCTAGTTATCGTAACTATCACATAGAAATACTATACATCTACGTGGCGAACAAGGTCACCACTGTGCTCAGTTATGGCCCCACAAGGCCAGCACAAACGAGAATACTAAACAACTACAAAAAATGCACGGCCTCACACGACCGGCTCAAGTGACACGAGGAGATATATATATATACAATGCAAGCCTCTATGAATGCGATAAAATGGTCGGGACGGGGCCGGAGCCTACCCACATCTTGTACAACAAAAGGAAATAGACTACACCTCTCAATATCCAAGCTCACGGACATGGGAGGCGTGACTCCTATAGGCGCTGAGAATCACGGGATGCCTCCTCGTCTATAGTACTGCGGGCAAGTAATGCGAGCGCCCCAATGGGCGTTAGGCCTGGCCAGTCTTCAGTATGCAAAGCAGCGAATACAGCGAGTAACAACACAACTAGCAACTACGAATAGCAGGGAATAGCGAATCTATAGAGCATTATAAGCTAGATCGAGACTTTTTTGTGCATTAGGGAGCGAGAGCGTACACATCGTCGTGGCAATATGCTATCTATTAACTATATATAACACATAAATACATAATATATAGCAAGAAAGAACGTACCCATGTCAGGATGGTGCCAGCCGTCAAGCAGTCTATATACCCTACGGTCAAAACCAACCAAAAATAAGTCACTCCACTTTCGTCTACTAACCTACGACACCTCTACAGCCCCAGGTCTAAGCTCGGGTTGTAACATAGATATAAATAAGCTGTGTGCAGAGTCTAGGAGGACTCTTTTATCTTGTATGCATCATGCTTGTATGTTTGAATACATTACTGACGCATACGCTGCTTGAGGCAACGTAGCATGTGCTTATCGGCGATATGGGAAAGCTTCATCCCATCTTAGAATAATCTAGGGCGGCATGCCACTCCTTGGATTGACGTAAACCCACCGCTCAATGGGCGCTTGTGAGTTACCAACCGGGGCGGCTAGGACACTAAAAAGGTTGCCCTCACGACACAATCAAGTCTCAACAATCAATAAGCACATATATAGCAAGCGTAACTGCGTGAAAATACTGTAAATTCTGTTCTTATTAAATTCTTATGTTATACTGATTCTCATACGCACACTCTTTGAATGCGGGATCTTTATCATTTTGCATGGCTGTCTGTAACCAAGATACTATACGTGTGGCTATCTTCCTTCCTTAAGATATCATGTTGTCTGTGTATGAAGCTATCTTGTATCAAAGAATGCTATCATTGTCTAGTTTACTTTACTAACTAATATTCTGAATATATGTCATATTATTCTAAAACATGCTTGCTAAAACACTTACTGGGCTATGCGAGTGCAGTGATAACTGCGCCATTTGGCTGTTGCTTTCTGCTTTCGAACTAAACACGATATAACGATGCAAAAACGGAGTTTCTTGTGACTGCTCAAAACTCATTATACAACTCAGGGAATTCTATTACGATGTTCAACGCTGTTATCTTTAGGCTGAGTGCTAACATCGCTGGCTTTACATGCCTTAACCTCGGGTTATCCGACTAACAGAATGACTAAATTGAGTACTCCATCTATTTCTCCCATTTGCATTCATATATGTCAATTAGAACTAAATACACCAATATTCTAAAAGAAAATGTCACTTTCGATATATTTATAGCCCAAACTGCGGCTTGTAGAAAGACGGTGGCTTGCTAATTCTCGAAAGTCAGAGAATATTCACTTTAAGGCTAGGGCATATTGACACTAATTTGGAGCAATTCCACTTAACTTAGCCCGGTATCATTGATTTGTCGGCGGGTATGAGAAACTAAATCCGTAGGAATGCTCCTTTCTTCATACCTTAGTATCTAAGGGTAATTTGAATTTGGACTAGTTTGTGTATGTCTGACGATAATTATCGAAACCTTGGTACCCTCTCTTTGTTTCTCTGATTCTCTTGGAAACTATAAAGTATGTAATGAATTAAATCGAAGTGGAGGCTTTATATACTTGGGCTGGACGGGGTCAACGTGTCAAGGAGCCGCTTGCGGGAAGGCTCCTCGTGGCCATGTGTTGCCCATCGCGGAGAACACGCCGGGCTCTTGTGATAGTTCGACGGAGTTTCTTGTCGTCTTTTCATGGGCCTTTTTCTAGCATGTATGGCTTCAAATACTCTTAACCAACATGCGAATAGGCCATCCCAGCATCAGGAAATTTCCAGGTGTAACATTCTCCCCCTTAAAGACATTATTCTCGAATGTAGACTTCTATCTAGAGGACTTCCAATTTACTCAACTTGTTTTCTTGAAAGATTTCAGCAGTCTCCCCTGTGTATGGACTAACCCAAAAACCTGAAATGCGAGAAAAGTCCAATACGGTACTCCACTCAATACTATGCTCACATGGCATTAAAATCGATCATTTCACTTATATACATATACTATAAGACCTTTATATAAAATAACTTAATACTAACGTGCACATCCTTGACTAGGCTTGGGAACAAAGTGAGATATGCGGTTTTATATCTTCCTCCTCCTCCAAAAAGTCATCTCCTCTCGGTTCACGTTACGCCACGGTACTTTGGCCAACGCAATATCTTTAGTTCTCAATCTCTGAATACATGCTGTCTAGGATAGCTCTTGGAACCTCTTCACCAAACGATTCTTCCGTAGCTTTGGATATCACGGAGTGGTGCCCTAGATAGGTCTCCTATGCATCTCCTCGGCATAGACATTAGAAGGCAGGATGACGGATTCCACAATTCGGAGGCAAGTTCAGCTCATATGCAGCTTGGCCTATTCTTCGACAAATACGATAAGGCCCAACAAATCTTGGTAGCTTACCTTTCTTTCGAATCTCATCATTCATCGAATGCTTTCGATACCCGGTCGCTCACATCAAATTCAAGGGTCTTTGCGCCGCACATCCATGTTTTACGGCGCTCTGTGTGAGAGCCATTAGGCGTTCTGCAGATAAGCTTCACCTTCTCCTCGGCTGTTGAATAATATCGGCCAATCAACGCGATTCTCCCTTCAAACCATCCAACCGCCGATCTGCATTTTCGCCCATTATAATGCCTCGAATGGCGCCATATGGATAGCTGAGTGATAGCTATTATTATAAGCAAACTCAATCAATGGAAAATACTCGTCGGCTACATAAAATCTAACACACGCTCGTAGCATGCTATAGCGTCGAATAGTGCGAATCCAGCTGTCCATGCTGTCGAGGGTGGAACGTTGTGCTCAAATTAATCTGGTTCTAGACCTCTGAAAAACGTACAAAAATCTAGTTTGTAAATTGTGCTCCTACGGTAGAGATAATTGATCTTGGAACAGTGTAATCTAACTATTTCTACGATATACAGTCGGCATAATATTCGGCAAGAAAGTAGCTTTCAGCGCGGGAAATGAGGGCGTTTTGTCGGCCTATCAGCTATAAACCATATGGAATGTCTATGCAGTACGGGGTAATCACCTGTTACAAAATCCATGTTCACTTTGCTTCCACATTTCGAGAGAACGCAGCTATGTCTGAGTTAACCCGCTGGTTTAATCATTCGCTTTGTTAGCGGTTAGGACCACTTTGACCACAAAGTCGGCAATTTCTCTTTTCATACCTGGCCACGGTAGTTTTATTTGATATCATGATGCATTTTGTTGCGGCAGGTGGAGAGAATAGTGGGCGTAATGTACCTCGTTCATAATCGCTAGCGGAGCCACTGAAATATCTGGAACACGGGCGGCCTTTTACATCGCGGCACTTTATCCTCGAGTTATCGAAAATCGCGCTTTCCCATGCTAAATTACGTCAGCCATTTGGGCAGTCAGGATCTTCCATCTGCAAATTCTTTGCTTCACAATGTGATGGCTTGACGATGTTGGAGTGTTCCCGCTGTAATCTCTGTTTACCACTACCACAGGCCATTTGGCTGGTTGATGTATTTCTCGGCCAACTCCTTTGCTCGGCGCAAATATGCCAAACTTCCCATGGATTCATGGTGAGAGCATACGCTACTCGTTGGCTTTTCCGGATGATACGGGATATCCACATGTAGTCTTTCAATAACTCCAACCAGCGGCCATTTGTCGCATATTCATTCCTAAGGTGAAGATGTGCGCAGGCTCTTATGATGCAATGAAAATATTCACATGGACGCCATACAAGTAATGTCTCCATATCTTTAAGGCGTGGATCCACTTCTGCGGCTAACTCCGGGTCGTGGGTAGGATAATTCTTTTGTGTTTCCTCATTTATCTGGAAGCATACGCAATTACCTTACCATATTTGCATCAACACAGCAACCCAACGCACGATGCGTGTAATACCTGCCCGAATAACTTTGTACCTTCCGATAATGCTAACACTTAGTGGAAGCTGTCTTGTCTTTAGTTCACAGAGCTCACGCTCCACGTGCCTACATCCCTTTGAAACTGCTACTTTCTGCGCCCGACTTAGTTAGAAGTGCCGCTATAGTGGAGAACCCTTCAACAAATCTCTGTGATGTCTGCTAACCCAGGAAGCTGCGGACTTGATCGGAGTGGTAGGCCTAGGCCATGTTTGCACCCTATCTTTTGCGTGTCCAGCTTTGTATACCAACATCGACACATTATGCCCCCAGAAGGCTACGCGGTTAAGCAAGAATTCACATTTAGAACTTAGCATATAACGCCCAGCGGATCCACTGGAATGCGGAGCAACGCTCATTAAATGAGCACAGTGATCTTCTTCAGACGAGAATACACCGAATATCATCCAAAAACACTATCACGAACGAGGTCCAAGTATGGTCTAAAAATGTTTATTCATCGAGTCCATAAATATTCGCTGGGAATTCATTAGCCCAAAGGACATAACTCGGAATTCGAAGTGTCCATATAGGGTCTGAAAGCCCTTTTGGGAATGTCTCTTTCACGGACTCGAACACATTGATATCGGACCGCAAGTCAATCTGAAAAATATTTGTCCCACATAACGAGATCAAACAAATCATCCCCATTTTGGGAACGGTACTTATTCTTTACTGTAACTTTATTCGGTTGCCGGTAATCTATACACATACGGGCGAGCCATCTTTCTTTCTCACAAATAGGCTGGCGCACCCCACGGTGCAGTACTCGTCATGATGAAACCTTTATCTAGCTAATCTTTCAAGCTTGCTCCTTTGCTCTAGTTCTGCGGAGCCATACAGTATGGAGGAATTGACATGGGTTGAGTGCACATTGGCAAGTCGATTGCAAAATCTATTTCCCTTTACGGGGTAATACCGGGTAGCTCATGCAGAGCATCGGGAATTCGTTTCACCACCGGAGCGGAGCGGGTGTCGGAGACTCTGCGAACATCTGAACCACGACTAGGTGGTAAATACATCCACTTAGCTATCAATTTCTCGCTTGAAGGTAGCAAAATAAACCTACCTTTTGGCGTATTTGTGCTGCCTTTCCACTCTCGCCTTGCCTCCACAGAGAGTGGAATCGGACCGTCTTGGTCAACATTCTACTATAGCATAGCACGATACTAACCGAGTCCTTGCCCGTTATGGCGTCGAAATCAATCATTTCTAACTCTACCAGATCTCTGTAGTCTGGCGGTCAGCAAACTCCACTGTACCACCCTCAATAAATTACGCACAATAAAGTCACGGCCCAGGTGTGGATCTTGAAAAGGGCTCTTGTAACCAACTTTACGGTGTGACTGATGACTTTCGAGCCACAAATGGGGTAATATGCCAGTGGATCCTGGATCAATCGGTACATAAGCAGGGGATGAACAGATAGTCATCATACCTGCACAACTTATCAGGCATGCCTCTGAGGTCTGTCTCTCCCTTGTAGTGCATAGGTACGGCTTGAGCCCGTACACCTTGTGGGAGGCTCACGATCTACCTCGGCCTCTGCGAGCACAGCATGGGCACATGTCTGCAAGGCTCTTTGAACTCGTGGCCCTACGGATCCCACATCCTAACTATCTCTGCTCTCTTGCCCTCTAGCCGGACAATCTCTCATCCGGTGCCCCTCCTGCCATATATAACACATCACGAGTAGCCATATCTATAAGCTCACGGTGTGAGTCGACCGCAATTAGGGTAGGGTGGGTGTGAATCTTCTACTGCTCTCCCCTTCTGCTTCTGCGGGAATCTGCGTTCAGCTGAGACTACGGCGCCTCGATGAACAACTCTACCTCGCTGCTAGCGTTGAGGTGGAGGTGGGGTCTAGGGGTCGTCTAACAACCGAAGGCACAGGGTCTCTACGAACCTCCCTCTGCATTTCATTTGATACATCTCTGCGGTATTTGTTCACGGTTTGTCTGTCTACTGCCACATTTCCGATGTCTAAGGCCCTCAATGAATCACAGGCAGGCACATGCTGAAATATCCATATCTTCTCGTAACGTAAGCTGTCATGCATGCTTCAATGTAATCTGGGTTCAGACCATAATAAGCACATGAGCTACGGGCGGCTGCATGGTATCCACAAAAGGCTGGGCATGCTTGAGCGCAAGTCAAAGCGCTAAAGCATATTCTGCCTCTCTCGCCCCTTGCTCCAAATGCTAAAAGCGTCCATCCGGTCTGACGAATCTCCTTATGGCAAGTAGCGGTCGGGAAGGCCTCAGGAAATTTGGATCCGAGGTGGAGAACACAACATCTCTCCCTCGAGACCTTTCCCAGCTCTGGTACATAATACGGCTATGTCCCTTAGCAGCTCTTTTGACTCAGGCGATTACGCAGGGTCACATGCATAACCCGGAAAATTCTGCGCATGGTCTAAGAAGTCTGGGATCCTCTACTTGATACGACCCCGGTAGTATGGGACCCGGTGCAAAAACTCCTAACCTCGAACTACATGATCCAGTGACGGCTCTCTGCTCGGTGGACTAACCTTTGTGTAGCCATCATTTGTGCCAACATAACCGCTGCTTTACGAACTTCCTGATCTATTACGTAGGTAAAGAGGCTGCCGGAGCGGTGTCGTGCCAAACGGCTCTGTGTGAGGGGCTAGAGAGGCTGTGATGACCTCTATCTCGCCCTCGAATGGTGACTCTAAATGGCGAGGCATCCTCTTCAGTGCCTTCTCTGCTTTGCTATCTAATCTTTTACCGGTGGCGGTGTATTTGGTTTGCCATTTTTATCTAGATTAAAGAGAATATGATAAGTTTTAGGACTCAACCCTATACTATCTCAAGCTCAATAGCACGGCTGAATGAGAAAAATGTATCCTATCATGCCTTGCAGCCTCCCACACTTATAGTATGTGGTGGTGCACAACACATCCATAGATAAGACTCTACTTAGCAAACTGCGAGACTCCCTGTGACACGACACATACGTGCAGAGTTTGTCACGCCACTTGAAGTATGGCCTTTTTCTTTGCCACAATGGGACTGGGCTAGCGTGGTGAGCCCTAAGCACATCGGTGCACAACTAGCTCTATCTGGAATTTTGGAAACAACCGGGCTATACTAACGGCCAGTAAATACAGCCTCCCGGCCGGCCCAGGCGTATAGCCACTGCATATAAACTTGGTAGCAGTCTATATGCAAGCGGAAACCTATGCGGGCCGACAAGGCCACCATCTTTGTCTAGTTATACGCTTATCACATAGAAATACTATGCATCGTGACTAGGCAAGGTCACCACTATGTCAGTTATGGCCCCACCGGCCAACACAAACGAATACTAAAAAACTACACAAATGCACGGCCTCGCTTGGCCAGGCTCCATGGCCCCGGCCACGGGGAGATATATATATACAATCTTGCAAGCCTCTATGAATACTTATAAAATGGTCGGGACGGGCCACGACCTACCCATATTTATTACAACAAAAATGTAGACTACACCTCACAGTATCAAGCTCACAGGATGGCAGGGAGTGATGACTCTAGTAGGCTGGAAGGGATCGCCTCCTCGTACATGAGTACACAACGGCCAAGTGTCTGATGCCCCAATGGCGTCGGTACCGCGAGTGTGAGTATGCAAAGCTGGCGAATAATAACAACATAACTAGCAGCTCTAAATAGCGAGGGAATATTGAATCTATAGAGGCCGGTATAAGTAGTTAGACTTTAAATCTTGATAGGCGAGGAGCGTACCCTATACGTCGTGGCAATCTACTGTCTATTAACTATTATATAACACATAAATACATAATATATAGCAAGCTTAAGAACCAATACCAACCCCCATAGCCGGATGGTGCCAATAAATCAAATGTCTATATCCTACGGTCAAAACCAACCAAAAATAAGTCACTCCACTCGTCTACTTACTACGGGCGGGCACCTCTGCCAGGCCTGGATCTCCGGCTCGGGCAATGGCCTCCGATATAATGCGCGTATCTGAGTGGAGGACTCCTGTCTTTATGTCATGCTTTGTAACTCTATGCGAATACATTCCCTGAGCGCATACGCACAACGGGGAGCAAGCTTTGCTCTTTGGTATGCGTCGGCTGATATGGAAGCTTCATCCCATCTTCGTCCAATGCAGGACGGCATGCCACTCCGCCCAGGTGGCGTAAACCCACCCACTCGTTAGGCGACATGAATTACCAACCGGGCGGCGGGGACGCTCAAGAGGTGCCCTCACGACACAATCAAGTCTCAACATCCAATAAGCCATATAGCAAGCATGTTTAAATAATACTGTCACGAATTACGATTTCTTATTAATTCTTTCTATATTATCTTGATTCTCATACGGCTTTCTTGAATCTGGGATCTTTATCATTATGGCTAATTTGCTTAGCCAAGATACTATTAGTATGGCCAGCTTATCTTGTGGCCAAGATATCATCTGTACGTATGGCTAATATAGCCAAGATATCATCTATACGCAGCCTTAGGCTATCACAGTAGCCAAGATACTATCATTGTGCAGTTTTACTTTACTAAATTTTATTAAGATATATATGTCATATTAGACCCCACAAAAACATGCTTCTAAAACACATATTGGGCTATATTAGTGCGAGAAGTGATAACTTCATACATTGGCGCTGCTGCACTTTTGGACCAGCACGATATAACGATGCAAAAGCAGGTTTCTTTGAGCTTGCTCAAAACTCATTATACAACTTTCAGAATTTTATTACGTAGTTTATTGTATTATGCTAGGCTATAAGTTGCTAACTTGCCGAAGCGGTTACATACCTTAACCTCGGGTTGTCAGGCCTTCTTGGACGGCTTCAGGTCGGTACTCGAGATATTTCTCCCAAGCGCATTCACATGTATGTCAATTAGAACTAAATACACCAATATTCTAAAAGAGAAGCGTCACTTTGATATATTTAGCCCAAACTTTGGCTTATCGAAGAGCATTAAAGCATATTATTTCTCGAAAGTCGAAGGGAGAAATATTCACTTCTAAAGCTAGGGCATATTGACACTAATTTGGAACGAATTCCACTTACCTTAGCGGTAGCTCGACGATTTTGTCGGCCGAATTTCCACGAAACTAAATCGCGTAGGAATGCTCCTGTTGCTAAATACCTCGGTATACGAGGTTAATTTGAGTGGACTACGTTTGAGGCGTTATCGGCGAAATAATTATCCAAAACATACATTACTCTCTCCATTTCGCGATTCTCACGGAAACTATAAAGTATGTAATGAATTAACAGAAGTGGGGCTTTATATGCTTGGGCCTGAGACGAGGCCCACAGCGTGTCCACCGGAGCCTGCACGTGGGCTCTGTGACACGTTGCCATCTTGGAAGAGCTCACCTTTGGCTCCTTCATGATAGTTGATAGGTTTGCACTGCGATCTTTTCCCGGGCCCTTTTCCATATGTATGGCTTTCAAATATCTTAATATTACGCGAATAGGCCATCTATGTCGGAAATTTTACGGGGTGTAACCACTATGCTTCCGGGTAAATTTGAAAGTCCATGAATAGAACTTTCTGACTCATGACCTCGAGTTGGCGACGGTAGTATTTTGCGAATATTTGGAGACACTATCTTTATGGGGTGCATGTGGATGTGTTTACGGACCACAAAATCCTACGATGCGTGTTTACCAAAAGGATCTAAATCATCAAGAAGGTTGTTGGAGCTTCTTAAGGATTATGATAGGTATCCTCTATCATTTTGGGGCTAGTAATGTGGTGGTATATACTCTTAGCGGGCTTTCTATGGAGAATGTGAACCATGTAGATGAGGAGAAGGAGTTATTAAAGGATGTGCATCGGTTTGTACGACTAGGAGTTCATATTGTAGACTCAATGAATGGTGGTGTCATTGTTCAAAATGGATCAAAATCGTCCCTTGGTGATCAAAGTTAAACCTAGGCAAAGACGAGGATCCTATTTTAGAAAGTTTGAAAGGATGTTGTTAGTGAGAGTGCGGTCTTCTCAGAAAAGTGTAGTGTGCTACAAATATCGAGTGATTTTGCCTTTCCGGGTATTTGATAACTTAAGGGGAGCGGATGTTGCATGATGCTTGTTCCAAATATTCTATACATCCAGTGCCACAATGATGCCATAACCTAAGGGCCGGTGGTGAATTCTCATATTGAAGATGTAAGTGCATGCTAGACGGTCCATTTGAGCAAGCTGTTTCATCCAATTATGGATAATAGTCTGTTCTAAGATTTCCGTTCACCATAGCGAGTTTGTGGCAAGGTGTCAATTGTCAACAAGTGAAGGTTGAGCATCAAAGACCCGAGGTGTGCTTCAAGACATCGATTATCCCTACTTGAGTGGGAGGAGATCAATATGGACCTTATCACGGGGTTTCCTCATACTCATCGACGGTATGACTCTGTTGGGTGGTTGTAGACAAGTTGATAATAGAAGCTCATTTTCTACTGTTCAAAACTGCCGATTCAATGAAGGATTATGCTAAGTGATACATTCGAAGTTAGTTGGGTTTCATGGAGTGCCCTTGTCCATCATATCGAGATAGGTACTCGAGCCAATCAGCACAACATTCACCGCAAATAGATGATGAGGCCAAGTGGACCATTGGACTTGAGGATATGTTAGGGGCGTGGGTGATTGATTTCAAGGGTACTTGGGATGATCATTTTACTTCTCATTCAATTTCATATAACAACAACTCGCAGCATATAGATGGCTCTGTTTGAGGCTCTTTGTGGGTGGAGATGTAGATCGTCTATTGGTTGGTTCGAGATCGGTGAAGATGCGTGATAGGACCAAATTCGGGTACATGAGAGCTATGGAAAGTTCCAAAAACATAAGAGAAAGGTTGGCTTGTGAGTCAAAGTCCTATGCGGATGTGTGGAGAAGCAGGGGAGCTTGAGGTTTTGAAGTTGATGATTGGGTGTTTCCAAGGGTATCTCCCATGAAGGGAGTGATGACATTTGAAAGAAAAGGAAACTCAGTCCCTATATGTTGGCTCATCTTGAATTGTGAGCGGGTTGGCAAGGTAGCATATGAGTTGGAGTTATCCTCCAAAATTGGCTTGATGCATGTGTTTCATGTGTTGCTTTTCAAGAAATGCATGGCTTATCTCCAGGCTTTTTTAGGTTGTCCCGTGCAGAGAGCGTAGGTGTGATAGATAGCCTCAACTTCACGAAGAGGTCTGAGTGAAATACTTGATCATGTTGGGTTCGGAAGCTAAGGAATAAGGAAGAAGCTTCGACAAATGTTTTGTGGCCAGAAATTAGCATCTTTGAGGAGCAACATGGAAAGTTGAAGCAGATACTGATGACTAAATATCCCGCATCTATTCCCTTCCACAATTCGGTTCAGAAGCTTGAGGTACCGGTTCCTCCTTAGTACTATATACGGTTTCATATTAGTTTCCATGTGTTCCAATTTCTTTCATAACTTATTGAATGTATGTGTGATTCATCAATTCGGTTCGGTTATGCATTCTGAGTCACGTGATCGAGTCACTGTGGTTTCGGCTTTAGGTGTTCAACATTTGAGGTGTCAAACATTTTCCCCATCTTCGGTATGTTCCATTCACATTCGAGATGAATGTTCCCAAGGAGATATTGTAATAACCGAAATTTTCTAAGGTAAGCAGGAATTTGAAATGAGAATGAAAATCTAAATTTTTTTCCTTAGGATGGTGATGGAATTACGAGTCATAGGAAGGACCCACTACGGCCTATATTACCCATGTTATGTGGGAAGGAGTTGGAATAATGGGCGTGTAATGACTATTTGTTGATGGTATGACTCATAGGCGGAGCGAGTGGGTTGGTTACGGAATAGTGGGGGAAGAGAAGGAAAATTATCCGATCGATGTAAGCGTGGAACCCACGACTCATGGGGATGAAATGCAGTAGGGTGTGAGTCGTGGGAAGCTATCTGATTTCATCATAGGAAGTAATGAGAGGATACAATGGATCATTTGTTTGATGTAATGACTCATCTGTTGAGTCATGGTATCAGACCTGAGAAGCTTAAAGAATGTGGGAAGGAAGTAATGAGATGGATACCACGAGTCGTGGTAGCAGGTAATACCCATGGCTGTCACTTTCGTTGTCGAGTAGTGCAAAAATTCTAGACTTTAATTAGTTGTTTTTCATAATTCCTAAGCCCTAACATCCTCAATTACGTTGTTCTAAGCTCGATTAGCAAGGTTTTAAGGGTGATAAACTTATTCTAAACTATACCATTTTATGCATGCAAATTAGAACTCTTCCTTGAAGTCAAACGAGAAGAGTTTCTCCAATTTCTCTCCAATTTTTTGTGGGCTTTGAAAAAGGAGTGTAACTCAAATTTACCTAGGTATTTGCGGATATGAATGAGAGTACCTTTATCTCTCATGCTCTAAATTCTTCTCGATTCCATGAGAATTCAATTCTAGATTCCAAGTTTCATGAATTACATGGGGTTTTATTCAATTCTTGTGAAATTCTCTATGATCTATCTATGGGTGAATTTCCTTCATGTATCAAATGATGTTTTATGATCTATGGGTAAGATTTTATAACTACTTTGATTATTAATTTATAGTTTCAAATTTTGAATTAGATTATACCCAATTATGCTTATGCTTAAGCTGAAAAGACAAGTCATGATTATATTGTGATCTTGATCTTCTTAAGCCCTAATTTATAGTTTATGATATATGATATGATTACTCTCAAGTACTCATCATGGATTTTATGAATATCAAGTATATACACATTTTACAAGTATGCATGGATTTCATGAATTATGGATTTATTACTCTTGGCCAGCTCGTGAGCTCTTATTCATGGCTAAGCATATTTCAAGTAGGATCCATCATGTTATTTATTTATACATCAATTTCATAGATACTTTTACGAGTACTATATGATCCAACGTCAATTTCACATCAATTTCGTTTCCTTTGATGCTTAGTCTCGACTTGCTAACTTTGCCTTCTTACTATGATTCTCCTCTCTATCTTTCTACTTGCTTATCCTCATGTAGTTATTTGGTACACCATTGATGAGTTATTGTTACCAACTCATTAGGATTTTAAGTATGAGCTTTTTCTTTGTGTTCAACTCAATTAGAAAGGTTTTATTCCATTTCTCTTTGATTTTTCATGGTAAATGTAAGGAAAGCAATGGAATTGGGCCAGCTAAATTCTTTAGACGAAGAATTATGTGCACACTTGGCATTTGCAAAATGCAAGTGCCATGAAGAATGTACTCCTTTGGTGAAGAGCACCTATGAGATGCGGTGGAGCTGCGAAATACGAGGTGCAACCATAGAGAATCAAGCAAACTTATCTGACCAATCCTATGGAAGACACATGAATGGACAAGTTAGGAGGAAATCCTTAAGGGTTAAACTCTATTGCACAAACTACGGTAAGAAAGAAGGGGTAATATTTCTAACATCTCATAGCCTTCTTATTATAAGTGTGGCAAGCTTCACACTTATAAGAAGGACTTTACTAGATGCAACTTCTTAGACATCTGAGACTCTTCCATCTAAAGCTAATTACCAGTTTGTCACACCTCGAGCCTACACCTGGGCATGGCCGACCTCGGACCACAGCGGTCAAGTAGACCCTTAGCCTAACTTACTATTGGCTAAGAAGACAATAAAAATATAAGGAAGCAATAATTGTAATGTGCTTGATAGATAAATACAATAGCGCAGCGAAAATAATGTTAATAAGTAACATCGGTAACACGACTCTCTAAGCGAGTACATAAGCCTCTAGAAGTACGAAGAGCGGGTGCCGAGAAAATGTTTCCATGGCTATATGAAGATTTACTAAAAACTATAACGAGGAGTCCTCCGGTAGGAGGTGTCACCAAAGATGGATGGAGAAGATCCTATTGTTGCTTCAATTGTCGATCCTCTGCGCGTATGCATCATAATAAAATGCAGTGCCAAATGTCATTAGGACAATTGAATTTTCTGTATGAAAAATATTTGAATAAACAAACAAACAAATAAGAATCTCTATACTAAATGAACTAATTAGTGAATTTGAAAGATGACATAAACACAAGTATAAAAGTTGTGTAACGGTTATGCAATTAAAGCTATGCAACAAATAAGTTCTCTCTTTCTCTCTCTCTCTCTCTCTCTCTCTATATATATATATATATATATATATATATATATATCTTAACTAGGAGTTTCTATTAGCAAACTACACCATAAATAAGCGCATAATTTTCAACCTCTGCCCTGAGTGGGAGCGCATCGAAGGCCTTGCCAAGGCGAGAGGACGAACTAAAGCTTGTGGATCCATACTAAGCCCTTAGCCGGATTTCGGAGTCACCCAAATCAATGGCATGATCCTAAACTACGTTGGATACGTAGTTCGGGGGCTTCGAGTTATTTAAACCCTTCACCCATCTCGGTGCTAAATAATCCTCCAAAAAATAATGCTCATATAAGTATGCCTATACGAAACATTGAAACATCTTTTCTAAATCCCTTTAGCTACAATATAATAGATGTTTAAACACTTTGGTTAGCCTCTATGGTAAAAAATTTGAGTAAAACTAATGAGATTCTATGCTCAAAATATTTAATTTTCAAGAACAAAACATTACTTTATTTTGAAAATAATACTATGATTTGAACTAGCTAACTGTAATCCTTTTATGAAAAACTCTCTAAAATCAATATGTCTTTTGTTATGAAAACAATGTACACATATAAATACAACATTAAAAATATAACTTTTCATGCAATTAGGATCCATGGGATAGAATGACATGAACCAAAACCAATAATAAGAGAATAAGGTAACACGGTATAATGAAATCCTTGAGTTAATAACTCAAATTTGCAGGGGAAAAGACCACATTGCGGGCTAGGAAAAAACCTAGCCTACGAATTTCTCAAAAATCTTACTAGATATATAGAGCATGAGAAAGAATAAAGTTCCTCATTGTGCATATATTCACAACTCTAGATTGACGAACTCTTGCCTATCTCTTGAGAATCCAAGGGTTGAAGATGAAGAACCCTTATCTTTCATGAGGCGTGATAGTTAATGTTTCTTTAGTATTCCGCGTGTGAGGAATGAGACTAGTGTATTAAACCCCTTCATCTTTCTATAATAAAACCCAAAATGACCCGGTATAGAAGGATTTACAAGCATAGAAATTTATAAACTAATCTTGGAAAAATGTCTTGGAGTTATGGCATTAGTCCTAGCGAAGCGTTCCACAATTTGTCCCATTAGTGCATGACTTGTTCTCTGAACTCATGGTCACTTGGTGACTTGAACACTTGTGGGGAAACACCTACCCATGGAATGTTAGGGCGAGTCATCCTTTGATACCATGAGTTTTACCTTGACTCAAAACGGTGTCTGGGTTTGATATGGGTTCTTAACTCCTTTGAGTGACCACCACTGTGCTCACGAGTTGTCCTTTCTCATCATGAGTCGTGGCTGGACTCATGGTCCACAGGAGAAAAATTATAAAGTTGCGGTACTTTATGCTAGGCTACTCAGGATGGAGTCGACCATGATTCGTCGTCTCTTCCCACAATTTATGGAGCTACCGAGTCATAGTAGCGGAACCCAAGGGTATCCACAAATCTTTGCCTTTGAGTAATTTCCATCCCTTGTCTAGCTATTTGGAGGGCCCAAATGTAAGAGGCCAAATAAGTATTTAGCCCTTTGAGACCATAGCTCAGAGCCCTCAATTTCATCCATATGTTCTATTTGTAAGTAGTAGAAATATACTTTCTCCAAGTTGTCTCTGAAATTTCATTAAAATCAGGATGAGTCAGTATTATTTTAAACAATTTGAAGGGCTTAAGATTGGAACTAGGAGGTGACCAAATACATATATGTATAGGGGAGTTATCAAAAACTCTTTATGGTAGATATTCAGCTTCAACATGTCCCAAATTAGCCACTCACTAAAAGTTCCCAAGTACCCAATCAATCTTAGAAAACACCCTTTTACTTCTATGTTGTTTTTAGAAAAGTTAAAGTGGCATCCCTTTGCTTTCAATGTTATGGTGCGGTGTGTCGGTATGTGATGCCTAAGTTTTTAAGGTATCTTTGGGGATCCAATCCTATCTTCAGTAGATATGACATTTTTAAATCTCATAATAACCCTCAATCAGAATATTACTACCACGTTGGATGAGTTCTTGCCACATGTGCTTATGATTCATAGCTACATTTTTGGCATAGATCACAGTTCTATAGGTTGAGAAAGTAGTAGCTATCTCTTCAACTTTATAATGACTGAATTTTTCATGAATCCTCTAGACCAAAGGCTAAATGCTAGGCTTCCACAATAGCGAGATTCTCCCATTATACGGCCGGTAGGTAGTTACGGCGTGCGACCCGGCTTGTAATAATGTACCTCGTTATGTAACTAACTTTGTGATCTTTAAATCACATTTCTAAAATACTCATCGCTTCAATCCTTATGATTCCTCTGAAAGAACTTCATATCTTTATGTTTAAGGAATTCAATCCCCTTATATTTTAGGTAGAAATCTTGTTGCGAGGTCGACCGTGATCCTTGCACAGTATCCTCTCATCCAAACACACTTAAGGTAATTCTACATTAGTGCGGGAGTCCTGGCAACTTCCCCAGTTGTAATTGTATTCATATCCTCTACAATTGTCTTAGTCTCCTGATTAGCCTCCATATCACCCTTTACCTTCTGCTCCACCTCTATAACCTTAGGGCCCTCAACAACCTTAGCTTTCCAGTCCTTCTTAAGTTTTTGGTTTCCCCCTATTCTTTGTTTTCCTCTTTATTTCTCTGAAAAATTTTCATTCCTTTGTGGTTCCACTACGCATTCCAACATTCCTCACCCGGTATGATGACAAATTCATACAACTGTACAAAGCTTGAGTCTCTTATTCATAGTCCACCTTACGATTTGGAAAGCTCCAAGAGAAGTCTTGACTTCAATGGAATCAATAAGGTTGAGAAGACGGCCATTTCCATCGGTACATGAGGATAAGAAATCCTAGACATAAATGCCATGAAGCAATTTATAAAGAATGGGTTTCCAAATTGCATGCCAATTTGTAATGCCTCCTTGGACAATTATCCTATGAAACGGGGAAAATCACTCATAATGGAATTGTAGTAAGGCAATCAGTGTTACAAACAAAGTTTTTCTCTAATTTTTACACCATAAAAGGTTTGTTGTGAAAAATATAATGCCCTTCTTGTATAACCTTCTGACAATCCTTTACATATTCAAAGTGGAAAATGAAGTATCCCTCATCATATTGAAAAATCTAGGGTTTTGCATGCAAATTCGAAGAATGCATAACATATTTATCCATCAATTTTAGATAATGAGTGTCTCACTACATGCTCGAATGAAACAATCTCCAACGATGTTCGAGGTCTTTCAAATCATCTTCAAGTATACTAACATGTACCTTACCATCCCTAGTATCCAAAAGGAGATATGTAAATTTGTACCTTGTTGAGTGCTCCTATTATCCCATATCTCCTTCTTACATGGCGGTGATGGTTAGGTAGAGTACTTACCTCTAAACATAACAGTCTTGCTTCGCCGGTTAGTGTTGAAGTCACCCTCTTCTCCATAAGCCTCCGGTTAGGAATGGATTGTTTTGATTTAAAAGTAGAGGACTCCTACTGCACTTCTTCTGATAAACTCTAGCCGGTAGGAAACTATCAAATGTAAGAGATGGTAACCTTTGCGGCGTCGTGTCCACGTAGTAACTCAATGTATCTTGAGGAAACTTCTCATGACTATTTGAAGTTAATTAATTTTTATTACATTTTGAAATGCATTCATTAAAATGAAAATATAATTCTCTCTATACCAAATATTAAAATTTTTATCTGCTTCCTACGAGTATGAGATATACCACCAAATCTCGATTGTTATTATTTCCTTGACTTGTAATCGAGGCAATTTTGGTTAACATATTCCTATTTACTACTATTCTATTTACTACTATTAATTATGTGCAATGCCTTAGCGCTAGATCTAATGCTTTTGAAATCAACATTATGAGTATTAATTTGGTTAGAATGGTGAGAAAATCTCTTCACTGTCTTAATACATATGATTGTCTGCTACTAATGGTTTTATTTAAGTTTGGAATGCCAATACTAATTATGATGGTTATTACACAAACGAGTCCTAATAATTAGATTTTATGTTACATTCAATTTCTCTTGATAATATTTCAAAGGCTTTAGGGCGAGCATTTGTAGAATTTAGAATATTAAGTAAATTATTGAGGGTAAGATGGTGTATCCAAGTCCCATCACACTAAGAGGTAAGACATCAAGTTATACTCTTGGTGCACCATGATGATAAGATGTTGGTTCAAATCCTATCTCACTATGACATAATATGCCTTTATATTAATAAGACGTTGAGTTTGAGCCTCAATGCATCATATTGATGATATAAAGATGTGTAGGAAAATTAATGTGCTCTTTCAATGAAAAGTTATAAAACTTCTTCCATTAAATTTGCTCCATTCCTTGATATGAGTATTGTAGAGTGTATAATAAGTCTTAAAGAAGACAAATGGTTGAATATATAAATATATGTGTGGAAAAATGATAATGGCCATCATTGTAATAATTATAAAAGGAAGAACATTATAGGTTCTTGAAACGATCTTTCAAAAGTTGAAGGTAATTTTTACCATCAATTGGGTACGTAAGTATTAGGCACACAATTTTTATGTGGCCTAGTTTGATAAATTTTATAAATCCTCCATCAAAATAAAGAAATATAAAGTGAAGACACACTTTTCCTTTCAATGTGATTATCATAAAAATATTATAAATGTTAAGACATGACAATAAGAATATAATAAGATCTACGAAGTACATACAATGAATAGTCCATTCATTGAAAATAATGTGATTTGTATTAAGCATCATGAATGCTGCCCATCATTGAAAGTGAACATGTTCAAATGTGACAAAAGTTATGGATAAGGATGTGCTTATGTAAGGTTGGGCAAATGCTACAACTCACCTCATTTGGGTGAAATAAAGAAAAATTATGTTGGCATAAAGGTCACCAATGTGTCGAATGATACATTTGTAAAATTTCTATATAGGTCTAGATCTATTCATACAATCGATGGCGAACAATATGGAAAGAGGATTCTTCATGTATAAGATAGACAACTGCATTGCTAACATCCTTGACCGAATTATAAAGCACAATTAGTTGTGGCACACCAGTGATCAAAGTGGAGGTATAAATGTTGATGCTCCTTCATTTAACAATTTGAAGAAGCCGAACCAAGGAAAAGACCAAATGATGGCAGGCATGGCCAAAAATGTTGCATTGATCATGAAAAAGTTGATCGAGAATGAGCTCAAAAAGGTAAATATAGTTGATGAAGCACAAGATGTTCCTCCTCCTTATTGGCATTAATTCCCTCTTCCTTATTACGGTCTGCGTTTTTATGATCAATCTCCAATTCAACTCGACGATGCTAATTACATAAATAATATACCGAGAGGTTACCCAAGACAAAACTTTCAACGGTAATATCATAGCCATCCATCTTCAAATTATCAAACTCAATGGAGACCTCAATCGCAAGGCCATGGTCAATATTATGTGTAATGACTCAATTCTACACCTTGAAGTGACATGGTTCTTGAAGCAATAAGTGACCCCGAGCTAACCTATAACATAACATAACGCTAAGATAATCTGATTTTAAACCAAACTAATCAGAAACAAACTGGAATCATAAAACGGCTTATTGGATAAATAAACAAATTGAATTTAAATGAAGGAAATAAATAGACATTGATTCTAACATCAAAACATGGATTCGAACATACTAATTGTCTTTCTATCTGGAAAACCTCTACTAACTGGTGAGTTGCTAGAATAAGTCCCCAGCTAACTCAAAGTCAGAAACTGAAAATAGAAATAAAGGCAATGAAAATAAATATAACTCTAGCCCTCAAATGATTAGGACTCACCATTGACTGCTTCTGGTGGGCACTAAATCGAAGCTAATCACGATGTTGTGCCTGAGTACTTGAATCTACATCATGATAGGATATAGTGCAAGAGAACGCAGTCAGTACATCAGATGTACTAAGCATGTAAGATATGCCACAAACTAAATTTAGTACACTGAAAATCTAAAATGTTGTACTGAATGCATAAACGAAACTAAAGTACAATGACTCTACCAGAGATGCACAATTCGTGACATGAAATAATAGTTTGAGGATTCATATTAATAATAAATGTAAAACTAGTTTAAGGGTGTCACGCCCCACCTTGGAAGGCATGAATTTCACCTAATGCCACATTGGAATCTTGACCTAGCTGTGCATATATACCTCTAGTGCTTACCAACGACTCAAAATCAACAAAACAAACTTCTATATCTCAACTGTAAGTACAACCTCAGGCCGATAAGGCCACGCAACACCTATAAAAGAAAACAGTTGACCTAGCCAACACAACACTAAAAGGGATCTTATGCGGGCTGACAAGACCATCATGCTATCTAATTATAACTAGAATGAAAACAGGAAGCTATATTATGCCCCATTTGGACAATATACAAAACATCATAAATATAGGCCCCCACATGGCCAGCACGAACCGCTAACTGAAGAGTGTAGTCTGCATGCCTCTAAGAGTGAAAATAATTGTTGGGACAGGGCCCCGGCCTACCTAGATGCTATTCAAATAGAATATAGGTAACCTCTACAACCTGGCAACCCCGAATGAAAGGAGCTGGCCGATCTGCTGACTCTGAATAGTTGTTAAGAGATCCCACAATCTATTTGTCTAAACCTGCAAGGAAGTATGCAACACCCCATAGTTGCGCGTCAGTACAATATGTACCGAATATGTAAGTCAGCAATCAAAAACTAAATAAAAGTTGATAAAGACTGAAAGATAATAGAAAGAAGGGGTAGAAGTTAACCTGCAAGCTTTCTTATCCATAACTTGCATCCGGTAAACCACTACACATATATGAGCTAAAGCTATACAACTATACATTCATAAGATATAGTTAGTAGGAAAATATACAAACAAGAACCTAACCTGGCCCCCATAAGCTGGAAAGGTACAATAAACACAGTAATAACCTACCTAGGCCCCCATAAGCCTCGACAGGTGCAAATCAGTCTATATAACACTTTTGGTACCCCTCAAACTCTACAAGTAATTTTAACTGGACATACTTGGTCTCTTAAGACTATGTCGAAGCCTTCACCTGCAACTATGTCTGAGCCACTTGGGCTCTCGTAACTGTATTTGAGTTATCTAGGCTCCTGTAACTGTATATGAGCCTTTTGGGCTACTATAACTGAGTATGAACCATTTGGGCTCCTATAACTAAATATGAGTCCTCTAGGATCCTACAACTGAGTATGAGCCGTCTGGGCTCCTGTAACTGAATATGAGCCTTCTAGGCTCCTGTAACTAAGTATGAGCTGTCTAGGATCCTATAACTGAATGTGAGCCGTCTGGGCTCCTGTAACTGAATATGAGCTGTATGGGCTCCTGTAACTAGATATGAATCGTCTGGGCTCCTATAACTGAATGTGAGTCGTTTGGACTTCTGTAACTGAATGTGAGCCATCTGGGCTCCTATAACTTAATGTGAGCCATATGGGTTCCTTAGGCCTAATGCAATCACCACTCTTACTTGGTGAGTTGGTAATTCACCAACTCATTAGGGTCTTAAACCTGAATTTTTGCTTTGTGTTTGAGTTGTTTATATAGATTTTATGCTATATTTGCTTTTGTTGTGTGCAGATGGCTAATGTGAAAAAAAGAGCAAGAAATGGAGCAAAAAGAATGAAGTGGGATGAAATTCGGTGTTCCACTGAAGAAGACTAGCGAAACGCCAATCAAAAGTCGATTCCCACTGCCTCTAAGTAACAAGCCATCGGTGAAACCTGAGTTGCCAATGGCAACTCGTCGGTTCATCCACCAAAAAGACACCTGACTTGCTGGATTGGACAGCAAAGCATCGGCGATGTACGAATGAGATTGGTGAAACGCCGAATGAATAGCCGATGGCTACTGGAATTCATTGAAGTGACATAAAATGTAGCGGGTGGTCCTCAAAATTCAACAAGCAAACTATCGGAAGTCCTGCCAATTCCAAAACGCTGCTAAGGGGCAAAATTATCCAAAACGGAAAAATAGAGAGAAGATGCCCTATTTTCTTTGATATATAAATTCTAGACAAAGTACTATGTACTGAGCATATCATAGTTGATCATATCGTATCATTTGTTTCCTTTCCTAGCTTTAGAATATTCCTTTGGCAGAGAAGAGGAGAATTTGATTGGAAGAATTTGAAAAGTACTATTTTGTTCTTCTTCTTCTTCTTCTTATTTGAAAGGTATTGCCATTGTTGAAGACTACTTATGAACTTGATTTTACTACTCTTGTTATTGAATTCAATGAGTTTATTATTAAATGTGCTTTTGAATTTCTTATCCATGAGTAGCTAAATCATTAACTAGAGGTGTGTAATGATGAATGCTTAATTAGAGTGGGTATTTCTAGAGTCAACTCAATATTGTTTAAATAAGTGAAAATCTATTAGATTCTCTTCAATCTATAATGGAAGATCCATGGATTATGATGTGGGTCTATTTGTTCTTACTTAATTATTGCTTGTAAAAGAATAATTAAGTATTGGAAGAGAATTTAATAGTGGGTATGGATGCGAGATTGTGAAATTGGTCTAGAGATAGGCAAAATTACATTCTCACTCCTAATTAGTAGCTCATAGCTAGAAATTAATGCAACTACTAATCCAAATTGATCGGGTTGAGCTAATGGTGGCTAGAGCTTTAATAAAACTCTAGTAAGATTTATCTATAAGGATGGAAAGCAGTACATATCCATTTTCCCAAGATTATTTAAACTCATGGAACTTATGAGATGACTTAGCATGTCCATATGTAGTTAGTATATCATCTACACCACACCTCTAGTCTTTCACATTATTGTCAACAACCTTCATAATTTTGCTATTGTAGGTAACCAAATTAGCAATTATAGTCTACTACTAATACCAATCTCTCCCAACTTGCTTATTTTTAGGTTATTTCTTAGTGGTGCAAGCTAACATCAATTTCTCAACCGACACTTGTAATTATCACTCACTAGTCCTTGTGGAATTCGACCACGACATCCATCGAGTTATTTGTTTTGATACAGCAAGCGTGTATACCCTTCATATGAGGAGTATATTTTTGATTTTATCAAAAATGGTGACGTTGTCGGGGACTAGCGCTTGATATTGTTGTGTTGATTGTTAACTTGAATTAGTTTCACATCACAGTTGTTGCTACTAACCTATCGTTGTGTGGCTCATGAGCAGCTTCGGAGGGTGGTCACGATACCCTGAGGGGGTGCCTTGTGTGGAGAGCATCAATCTAGTAGGATAAATGCGGCGTAGAGAGGAGAAGAAAGACGCAATGTTGCTGGTCAGGATGAATCAAATGGAGTTGTTGACGAACTATATGAAGGGTTTCCATGCCAGATACCACCAATCCAACCATGGTTATGAGTATGCTTATCATGGAAATCAAGGTCGGAACAATGTTTTTTCAGTTGATACAAGTAGCTAGGAGAGAGATGAGGTATTCCCACCCCATATGGAAAGTATTCTCGAAGTGGTTCTTGAAAATGTCCTTTCAACTGAAAAGGGTATTTAGGACTTGCAAAGTAAACTATTGGACCTTACAATCACCGTGAAGAGTAATGACATAATAATTCAACATTTTGAGGATAGGATGAATGAGTTAGTATCTCAAGTGGCAGCTCAAACAATAGAAACCAACACATCCCCAACTCAAGCCATCGTGGAGAATGATATATTCGAGTGGGTAATGGAGGAAGAGGTTGTTGGATAAATAATTACTGAAGTCTTTTTGAAAGGTGAAGAACTATAGGAGGTTCGTCATGTGCATAAGGAGGTAAGAAATTATCCTTTCCCACCAAAGAGGATTGTCCTCAATTTAAAGAATCGTACAACTCCTCCGTCATAGCCATTTATTGTGACGCCACCGAAGCTGGAGCTCAAACCCTTGCCCACTCACCTAAAATATGCATATTTAGGGGAGAATTCAACTCTCCCAGTTATCATTTCAGCAAAGCTCACCCCTTCTCAAGTAGAAAAACTCATTGTGGTATTGAAGAGGCACATTCGAGCTATAGGATGGTCAATAGCTGATATCATTGGTATTCCTTTGGGGATTTGCACTCACAAGATTAATCTTCAAGAGAATTGATGCCCATCAGTTGAGCATCAAAGGAGTTTGAACCCACGTATGCAAGAGGTGGTCTAAAAGGAGATTATTAAATGGTTAGATGTAGGTGTATCATATCCTATCGCAGACAGCAGTTGGGTAAGCCCAGTGTAGTCTGTGCCAAAGAAAAGAGGCATCACAGTTGTTCTAAATAAAATGAATGAATTAATAGTCACTCGCCCAGTCACTGGATGGAGAGTTTGCATAGATTACCGTAAGTTAAACTCCTGGAGAAAGAAGGATCATTTCCCGATGCCATTAATTGACCAAATGTTAGACCGGTTGGCCTGCAAGGAGTACTATTGTTTCTTAGATAGATACTCGGGATACAATCAAATTTCAATTGCTCCCGAGGATCAAGAAAAAACTACGTTTTCATGTCCTTATGGGACTTTTGCATTCAAGAGGATGCCTTTTGATCTTTGTAATGCCCCCGCCACTTTCCAAAGATGCAAGATGTCCATCTTTTCTGATATGGTTGAAGATACTATGGAAGTCTTCATGAATGACTTATCAGTTGTGGGGGACTCGTTTGATTACTGTTTGACACACTAAGAGGAGGTATTAAAGAGATATACAGAAACAAATTTAGTCCTTAATTGGGAAAAATGTCATTTTATGGTAAAAGAAGGGATTTTGTGGGACACAAAATTTCCAAAAAAGGGATTGAGGTGGATCAAGCCAAAGTGGATGCCATTGCTCAGTTACCTCCACCGTGCACCGTGAAGGGTGTTAAGAGTTTCCTCGGACATGTGGGTTTGTACCGCTGATTTATTAAAGATTTCTCTAAGATAGCTCATCCTTTATTTTGACTACTGGAGAAAGAAGCAAAGTTCAATTGTGAGGAAGAATGTCTGAAGGCTTTTGTGGAGTTAAGGAAAGGTTGATTTCCTCTCCAATCATTTTAGCACCTGATTGGTCAAAACCCTTTAAGCTCATGTGCGATGCTAGTGGGGTGGAATTAGGAGCAATCCTTTTCAGGGGAGAGGCAAGATATTTCACCCAATCCACTATGCTGGCAAGGCCCTGAACAATGCACAAACAAACTACATAGTAATGGAGTAGGAGCTACCCGCTGTTGTGTTTGCGTTCAAAAAGTTTTGGGCATAAATGCTAGGAACGGAAGTGGTGGTTCACATAGACCATGCAACTCTTAGGTATTTAAAGGATAATAAAGATGCTAAATAAAGACTAATCAGGTTGGTATTTTTGTCATAGGAATTCGACTTTGAGGTGAAGGATCGTAGGGGATGTGAGAATCAAGTGGCCGACCATTTATCGTGCCTAGAGACAAGTGGGCATCCAGGAACACATGAGGAGATCAACGATGTCTTTTCAGATGAGTGTATTCTAGCCGAAACCCATGATCTAACACCGTGGTTTACCGATTTTGCTAATTACATGGCCAACAACTTTATACCCGAAGGCTTGAACTTTCAACAATAGAAGAAGTTCATGCATGATGTCCGGAAATTCTTTTGGCATGAACCTTACCTCTTTCAGAGTTATGCAGATGGTTTAATATGACAGTGCGTTCCAAAAGTAGAGATGGTCCCAATTCTACAGGCTTGTCATTCTGCACCAATCGGAGGTCATTATGGGAGTATGCAGACAACAGTGAAAGTGTTATAGTGTGGGCTTTATTGGACTAAACCACATCAAGATGCCCATGAATTTGTGAAGCAATGTGATTGATGTCGAAGGACAGGGAGTATTTCAAGATGGCATGAACTTCCACTAACACGGATATTAGAGGTTGAGTTGTTCGATGTATGGGGGATTGACATCATGGGACATTTTGTGAGCTCTTATCGAAACACATACATCTTGGTAGAAGTTGATTATGTCTCCAAATGGGTGGAAGTTGTTTCACTACCAAATAATGAAGGGAGGAGCGTAACAACCTTTTTGAAGAAATACATTTTCTCGTGATTCAGTACTCCCAGAGCCATCATTAGCGATGGGGGTTCTCATTTTTTCAGTCGAGTATTCAGTACATTGCTAGCTTAATATGGTGTGAAACACAAAATGGCCACCCCTTTATCACCTGCGAACCAGCAGACAAGTGGAAGTTACTTTCCCGTGAAATAAAATTCATCTTGACTAAAACAATCAATGTTAACAGAACTGATTGGGCGCAGAAGTTAGATTATGCCTTGTGGGCATATCGGACTGCATCTAAAATGCCGATAGGAATGTCTCCTTATAAGTTGGTGTTTGGCAAATCATTTCACATCCCTGTTAAGTTAGAACACAACTTTGTGGGCATTGACAAGCTTAAATCTTGAATGGGGAGAACTGTCCAAGGTCGAGTTCATAATCTACATGAGTTGGATGAATTTAGAATGAGGGCATATGAGAATGTAGATATTTACAAAGCCAAAATGAAACATTATCATGACCAAAAAGTGTTGCAGCATAGTTTTTCTCTAGGGGGCTGAGTTTTGTTGTTCAATTCACGACTAGGATATTCCATGAGAAATTATAGTCCAAATGGTCAAGTCCTTTTAAGGTATGTCAGGTGTACTAGAACGGTTCCATAGAACTCCATGCAGAGAATGGGAGCAAGTTCAAAATGAATGGCCAATGAGTTAGAAGATATTTGGGGGGTGTTGGAAGAGGTTGGCCGAACAGACGTTGAATATCTCGATGAACCATAGGTCCTGAGAGACCTTGGTTGTGCCACGATGTTAACTAAGGCGCTTCTTGGAAGGCAACCTAAGCATTTTTATTTTTGTAACTCTTCTTGTGTATTGTTTTTTCTTATTTTTCTAGGTTGGGTTAGTGAACTTCAAGATGAGCAAGGACAGGGCTAGCCAATGAAATGCAGGCGACATTTCGTGAACCGCCGGTGCATCGCTAGCCTTGCCTAGTGCACTGATGGATTTAAGGCTAGTCAGTGAACCATCTAGTAAAGCGCCACCTTAAAGTGCGAACCATCGGTCAGTCGCCGATGTCAACCAGTATGCTTGGGAGTAGCTCTTTTATCGATTTCTAAACCAGTGAAATGCCAGATCCATTCTGCAAAACACCGGTAAGTCACCGATCTGGTTTCCAGGAGCTTAAATAGGTTATGGTAGCGATGGTTACATCGGCGAATCGCCGGTCCCCTTCAGCGATCGCTGGTGCAGCCGAGTTGAAATATTTTCTCTTTTTCTAATGTTTGACTAATCTTTACCACTCCCCCACTTTTCATTCATATTTTTCCCACACTCTTTCATTCCCTTAAACAACCCCTTTCCCAACTATCATCCATTAATGACCACCATCTCTCACCCGATCAAATTCCTCTTCTTTCCAATTTAAATACCTCCATCCACTTTCACTCACCCATCTCTAACACTCCAGTGTAATCTCACCATACTAGCGATAAGTAGAGGCTATCAGTTGTAGCTATTCATCTAATTGGTAAGGTCTTTGTCACTCACTCTCTATGGTTTCGAGCTATTGGTGATATTTTGTTTCTTAGTTGTTTATGTTATGCTTTTCTTTGGTATTTGTGGGTGGATTTTTTGTTTTTTTTGAGTGGGTGTCACATGGTGTTCGGGTGTAGTATGAGTGCGACACCCTCTAAAGTTGCCCAATGATATATAGCTTGACACCATTGTTAAGGGCTACTTGTCGTTTTATTTGTTTAGGTTATGATTTGTGTACATCTATGGTGGCCTGTGGGTTAATTTCAGGTCCGCCACCGGCGGACCGCCAGTCATGTTTCGGGAATCGTAGGTTGTCTCACAAATTGATTTTCCCAATATTACATATTGGCATCACTCTTTAGTATATCGGCGCTTTGCAGATCAATATCGGCGTTTTGCCGGTATGGAGCCGATTCATATGATGTTCTCCCAGGCCATTGCTCCACATCAGCGACTCATTGGCGCTTTGCGAATTTGCACTGATTTTCGCCGATGATTCGCCGATATCTCCTGAAGGCTAAAACTGTTGAACCTGAATTCTTTATTTTTCCTTGATCTGAGTTTCAAAATATGTGCACCATTCTAACCGTAGTTCGCAGCATCATTTCTGTTTCCCCGCAATCTCACCAAGGCCAAGCATCAATACACACTAATAACACACAAGCTAGGTTTGGGTTGGAATGAATGGAGGAGTATTATGTGTCTTTCAAGGAGAAACGATGAATCCATGCAGAAGCCCAATTTGAAGTGAACTTCTTCAAAAATGCCTTACCAGATATCTACGACTATATTTGGATGCACGACTGGGGTCCATTCACCATACCTATTTACACATATTTTCTAGAATTGGTATGGGAATTCTATGCTTCATCTAGGGAAAGGCAATAGCTCCTCAAGCACAAGAGCCACACAAATATACTACCATGCTTACCATTGGTTTGGGTGGGAGGGCTTAAGGTGCCTATAACTCCCGAGGCATCAATTTGCTTTATTAGGTGGAGCCAATCCAATCACACTCGATATTTCGCAAGAAGGTGGAAGATAAAGTGAATCAATTCCAATGGGTAGAAACATGATTGCACCTAGCCAACCACAATGGGCTATCTCCAAGTGTCTGATTCATCGTCGTGACTTGAAGTTTGAAGCTCGAATGTGGTTAGATTTTGTTTGTTCATGGTTAATGCCTTCTTAAAATACTATAGAAGTCCCAATTGAAGTTGCTATTCTTGTAGACTTCATCATGGATCATGTGCACATCAATGTTGGGGAGCTCATTGCTGATCAATTCAGATGAAGAGCAAAGCAACAGGCCACAACGTTACCATTTCCCAGCCTCGTAAGTATGTTATGTGTGCGGGCTGCATGCCCTTTGTTCCAATAATTGGACAGACTGTACGGGCTGACAATATGATTACATTTTCTACTAAAACTGACAAAGATGATCCAACCATAAATCGATCAAAGTGTACAATGAGAAAGACTCCACCACCGCTTTCTGTGTCTTCTACCAGATCGATCGCCTAGCTCCATCCAGCTGTTGTCCCCACCCCAGCACCTCCATATTTTCTCAAAATAGCACAACGGGCCCAAGTACATGAGATCCAGCTGGTGAAGCTAGCTAAGGCTATCCCATCTATGATCCAAACTACCATCAAGAAAATAATGCAACTTGGTAAAGATAAGTTGACGAGCCTATGCTCCACAGTTGAGGTCCTTGAGAGAGAAGTAATTTCCTTGAGAAGGGAGGTGGCTGCACTCGATGAACCTCCAACTACCAACAACTCAAACCCTTCTGAACCTGCAGTGGTGCCCATGCATCTTGAGGCTCCTAGAGGTCCATCGGACGATTGGTGGGCGGGTTATGACAGCACATCAAAAATAGTATCAGATGAGGAGTTATAACATAGACAACCACCACCAACTCCAATGCTCCCATTATATGACGTGGATCCATCCTGGGAACCTGACAGAGTGGCAACAACTTCTTATCATAAGCTTCGACTCTACCGCACAGATGGGTGGTGCCAAAACTCGGGAAACCAGTGGAACTCCAACTTGATCCACTACAACCAACTGCTGAAGGAACAACTTATTGGAAATTTGACACAGCCTCACATTCTTGGAAGCCTCGGCCTGACCACTAATTCAATCAGGAAGCCTCCTTCCCCATGTTATCTTTCATTTTTGCTACATTGGGTGCAATGTCTGGTTTTAAGTAGGGGAGAGAGATGTATGTCTTTTGATTTGCAAAAGTTATTGTGTTAAGAATAATAGTGGGGTCCTTGTATTGAATTGTTTAATCCCTCAGGACCCAAGTCCTTTGCTTGTTCGCCTTTGTAAATAGTAGTATAGTAAATAAACTCCAAGGGTTTTCTTCATACCATAATTTTTTCCCGAGGAGCATGTTTTCATTTTCCTTTCCTTTTTTTGTTGTCGAACTGGGTTGGCACTTCCCGATGATAGAATCTGTGTCGACTCTTGAATGATGATGGAAGAACTGGCAGTGTGCCTCTTGAATGGACGCCACAAATCGTGGTCAGATTCCACGACACGTTAGGTTTCTTCGTGGTCATCAGTTGATCAGGGGCTTAAGGTTTTGTGTAGTGGAGGTAACGGAAGGTAACCATGATTAGTGGTCACTAGCGACGATCTGTTAGGTCCCTCAAGGAGACCCTTGGAGGAAAAGTGGCAGTGAACTTAACGACAGCAGATGATGACTCGTGCCCTGTAGTAACGACTCATCTAGTCCCTTGTTGGGATTGGTAGTCAGTCTTCACCTGCGAGTTTATTAAGGGATTTTCCATAATTTCTATGATCCTAAGGCCTAAACTACGTCTTTTTAAGCTATGAATAATGAGTTTTAAGAGGGGTAAGTTCATTCTAGGCTATTGTTATTCATGTATGCAAGAGTAAAGGTCTAGAGAGGTGATCAAGCTTAATTTCCTGCAAGTTCTTCTAAATTCTTCCTTTTGAAATTAGAGATGTTGTAGAATCTGATTCTCTCAGGTATGTAAGGTTATAAATGAGTGAATTTTTTCACACCCATGCCCAATACCTCTCTATCTCATGAATGTCTATATGTTGATCTTATGGAGTTTTAACCCAATGCATGAATTTCATAATTTTCTACATGGGTATGATCTAAGTATGTTTCTATTATTGAATTGTGATTCATGGGAATGTATTACAATGTTATCAATTATAAATCATATTTTTCAAGTTTTACAAATTATAATGTCCATCCATGAGAAGTTCATGAAAGTCGAGATTTATGATGTATGTTCAAGTATGATGAGAGTTATATGATGAAAAGCAGGTTTTCAAGTTACCCATGTCTAACATCATGTATTCAAGTGAATCAATTACTTTCAAGCATGTTTAAGTATTGGGCAAGCCCATATGTTCAAGTATTATTTATGATTTCAAGTCAATTAGCTTACCACATGGTTCTAGAGTTAAGACTCCTAATTATGCTTAGCTTCTGGTATGGTTTAAGCCAAGGCTCCTCACGTATGACTTTAGATTTTCTATGTACATAATTATTCAGCTTCGTTACTAGAGGATGGTCAATTTTGTTGAAAAAAATGATGCAGAGGATATGCATGTTTTTGGGAGTAGTGTCTAGCATCGAGTAGGCTAAGGGTCAGCCAACCCTATGCCTCAGAACTACGCGCCAACATAGGTATGATCAGATTATTTGTGACCTCATAATTTCAGTTATGCATGTTTATCATTAATGATATATATATATATGTTATAAAGTAGGTTTGACCCAATGTACAACTTCACTTATGATTATCCGATTTTAGCTTTGGGTCATTCGATTCAGTTATGATGTTCAGTTATGTTCAGATCATGATTTTAGAAAATAGTATGCAAGACCTACTCTCAAATCCTTATATTGATTATGTTTTATATTATGCATGTTTTAAATGATTTTACTTATTTAAGAGGTTTTACTTACATTACATACTTGGTACATTCCATGTACTGACCATGTACTCTATGTTGTATCATTTTATGATATAGGCTCCAATCCCTAGACTCAGCCCTGTCACTAGCCAATTCCAGAAGTTAGAATTCAGCTTCAGTGGTGAGTCCTCATCTCTCGAGGACCATTTGTTAACAACTCTATTTGCATTTTCAATTTTCAGACTTGTCGGGTTAGTTCGGGTGTTGTCCCATCAATCCATCATATATGTTAGAGGCTTTCACATGGTATGTAGTAATCAACTTGTCATGTATTATGTGAATTGCAGATCTGATGTTATGTTATGATTATACTTCTGTTATGTACATTATGTTAAGTGTTCCGCTTTTATTGATTTAGTTAGATGTATGTTCATGCCATAGGTCGACGTGGAGTCTCTCGGGGCTCTTTGTGTCGTGTCTCGATCCGGGACTATGTTCGGGTCGTGACAAATATGGTATCAAAGCAATAGGTTTGAAGTGTCTTGGGGTGACTGAAAGCTTATGAGTTGGTAATTTACCAACTTATTAGGCTCTTAAACTTGAGTTTTTATTTAGTTCTTGAGTTGATTATTTGGATTTTATGCCCTTTTTGCTTTCATTGTGTGCAAATAGATAAAAGTGAAGAAGAGAGCAATAATGGAGCAAAAAGAGGGAAGTGAGGTTGAATTGGCGAGTCATACATGTACATTGGGGAAACGCTGGCCAAGGGCCAAATCTCACTGTCTTATAGGAGTAATGCCACAGGCGGTTCGCGACATGCCAGCGGCGAGTCGCCGGTCCAGTCGCCGAATGATGCTCAAGAGTTTTGAAAAGTAGCTTGAAGACCCGGCAGTTCACGGATTTGGATCGATGAAATGCCGGATGAATCACTGGTGCTCACTGGAATTTAATGGAAATGCAGAAACAACACTCGGCGGTTCACGGATTGCATCAGCGGACCACTGGTGCTTCCGCTGATTCCAAAATGGAGCTATAAGGGTATAATTATCCATTATTGGAAAGGAGATGATAGTTACCCTACTTTAAAAGGTATAAATAGAAAAAGAAGTACTTTGTAATGTGATATGCAGAGAGGAAGATAGAAATAGAGAATTTAAATAGAGAACAAAAGCTTACATCACATCATCTTTTCTCCTATTAGCAAATGAACATTCTCTTAGCTGAAAGAGGGGGATTTTGAGTGTAAACTATAGAAAGTACTCTGTTCTTTTTCCTCTTGTACTAGTCAGTTTAAGCTATTGTGAATATTATTTTGTGAAGTTCATTTATCTACTCTTTCTATTAAATTTACTAATGCTATTGATGAATGTGTTTTTGAATTTATTTACTATGAGTAGCTAAAATAATTAACTAGAGGTGTGTGATGATGAATACTTAATTATATTGGGTATTGCTAGAATCATCTTCATGTTGTTTAATTAAGTGTAAATCTATTGGATTCTCTTCAATCTATTAATGACGATCCATTGATTATGATATGGGTCTATTTATTTTTACTTGATTATTGCATGAGAGATAATAATTAAGTATTGGAATAGAATTTAGTAGTGGGCATGGATAAGAGATTGTGAAATTAAGCTAGGAATAGCTGAAATTGCTTTCTCATTTCTTATTGGAAACTAATATCTAAGAATGGTTTAGCTGCTAATCAAAATCAAATCGGGTTTAGCTAAGTTGTGGTTAGTCTTAAGAAAACTCTAGCTAGAGGTAATCTATAAGCTGAGAAGCTGAGATTACCCACTTCTCGAGATTATTTACACTTATTGAACTCATAAGATGACCTGGCATGTCCCGATTTAGTTCGTATTTCATCTACACCGCACCTTCTAGTATTTCACTTACACCACACCTCTAGTATTTCATACCCTTGTTGACACATTTCACACCCTTGTTGAAACTTTAGTTGATCTTGCTATTTTACTTCATTAAATCAACCAATACAATTCTCAGAGAATTTCAACTCCCCCAATTTTATTTTTCTAATATTAAATCTACGTGGGGCAAACTAAGATCAATTTCTAAATCAACACTTGAAATTATCATTTTCTAGTGCTCGTGGGATTCAACCCCGACACTCATCGGGTTACTTGTTTTGATACTTCGACCGTGTATATTCTTTGAGTTAAGGAATATATTTTGGACGTTATAAAAGATGTTGTTATTACTGGGGAGGAGTGCTTGACGATCTTCTGTTGATTGTTTATTTAAAATAGTTTTGCATTGTAGTTACTTATCGTGAATTTGCTATGTTGTTAGGAGTTCATAACCCCAAAGGTCATCACTCCCAAGTAGGGGACAACTCAGTAGAAGGTAACATGGAACTCGAGGAAGATAATCTGGTGATGCCGAAAGTTGCAAGAGCTATTCTCCTACCACCAACGTTAGGGAATGTAGGGTTTCATGTCACCAGCACAAGTCTTCACTTGTTGCAAATGAAGGGGCTCTTTGGTGGAAAACCAAGTGAGGATGCGAATTTCCATTTGAGGAATTTCTTGGAAATATGCCAGCGGTTCAATATAACAAATATCAACCAGGAGTCCATTAGGTTGAGACTCTTTCCTTTTTCATTGACGGAAGAAGCAATGATGTGGCTAAAGGAACTCCCTCAGGGATGTATTACTTCATGGCAAGAGCTAACTGAGGCTTCCTAGAGCGCTTTTTCCCTCCATCAAAGATGCTTCAGCTGAGGGATGCAATAACAAATTTCAGGCAAGAACTGGGAGAGCCTTTACTCAAAGCGTGGTTAAGGTTTAAAAAGAAGGTGGCTATGTGCCCAAATCACGGATTGCCAGATGGAGTGCATCTTCAAAGCTTCTATAAAGCCCTTGATTAAATTAACAAGTCTGTGGCAAACAACCTAGCGGCTGGGTCTATTATGGACCAAACATATGGGTTGGCAAAAGTTATTTTAGACCGAATTACAAAGACCAACAGAGCTTGACACACAAGAGAAACAAGTGTGTCCACTCATGAGATTAGTTCAAGTGCATTGGCAGTGGAGTTTCGAAAAAGGGATGAAGAGTGGGATGAAAATCTCACCAAGATGATGACACAACTAGAATTGATGACCAATCATGTGATGGGAGCAGGCCAAAAGGTAGTAAATGTCGTGGGAATGTAAGGTCCCTTACAATATGAAGAAGAGTCACCACCACCGAGATATGATGAAGAATGCCAATATATGGGCAACCAAATGGGAGGTCATTGACCTGTCTTTCAAGGAGCAAACCAAGGCTCATGGCGCCCAAGGGATGATAACCAAGGTTGGAGGAATTGTAAGCCTTAAGGATGGCCTGAAAGAAATGAGAGATGGAGGAATAGAGAGCAAAACCAAGAAGGTGATCATTATCATCGAAGCTCAAATCCATATATTTCACCTCCTAAGGTTGGAAATCCTCAAAATCAGCCAGGGATAAGTGTTGCAGGTAGATCAAAAATCGATGAAATGCTATCAAGAGTTTTGAAGAAGTTAGAGTCAACCGAAAGTGGGGTCAAGGAATTAAGAGGGGAGGTGTCCAACCTCGCTCAAACAGTTAGTTCACAAAACTTCCATCAAGCATTTGGAAGCCCAAATGAATCACCTATCAGCTCAAATGAACCCTAGGATGAAGGGATTACTACCTAGTGACACAATGCCAAATTTAAATAAAGATGGTTAATGTATGGATATTGTCACTAGAACTGGCAAGGTGATTGGTGATACCCTAGGGAAGCTTAGTGAGGTGAAGAGCCCGAATGTATTTGATGAAGATGAAGTTGATACATCGCCAATGACTCCGAAGAATGAAGTAAACGTTGAGGAAGAAAAAGAAGGAAGGATAATGGGATCTGCATTCATGTTGATGATATAAGGCGGGCATGAAGGCCTCGATTGATGATTAGGTTGACTCAAAAATCCCACCTCCTTATCCACACTGGCTGACCAAGAAGAAGAAGTTTAAGAAGTTCGTTGATATATTTAGTAAGTTGTCCATAAACATACCGTTAGTTGATGATTTTCTCCAAATGCCCAGCTATGCCAAGTTCATGAAAGATTAGTTGAAAAAGAAAAAAGTGGTTGATGTTGGCAATGCAGAGAAAATGAACCATGTGATGATGAGTAACCTTGCCCCAAAAAGGGAAGATCCCGAAGCCTTTACAATTCCATGGATAATTGGGATTTGCGTGTTCAAGAAGGTCCTATGTGATCTAGGTGCCAACAGAAAATTGATGCCCCTACTCATTTTTATGAAATTGGGCCTCGGAAGCATAAAATCAATGTCGATGCGGCTGCTAATGGCAGATAGGTCAATCAAAACACCAGTGGGAGGTGCTAGAAAATGTGCTGGTGAGAGTGGACAAGTGTATTCTACCGGCCAATTTTGTTATTTTGGATTGTAAAATGGATGTAGAAGTTTCCATTATTTTGTGAAGACCATTGTTGGCTACGGGGAGAGTCGTGGTAGATGTGGAGCTTGGAGAGTTAAAATTTTGGGTTAGCGGTGAAGAAGTTACTTTTAAAGTGTGTCCCTCAGCTAAAACTCCACCCGAATGCAAGGTGGTTGGAGTATTATAAAATGAAGAGGGGGATAAGGGATTGGAGCTGAGGGAGATTCAGTCGGATGATAATCCGTTAGAAATGAGGAATTGAAAAAGGACTACATCATGCAATGACGTTAAATAAGGCACTTCTTTGGAGGCAACCCAAGTGTTTAGTGAGTTATTTTATATTTTTGTTGTTTTTATTTGTGTAGGAGATGTGAAACGAGGAGCAAAAGGAGGAACAAATTATGAATAAAAGAACCGGCAAGCCATCATCAAACCGCCAAATCAGATTCGTGGGCTGCTAGTGTATCACCGATAGGAAGTAGAAAACCTAAAGCTCGGCCACATACTCGACAAGGGATTGGCAGAATGCAGGTGCAATTCGCGAACCACCGGTGTATCGTCGGTAGGAACCACAATACATGGTAAAATAAATCACAGCGACGAACCGCCGGTCCGAATTGGCGAACCACCGGTATGTCGCCAGTCGAGACCTCAGTGAGTATAACATGGAATTTAAAAGGATTTCCCCATAAAATCCCAAATACCTACCTAGCCACCCTATTCTACAAATATTCCCGTAGCTTCTGTTTTCCAACACTTTTCCTTACATTTTTGTCTTTCCATTACCCGACTTTCCCAATTTCCCACATTCCTCCATTTTCAACCTCTCCACTTTCCCATCTTTCCACCGTCCAACTTCCCACCAACACACCCACATTAAACTCTCCACCTTCCCCCTCAACCTATCACATTCCCACTCTTCACCTATAAAACCCCTCCATATTTCACTAACACAATCACTTCACTCATACTCTCTACACTATACTCATCTGAAGGTGCCATTGCAAGTTTGAGTTATTTCCCTTTTTGAAGTAACAGAATATTCAAGTAGTCTTCAAATTTGGTAACAATTCTCTTGCTCCTGTTTTAATTTTATTATTGGTACCTGATTCTTTAGGAGTAATATTCCATTTTCCTTCCTTGTTGAACTATTGAATGTGTTATTGTTGTTAAATGGATTTAATATGTTCTTTTTTGGTGATTCTATGAATAGGATGAAGTCTGAGTAACCCATTTGCATATAGCACGATGTTTTTCCCGATGATAGACCGGGTGACGCCGATCTTAAGAGCTAAACATCATAAATTAGTGTGTGAATGGAGTAGAGGTGCTGGAAGTATGTTGGATGTGAAGGTGTGTTAATGGGTGCCTATGAAGAATGATTTGAAAATTTAGGGACGGCAGGCACAGGCGATTCACTGGTCAGATTCGGCGTATTGCCGATGTAGTGCCGGTCTTCCTTGAAATTGTCCCTAGCCACTGAGTTATTCCGTGCTACATCGGTGGTTCGCGAACCTAGACCAGTAGGAAGCCACCTGAACCGCTGAATATTTTATAGTTTCCTAGTGTTCTGTGTGGCATCGGCGGTCCGCTAAATGTTTTATGCGAACCGCCGGTCTTCCACCGGTACTACTAGGTCTTTAAATGATTGTTTGGTTTTCCTTTGTTTCTCAGTTCTTCTTTAGACTAGTTTTATTTTCTTTTAATTTCTACTTCTATTTCTTGTCACTAACATACTTCTAGCAGAACAACAAACCATGTCTTCAACAAGAAACATAGGCAAAGGAAAGGACCCTGCTTCTGCAACTTGCAAGGGCAAGGGAAAAGCTAGGGAATCTCAACCAAGGAACACCACCAAAGAAGAATTAATCCTCTGTGTACCAAAAATGAAAGAGCACTACGTCATTTGCCAAGGCCTCTCAATAACTGTTAAGAAGCGGGTTGACTTGACAAGACTGAGGGGTGATTTCCCGAACATCATCGAGCAGTTCACCCACAGGCAATGGCATGCATTTTCCAATCCACTTCGACCATATTACCCCATCTTGATCACCGAGTTCTACACCTCTTATGAAGCCTGCAAATAAAGTATGCATCATGGAGGCAAGGTAGATAATATCCCCTGCTTGCCATCCATGATAATCCAGGGAGTGGAGGTGGATATAACCCCGACGGTCATTTATTATTTGTTTTGGGAGGATGAAATTGACTTTGCTACGGAGTACATGGCTAGGGTGGTAGATATGAAGGACCAGTTTGCGTGGTAGGACACATTACAACTATTGACAATCCTTTGCGGGCCTCTATGGGTGGGGAAATCTCTCACCAGGACTTGAAGTTCGAGGACAAGGTGTAGCTCGATTTTGTTTGTGCATGGATCACCCCCTCTAAAAATGAACATAGGGTCAGCATTGAAACCTCCATTCTTATTGCTTGCTAATGACGTGAGTCCCCATCAACTATGGGTAAATTATCGCTTAACAAATGAAGAAGAAGGCCAGACAGTCCAGTATTTCAATGCCCTATACTGTCTTAATTTCCCAACTTTGCTCAGCAGCTGGGGTACCTCTATTTCAGGATGAAACTCCTTCTGTTGCTTCGGGTGTAATTGATATTGAGCGGAAGAGAGATTCTGAGGCACTAGCAGTAAAGAGGAAATGCCAGCATGCCTTTGGAGTACAAGAAGAATCCCTCTCCCATGGGTCAACCCAATAACCAATAGCCCCAGAATCCATTGTGCCCCAGCCTGACATGTCGGGCCAAGCATCGAGTTACATGCCCCAACAAAAAGTTTCTTCCCCTTCACAATCTTCTCAGCCATGTGGTCTCCACTTACTTGGGCAGATGACAAACTTGCATGAAAGCCAACTTCAACGTTTGCCTAAGAGCCTCCCAGCACTCGTTGCTAAAACATTCAAGAAGGAGCTCAAATCACTGTATAAGAATGTCCCCACTTTATGAAAGAGGGTGGATGCAGTAGAAGGGACAATCACTTCTCTCTGAACTGAAGTGCATGAGTGGAAGAGTCGGACTTCGATCGAACTTCCCGACATGAGCGCCTTAGATGCTGCAATGGATGCTCTGTCCTTAGCTCGAGGGCCAATTGATTACTTTTTTGAAGGGCAGGGAGATGATTTGACTGGGCTAGGTGATGCCTACAGCGGTGATGGTGGTGCTACAGAGGTTGATGATGAAGAGGAGTAACCCACTATGGGAGTTCCTTGTCCCTTTCCCTTATGCATATTTACATTAGGGACAAAGTATGCTTTAAAGTGGGGGAGGGATTAGCGCAATTGAGCAGGGGAGGATTGTTTCTTTTGAGATTCTGATGTTATTTTATTTGAGTTTGAGTAAGTCCAACCTTTGTCAAGCTGTTGTTGGTCAATGATGCCCTCGTCGGGCGTGTCTTATTTTTCTAAATGAATGAATTAATGAATTGGTTTGTTTGTTTGTGTGATTGGTGCTTAGTGACAAAATGGGGTCTTTGGTTTGAATTGCAAAATATTAAAAATCTTGAATGATATGACCCCAAAATTTTGTTCTTGTATCGCCATTGTAAATAGTAATGTAGAAATTAAAACTCCGAGGGTTTTCTTTTGACCATGGTTCTTTCCCAAGAAGTATTCTTTTATTTGTGTTATTTTTGCTGTCGAACTGGGTTGGTTTTTCCCGATGATGGATTGAGTGGCGACATTCTTAAGGGAAAATGCCATGTTGCTTCGAGTCTTTTATGAAGTTGTTTTGAGAGGCACAATTAAAAATTTTGTTGTTGAAATGGAATGCAAAAACAAGGGCATGGGAATGAAAATAATGAGCAAGTGTGGAAACCATAGTATAACATTCTTTTTCATACATTATAAATTCCCTATTTCACATATGATGTTTGCTTGCTTTGATGCCCTAATTTGGTGTTCTGTGTTGAAAATGGCTCTTGTAGACCCTTTAAGGGTGATACCTTGTGTGGTGAGGACATTTTTGATGAATCTCATGCATTACATATTTTCTAGAACTTGCCCAAAATGTGATTCAAGGCGATATCCTAGATGTAGTTTCGCCAAGAACATGAGTTTATGCTTTCCTTTGTCTAGTCACTTCACCCATATGCCTTCCATGAGCATCAATCCTTGTTAGCCAATGTTGAGCCTTAAACCCTTTCTTTGGCAACCATATTACAAGCTTTAAGACCATTATTAATACATCGTTTGGCCCCCATTCTCCCTAGATGCTAGTGATAAGATGAGTAATGAAATGAAGCTTAGAGCCTAAGAAAGATGGAGTGATAAAAACATTTGTGAGAAATGAGGCAAAAGCCTAAGTTTTGGGGTATGCTAAACAAAGGTGGAAGATAAGAATCATAGTGTGAAGGGAGTACAGCCTTTTTTCAAAGTGCGCCAAAAGATAAATAAAAAAAAGACAATTTGTGTGAATTAGTGTTCCTTCATGATGTGATAAGGCTAACTATGAAAGAAAGGGGTTATAAGGGGAAATGTTGAAGAAATGAAAGTTGCCAACAAGAAAAAAGGGGTTAAGTGAATGGAATTGATGTAAGGTCTGTCACTAAAAGCAATAGGGAGGATTTAGTCATTATGGCCAAATGTTCATCCTACACTCACCTCGAGCCTACATCAGAACCCGCAAGTCCTAAATTATTTTAGGTGCAACTACTCTACATTAGTGGTGAATTACATGAAGGGAAAGCCTATGGGTCAAGTGTATGCATAAAGATATATTTTGGGAGAGTAAGCGTGAGTGTCTCTTCCAATTAATCCCTTGTGTGCATTCAAATAATCGCATGACCAATAGAATAGGGATCCTTATTGTTATGAGTGGCATCATTTCTTTTTGGGGATGCAAGAGCATACAGAGTTAAGGTGGACATGGGCAAGGAGTGTAAACTCTAAGGCAAGCTTTGAATTTTCAGTTGATTATAACATGAGATGCTATGTGTGTTACTTTGTTGAGCAATGCCCTTGAATTGATAAATAATTCCTTTCTTAAACTTTTCCTGATAGAAAGTGGTTGCCTGCTTGAAGCATCTTCGTAATTTTTGTCTTTTGGGGTATTTTCTTCTCTTTTTCGGTGAGAATGGTGAGTAATTTTCGGTTGTCATAGTCCAGGTGATCAACGAGGTCTAATTGAGAAGAGAGGTGGTACATTCCTCAATAGTTGAGTATTGCATTACTTGAGGACAAGCAATGATTTAAGTTTGGGGGTTTGATGAGTTGGTAATTTACCAACTCATTATTTTACCAACTCATTAGGCTCTAAACCTTGAGTTTTTCTTTTTAGTTCTTAAGTTGATTATTTGATTTTATACCCTTTTGCTTTCATTGTGTGCGCATGGATAAAAGTGAAGAAGAGAGAAAAATGGAGCAAAAGAGGGAAGTAATCTCTCGACCGCGAGTCGCGTATGTAAATCGGGTGAAACACCGCCAAGGGCCGAACTCACCGCCTTAGAGGTAATGCCACCGGTGGTTCGTGACTTTCCAAAGGAGAATCGCGGTCCAGCCACCGAATGATGCTCAAGAGTTTTGGAAAGTAGCTCAAGACCCATGGTTCGCCTGCATTTGGATTCGAGAAATGCCGAATGAACCGCGTGCTCACTGAATTTAGTGGAAATGCGTAAACGACATCCAACGGTTCACCGACATTGAATCGGTGGATCGCTAGTGTTTCTACCGGTTTCGTAAAGGAAACTATAAGGGTATAATCATCCATCATTGAAAAGGAGATGAGAATTACCCTACTTTTTAGGGTATAAATAGAAAAAGAAGTACTTTGTATAGATATATGCAGAGAGGAAGATAGAAATAGAGAATTTTAAAAAGAGAATGAAAGCTTACATCACATCACCTTTTCTCCTTTCAAAGAAAAGAACATTCCTTATTTGAAGAGGGATTTTGATTGTAAATTATAGAATGTACTGCTCTAGTTCCTCGTACTAGTAAGTTTCTACGTATTGTGAATATTATTTGTGAAATTGATTTATCTACTTGCTATTATATTCACTTATGCTATTGATGATTGTGTTTTTGAATTTTTAACTATTAGTAGCTAAAATCATTAATTAGTGGTACGTGATTTGGTGAATACTTAATTGGATTGGGTATTGTTAGAGTCATCTTCAAGTTGTTCAATTATGTAAATCTATTGATTCTCTTCTTAATCCGTTAATGAAGATCCATTGATTATGATATGGGTCTATTTATTCTGCATGATTTTTGCTTATATAATAATTACGTATTCGAAGAGAATTTAGTAGTGGACATGGATAACATATTTTGAAATTAAGCTAGGAATAGCCGAAATTGTTTCTTTCTCATTTCTTATTGGCAATTAATAGCTCTAATAGAGCAAAGCTTGTTAATCCAAAAATCGGGTTGAGCTATATTGTGGTTAGAGATCAAGAAAACTCTAACTAAAGGTAAGCAATACACCGAGAAGCCGAGATTACCCACTTCCCTTGAGATTATTTACACTATTGAACTCAAGATTACCCTGCATGTCCCGATCTAGTTAGTATTTCATCTACACTGCGCCTCTAGTATTTCACACCCTTGCTGGGACACTTTAGCTGATCTTGCTATTTTAATTCATTAAATCAACCAATATATTTTTTACTAAAAATTTCAACTGCCCCAATTTTATTTGCCCTAATATTTAAATCTATGGTGCAACCGAGATTAACTTCTCAATCGACACTTTGAAATTATCATTCCCTAGACCTCATGGGATGCGACCAAGACTTCTGTCAAGTTACTTTTTATACTTCACTCGTGGTATATCCTTTGAATTAACGAATATATTTTGACGTTATAAAAGCCACGTTAAGTAGAGTCTTTTTCATGGTGTGAAGCGTGCAACACTTATGACAAACAAGCTACGTGGCGTTTGGAAATTTTCCTTCTTTCATGATCTATGTTGTGCGGTGAAATGTGTCTCTATCCTTCTAACCGTGCTATTCGGTGATTGTAGAATCATGCCTCCCCGGAGTTAACGATAGAAGAAATAGAAATGGAAATGGCTACAATGATGGAAATGGGGACGAGCACCAGCCCTAATTATCCGATGAATACTATGCACTCCGAGCCGTTGACTATGCGTGCCGACCCAGGCGCATATCTGTGTGCTAGCGTAGGCCTTGACCGCTCAGTCAACTAGCAGCGTAGCACATGTCCTCAACGGGAATGTGGTGGCAACACAAGTTAGAGATTTCCTAAGTATGAACACACTAGAGTTTCTTAAATGTGCTGTGGATGAGGATCCACTTGAGTTTATTGACGAGATTCTAAAGATCACCCAGTCATGGGGAGAATGGAGAGGATCAGTTTACTTGGCCTCAGACGCTTGAAGGGGGTCGCACATTTGGTTTAAATAGAGAGCAGCTCCTATTAGTTTGGATGAGGTTCATGTCTCTTTCCTAGATCAGCTTCTTCCCTCATGAGATAAGGTAGCTAAAGGCAATGAAGTTTGTGAATCTAAAATAAGGGAAGATGGAAAGTGCAGAATATTCCCTAGAATTCCCTCGTTCATCAAAGTATACCCCTGAGTTAGTGGTTGACTAGAGGGCGCAGTGAGCGTGTTTGTTCATGGGGTGGCGACTATCTTGAGAGGGATCAGCTTCGTAACTGTCATGCTCCATTAGGATATGGGGTTTCCTCGTATAGTTTTGTATACCACAGATGGAGGCGATGCATCCGAGGGAGAGAGAGAGGCCAAGAGGGCCAAGATATATAGCTATAGATTCTCTCAACCGAGACCAAGTGGTAGGCATCGATGCCAGCCTCCCACAAGGTATCTTCAGCCCTGCTTTGTTTTAGCTGACATGATTGTGCCATCCCGACCTAGGAAAGACCAAACAGGGGACGAAAGCATCGTGTCTAGGGGCCGAGCAAGAAATCAGAGATTCAAGATCCCAATTTTGTGATAATGTGGCTCCGGGAGGCACATATATCGTTGTTTGGCGAGTACAAGTGCTTTCTTTGGGTGCGGGAAGCCTTGACATATGCTCAGAGATTGCCCAAGAGCTAGACAGCCAAGATAGGGTCGAGGCCCGCCAGTTCAACACCTCCACCAACACGCCTGCCACTTCCACCACGGGGCATCTACTAGCACAGTATGGCCAACACCAAAATAGATTCTACGCCAAAGATCTCGCCAGAGCAGAGGTCTCCTGCATCTAGTCACCGGTATGTTATGAGTTTTCCACCTTGATATATGTTCTTTGTTAGATCAAGGGGCTACCCTGTCTTTAAGACACCCTATGTGGCTAGAAGTGCTTCTTGAGTCGGGCCCGACATCTTGATATAACCCTGTCTACTCCAGTGAGGGTGATTCAGCTTGTAGCTAGATGGTTGTATAGAAGTTTCCGGACTATCACAATTAATTCATAAAGTCACCTCAACAGATTAAGTAGAGTTAGCCATCAACAATTTTGATATTATCCCCGGCATGGATTGGCTATTTGAATGCTATGCCTCGCTTGTACAACCGCGCAGTTCGTATTTCTGTGTGAGCCAAATATAGAATGGAAGGGTAGTTCATATGTGCCTGTAGGTCATTTCATTTCCTATCTTAAGGCTCACAAGATGATCTCCAAGGGTTGCATCTACCATTTAGTTAGGTTAAGGATGCAACATCTCGAGACCCTTACTATGCCAAAGAAGTCCTACAGTGTGTGAGTATCCAAAAGTCTTCCTAGAGGATCGATCGGGAATCTCAGGAGAGTGATTTTTGCATTGACCTTCTTCCCGATATGCAACCTATATCTATTCCTCCTTATAGAATTGCTCCAGCCGAGCTAAAGGAGTTGAAGGAACAACTGAGAGACCTTTTAGATAAGGGATCACTGTGATTCTAGCAAAATCCTAAGGGTGTCTAGTTCTCATTGTCCGAAAGAAGAATGTTTCTCTTCGTATTTGTATTGATTATTGGCAATTGAACAAGGTCACCATCAAAAACAGGTATCCTCTTCCTAGATTGATGATTTGTTTGACCAAATTTCAAATGGTCCCAAGTTCTTTTCGAAGATAGATCTCAAGTCCGATAGCATCACCCGGGTTTGGAAGAGTGATATCCCCCGAAGACATCCTCAGATGCGGTATGGTCATTATGAGTTTGTAGTTATGTATTTTGGGCTACAAATGCTCCCCAGCCTTTATGATTTGATTAACAGGTGTTCAATCCATGCTCTGGATATGCTCTGTGGATCGCTCTTATTGACTACATCCTAATATACTGAGCGAGGAGAAATATGCCGCTCATTTGAGGGTGGTAACTGACTCTCAAGGACCGCTAGTTATATGTCAAATTCAGCAAGTGCGAGTCTTTGTTGAATGTAGTGGCATTTTGGGACCATGTGGTATAAAAGTAAGGGCATAATGGTGGACTCTAAGAAAATAGAAGAGGTTAAGAATTGGCCTAGACCATTGAATCCTTTAGATATCGTGAGCTTATTGGGCTTAGCTAGCTACTACAAGAAATTTGTTGAGGAATTTTCATCTATTGCCGCATCAATGACCAAATCTGACCCAATAGAAAGTGAAGTTCCAATGGCCTGAGCCTTATGAGAGGAGCCAAGAGTTGAAGACTCACTTATCTCAACATCGATGTTAACTCTACCGAGGGTACAGCATTGTTATGTGGTGTATTGCGTTACTTCTAGAATTTTCCTTGGTTGAGTGTTACGTAAAGATAGTAAAGTGATAGCGTATTCTTTCATGTAGCCGAAAGTTCATGATAAGAATTCTCCGACCCATGATCTTGAATTACAGAAGGGTATTTGGCATCGATGACTTGGAGACACTATTCAGATGTGGGTCCATGAGATGTGTTTATGGACCACAAGAGCTCACAATATGTGTTTACACGTAAGGATCTAAATCTACACCAAAGGAGGTGGTTGGAGCTACTCAAGGATTATGATATGAGTGTCCTGTACCATTCTGCAAGGCCAATGTGGTGGAAGACGACTAGTAGCCTTCTATGGAGTAAACCACGAGATGAGCTAAAAGGAGCTGTGAAAGATGTGCATCGACTTGCACGGTTGGGAGTTTGTTTGGTCGACTCGACTTATAGTGGTGTTGTAGTTCGTAACCGGTCATAATCATCCTTGGTGGCTAATGTGAAAGCTAGACAAGACGAGGACCCTATTTTGGGTAAAGTTAAATGAAGTCGTTCTCGTAATTAGAAGGTAGAGGTCTTCCAAAGGGGGAGATGGTGTGTTTTTACATCAGGCGCTTGTGTGTCCCATACTTTGATGATTTAAGAAGTCGATATTGCATAAGGCTCACGGGTCCAGACATTTGATATGCAGTGTTCCACCAAGATGTACCATAACCTACAGGAAGTCTATTGGTGGAATGGCTGCTAAGATGGACATCACATAATTTGTAGCTAAGTGTCCAAATTGTCAACAAGTGAAGGTTGAGCAAAAACCAGAGGTGTGCTTCAAGACATCGCATCCCTACTTGGAAGTGGGAGGAGATGAATATGGACTTCATCACAAGGTTGCCTCACACTCACGATAGTATGAATCCATTTGGGTTGTTGTAGGCGCATTGACTAAATGAACTCATTTTCTACTACCAAAACAATCCTGTTCATCGGAGGATTATGCCAAAATATATATCTCGAGAACTATTCGTTACACAAAGCTCCCTTGTCCATCATATCGATAGATGTACTTAGTTTAATTCTCGCTTTGTAGATTGTTTCAAAAAGGACATAGTACCTGTGTCAAGCTAAGACGCATTTCATCCGCAAACTGATGGTCAGGAGGAGCGGACTACTCAAGAATTTCAAGGATATGTTAATAGCGTGTGTGATTGACTTTGAGGGTAGTTGGGATGATCATTTGCCTCTTAATGAGTTTGTGTATAACAACAACTACCATTCTAGCATTCAGATGGCTCAGTTTTGAGGCTCTCTATAAAGAGATGTGATTTCCCTTATTGGTTGGTTTGAAAATCGGTAAAACCGCAATGATGGCGACCCCGGGGCCCAGCCCATGAGGCCATGGAGAGGCCCAACTTATACTGATGTGCTGAAAACAACTCAAGTATCCAAAGTCCTATGCGGATGTGAGGAGGAGATAACTTGAGTTCAAAGTTGATGATTGGATGTTTCTTAAGTTGTCTTCCATGATGGGAGTGATGAGGTTCTGAAATAAAGGGAAACTCCCAAATTTAATATATTGGCCCATACCGAATTGTGAAACGGCTATAAGGTAGCATAAGAATTGAGCCGCCTAATTAGCTTCACCATCTAGTTTTCCATGTATCGCTCCTAAAAGAAGTGTTTGGGTGATCCAAATCTATAGTTGTCTTAGGGGGATGTTGTCGGTGTGAAAGATAGCCTTGGTTATTATGAGGTTTCGGTCTAAATACCGGATCGCTGTGTTCGACGGCTAAGGAACAAAGAATTAGCTTATATTAAAGTTTTATGGAGGAATAAGATATTGAGGAGCTACATGGGAAATCCGAAGAGATATGATGGCTAGACACCCACATTTATTCTCATCTACTGGGCCCACCTTGAGTGTATCAACTTTTGCTCCATAACTACTATTCATTTTCATGTTTAGTTCATGTGCCCCAGTTTCTTTCATGTATATGGATGTATGTATGATTCATGAATTCAATTCCACTATGTAGTTTGAATCGAGTTAGTCATTCCGTTAGTTTTCGCCTTATATGATCGCATTTGAGCATGATGATTGTGTTTCTCCGCTTTCGTATGATTTTTGTCACTGAGGACGAATGTTCCAAAGGGGGAGATATTTTTATGCCCCAAAGCCCTAAGATCATACCCGAGAGTTGAAACGGAGAAAATAGGATTTTTGCACCAGGTCATAGAATTAGTCGGCTATGTGACCCGTCAGCTGACCACGAAGTTGTTAAGTGATCATGGTGAGGAGTGTTGACTTGCCCGAAATTTAAATTGGGGGTGACCACGACCGTGGTCAACCCTTACGAGTCGTCATGTGATCAAGGGCCATGGGCTGGAAGTTGGACGATGGATGAACTGACAAGGTACCCCCATGAATAGACACTACGAGTCGTGATCAGTGCCACGATTCGTTAGGTTAGTCGGGTCATCAATTGATCGGGGGGCTTAAGGTTTTGGGAAGTGGAGGTAATGTAAGGTGACCACGAGTCATGATCACCGCGACGAGCCAATAGGTCCTCTTGGGGACCCTTGAGGAAAAGTGGCAAAGGCACTTAATGACAAAAGACAAACGACTCATGCCCTGTGGTAATAACTCATCCTCATTACCCATTGGGATAGTGTCAGTTATTCCCTTCGAGTTTATTAAAGGAGTTTTCGTATTCCTATGATCCTAAGGCCAGCCTAAACTACATCATTTGCTATGACTAATGAGTTTTAAGAGGGGTAAGTTTTATCTAGGATATCTTATTCATTCATGCAAGAGTAAAGTCCTCGAGAGGATTGCCACTTCTCCAAGTTCTCTCAATTCTTCCTTGGCAATTAGAGAAGTTGTAGAATCTGATTTTCTAAGGTGTGTAAGATTATGAATGGGTGAATTTGTTCACGCCCATGCTCAATCCCTCTCTAATTCATAAAAGTTTATATGTTGATCCTATGGGGTTTTAACCCAATGCATGAATTTCCAAATATTCTATATGGGCATGATCTAAGTATGTTTTTATTATTGAATTATGATTCATGGGCAAGTTTTACAATGTTTTCAATTATAAATCATGTTTTCAAGTTTTATAAATTATAATGCCCATCCATGAGAAGTTCATGAAAGTTGAGATTTATGATGTATGTTCAACTATGATGAGATATATGATGAAAATCGTGTTTTTAAGTTACCCATGTCTATGACAGTTTCAAGTGATTTAAGTATTTTCAAGCATGTTTAATTATTGGGCAAGCCCATATGTTCAAGTATGATTTATGATTTTAAGTCAATTAGCTTACCACATGGTTTTGGAGTCAAGACTCCTAATTGCTTTCTCTTCTTAGGGTATGGTTTGAGCCAAGGCTCCTCATGTATGATATAAAATTTTATATGTACATGATTATTGATTCATCACTAGACGATGGTTAGCTTAAAAATGATATGATAAAATAATGTTTTTTAGAGTAGTATCTAGCACCTAGGCTAAGGGCCAAATAACCCTATGCTACTTAACTACTTAATTCAACATAGGTAAGGTAGGATTATTTGGGTCCTCCTTTTGTGAGCTTTCCCCGTCCCAAGGGCCTTCACTTTGATATCGGTATCATCATAGCTTCTTTAGCATTAGAAATGCTTGGATGGCTCGCCACATGAGTTCGATAGTCGGACCATGTAAGCTCTATCGAGTAATTTTAGTTATATGACGAGCTCCCACACCTCATGATTTCAGCTTATGCATGTTTATCATTCATGATATATATATATATATATATATATATATATATATATATATATATATATATATTATAAATCAGGTTTGACCCAATGTACAGCTTTTTCTTATGATTATAACATTTTAGCTTTGAGTCATTCAATTCCAATTTATGATGTTCACTTATGTTCGTATCATGATTTAAGAAAATAACATGCAAGCCCTACTCTTTGATCCTTATATATTACTATATTTTATATTATGCATGTTTTAAATTATTTTACTTATTTAAGTGGTTTTACTTACATTGTATACTCGGTACATTTTAAGTACTGACCTCATACTCTTTGTTGTATCGTTTATGATACAAGATCCAATCTCAGACTCAACCCCATCACCGCACCCGCTTCCTAAAGTTATCATTTAGCTTCGGTGGTGAGTCCTCGATTCCTGGGCGACAATACGTTAAAAGCCATTCTTTTGCATTTTTAGTTTTCAACTTGTCAAGTTGGTTGGGGTGTTGTTCCATCAACCTATCGATATGTTAGAGACTTTCAACCGTACGTAGAAATACTTTGTCATGTATTATGTAAATTCGGGATATGATGTTATGTTATGATTATACTTCCGTTATGTTCATTATTTAAGTCTTCTTTATGTGATTGAGTTAGATGTACATTCATGCCATGGGTCGACTTGGAGTCTCTCGGCTCCTTGTCCCATGTCTCGATCCAAGCCTATGTTCTGTCAGAAAAGTATGTGAGCTCTAATGTGATGTAGCACCAAAGTGCATGTTAATGAATTAGAAGAAAAAGAATGGTTGAAAGGTGCTACCTCTTGCATAGATAAGGCTACAAGTGGAAAACCAAGAAGATAAATGGGTGGTCACGAATTTTTTTTTTTTTAAAGATGTTGATCAAGTAGAAATAATGTGGGGTAATATCAATAGAAAAATGGAGTATGAAAAAGTTTTCACAAAAGGGCACTAGGGATTTTCTAGTCGCTAGAACTAAAGTTCATCCTAAGACAACACTAGCCTTCATTATGACCCCAAGTCTCAGATAATTTTTAGTGTAGCAACTCACATATTAGTGACAAGTTACACAAAGGGCAAGCCTTTGGGTCAAATTATATGCATGAGAATTTCTTGGGGAGAGTGAGCATATTTGCCTTATTCTACAACCCTTTGTGTGTGAATTGCTTTAAAATTAATTGGGATTCTCTCTTGATGTGAGTGGCATCATTTCCTTAGTAAACATACTTGAATGTGTTCAAAGTAAAAGATGTCACTGTGAGTGCAATGAGCATTAAGGAAATCTCTTAGTTGAATTTGCAATCACTTAAGATGCTATGTGAGTTTGTTTTACGTATACCACTGATCCTCCCTTGATACCACAACTCATGGTATCAATCGTTACTTCTTCCATAAATTCTTCAGCTTCCGTGATCCTAACAATGACTAAACATAACGGGTCGTTACTCCAAATGACGACCCGTCATACGCTCTGTTACCTCGGCAGATTCCAACATAGGTCTCAACCATGACTGTCGTGACGAGTCGTTGTTTAGTCCCAACGACTAAGTGAGCTTTCAAACCGCCGCCACCACTACTCACCTTCGGAAGTCCCCCAACGAAAACCTACCACGACTCATTATTCCATACAATCTAGTGATTCCATGACCGTGCCAGCCACCTTGATAAGGACCACCTCAAAACGACCCTTACCATGACCCGTTAATGCACTCAACGAGTCGTGACTATAGTCGCTGGTCCCGGGACCCACCACCACCTGGCTCACCATGACCGACCAACGGTCCATGTGGAGCTTGCACACTGCTCAACGTGTTGTCCTGTGGAATTTTTCCAAGATTTCTACTTGACACCCATTAACCCCGAGACTAGTCTTGTAGGGAACTTCTGGATATTACGATATCTCCCTGGGAACATTTGTCCTCGAATGTGAATGAACATATTGAAAAGCTAGGGAAAGAACTGCCATACCAAACACCGAACATCTAACGCGAAAACCGATAGAGTGACCGACTCGGACTGAATACATACAGAACTAAATTCATGAATCACACATATATACGTTGACATGAAAGAAATTGGAACACATAAACCAACATGAATCTAAATAGAATACTAGGAGGAAACTGTACTCTCAAGCGAAATCGAATCGAAGGGAATAGATGCGGGTATTTAGCCATCATATCCGCTTCAAACCTTCCCACTCAGCTCAACATGATGATTCTACACAAACCCTTTAATGAAGCTACTTCCTTATTTCTCTTAGCTTCCGAACTTGATGATCAAATATTTCCACCAAGCATTCTTCATAAACAGGCTATCCTTCACTTATGCCTTCCACTGAACAACCAAAGCCGAATCACCAATGCATTCAATAGTGACACATGAAACATTGGATGCACTTAATCCAATTCTCGGGAAATTCCAACTCATATGTGCTAATACAACCCGTCTCACAATAAAGTACGTACTAACATAACTAGGACTCGAGTTTTCCTTTCTTCGAATCTCATCTCTCCCTTCATGGGAGAAACATTCAAACACCCAATCATCAACTTCAAACTTAATCTCTCTCCTCACATTCGCATAGGTCTTTTGGCTACTCGCTATTTTCAACTTTCCCTTTATAAGATGAACCTTCATAGCCTCATGGACTAATTTGGTCCTATCAACGCAAATTTTGCCAATTTCGGAACCAAACATTATGCGATCTATATCTCCACCCATAAAGAGCCTCAAACGAGTCGTCTAAATTGAATGGTAGCCGTTTTATATGAAAATTAAATGAGAGGAAAATGATAATCCCAACTACCCTTGAAATCAATCACACACGCCCTCAACATATTTTCAAGAGAACCATCCGCTTGTGTGTGAAATGTCATGGCTTAAGCTGACTCGAGTACTAAGTCCATTTTGAAAAGATCTCCAAAACCGGGAGTACACTAGGGGCAATTTATCTCGATATGAAGGACTAGGGCAATCCATGCAACATAACTAACTCCCAAATATAAAATTTATCATAATCTTCCGTTAATCAATAGTTTGACCAAAAGAGAAAATGAGCCGCTTTAGTCAACCTATCTACAATAACCCAATAGAGTCATATTGTCGACTTGTGTACGAGGCAAACCCATAATGAAACCATATTTATTTCCTCCCACTTCAAAGTAGGAATGCTAATGTCTTAAAGCACACCTCCGCATCTTTGATTCACAACTCACTTGTTGACAATTCTGGCACTTAGCCGCAAATTCTTCTATGTCCTTCTTTATTCCATTCCACCAATAAACTTTGTAGGTCACTACAGACATATTAGTGACACTTAGATTTATAGAATATCTAGAACCATGAGCCTCATGCAACATTCGCTCCTTCAAGTCATCAACCTCAGCATAATACAAACGACCTTGAAATCATAGTACACCATCTCCTCCTTTGGGAGAAACCTCCATTTTTTGATTTTGAACGGATGCCTTCAACTTTACTAAAATAGGATTCTCATCTTGTCTAGATTGGACTCGGTCACCAAGAAAGATTCTTGATCCATTCTTGAACATTCACTACCATCCGTCGAGTCAACAAGACGAACTTCCTAGTCATGCAAACCGATGCACATCCTTCACTAACCCTACCTCCCATCTATATGGGTCAAAATTCCATGCAGAGCCCGCTGGAGCGTTATCCACCACATTGGGCCTTGCCTGCATGATAAGGATCACTCATATCATAATCTTTAAGAAGCTCCAACCAATTTCTTTGATGTAGACTTAGATCCTTCTAGGTTAACATATACCGTAGGCTTTTTTAAATCATAAGCACATCCACATAGGCCCTATAAAGATAGTGTCTCCAAATCTTCAAGGCAAATACTATCGCCACCAACTCAAGGGTCATAAGCTCTGGTAGTTCTTTTCATAGACTTTCAGTTTCCTAGAAGCATAGGGCATAACCTTACAATGCCGCATTAATATACACCGTTGCCTACCATCGAGGCGTCAAATACCACAAACCCATCGGTACCGTGTAGGGTCAACACTGTGTTGAGGTGAGTCAAGCTCCTAACTCTTGAAGATCTTCTCACAGCCTTCGACCATTGAAACTTCACTTTTTTGGGTCAACTTAGTCAACCAGAATGGATGAAACCTCAACAATCTCCGGTAGTAATCGCCTAAACTCTAAGAAACTCGTGATATCCGAAGGACTCACTAGTATAGGCTAATTTTTCACAGCCTATCTTCTAAGAGTCACCGTGACACACTCACTTGACACCAAATGACTTAGAAATGCTACCGAAGTCTAGCCAAAACTCACACTTGCCGAACTTAGCATATAATTGGTAATCCTTAAGAGTCTCGTAGTACCACCCTCAAATTAGCGGCCTCGCTTCCTCCTTGCCATGAGTATATGAGAATGTCATATATGGACACGAATACAAACATATCCAAATGCGACTTGTGCACTCGTTTCATCTAATTCATAAAAGATGCTGTGAGCATTTGTTAGTCCAAAAGACATAACTAAAATCTCATAGTGATCATACCGAGTCTTGAAGGCCGTCTTTGGAATGTCACTCTCCAACACAGAGAGCTAATGATAATCAGAGATTCTTTGTGGTCTATCTTTGAGAAACACTGGCACCCTAAAGTCGGTCAAACAAGTCATCAATTGTAGGGAGAGGATATCTGTTCTTGGTTGTCGCCTTGTTCAATTACCGATAGTTAATGCACATTTGAAGGGAACCATCCTTCTAGACGTAAGAGAACTGCACCCCCAAGGGGATTTGATTGGTCTAATGAAACCCTTGTCTAAATGATCCTTCAACTTCTCCTTCAACTCCTTTAGCTCTGTGGCCTAGATCCATTCCGTAAGGAAGAATAGATATAGGCCGCCATCAAAAGAAGATCAATACTAAAAATCGGTCTCCCCGCTAGGAGTGTCTCCAAGAAATCATTTGGAAACACTGATATTCACACACTCAGAATCGACTAGATAGTCGGGGGCTTCTGGATATAGCATCCTTAACCCTAACTAGTTGTACATAGTTGAACTACAAATGAGGTCTACCTATAGCCTTAAGGTTGTAGAAATGAAACCACCTATAGGCATAGTTGAACCACGCTCCATTCTAGGACTCGCTCACTCGGAAACTAGAACTCTACCGCATGCTGTACAATTTATCGAGGCATATCATTGCATGTAGCCAATCCATGCAAAAGATAACATCAAAATTTGTCATGGCTAGCTCTTATCAAATTTCCAGAGGTGATTTTTCAAGGACTCGTGGACAGAAATTTCTATATATCCATCGAGCTATAATCGAATAACCAACTAGGTAGAGACCGAGAAGGGTTTTGATAGGATTTCTGGACGGCACCTCAAAACTACTAGAAACATAGGGTGTCACAAAAGATAAAGTATTCCTAGATCTAAGAATGCATATACATCAATGTGGGACTCATAAATATACCGGTGACCATATCTTGTGAAGTCTCCCCGCTCCCGGAGATACAAAGGCATAAAACCTATTCTAGCGCCCGGGTCACCACCGCACTAGTGGACGCACCGAGCTAGGCGTGGCCGGTGCTTGTGCTGAGCTGGTATCTCGAACACGGCCTCTACCATCGCCCGTTCCAGTAAAAGGGACACTCCCGGCGGCTGTGCCCGGTCTACCACACTCCAAAATAGATATCTAACCCAATCAAGCATTAATCTATGTGATTCTTTCCACACTTTCCGCAGATCGGTAAGGCATGCCCGCCCGCATACCTCCGTCCCCTCGAACATGATGCTTCGCTCCTAATCACCGTAGTCTAGATGGAGCACTTGTTGATGATGGCGCTAGAGCCAATGACCTTTGATGAGAGATTGCCGGCAATGTCCGCCTCCCATAACCGGCTCCGTCCTAGTCCCCTTGGCCTCCCTCTCTCTCAAATGCACCATTCTTCTCTCGCATACAAAACCAATCAAGGAATGTTAATGTCCTAATGATATATAGTGGTCCTATAATCCATGACCAGGTTGTCCGCTACTACATGCACAAACCGGCTCACCCGAAGCTCTCTAATCGCCTACCATCTCTGGTGCATACTTGGACAAGCGATTAAACTCCAAAGCGTACTCCCTCACCGTCATATCACTCTACTTCATGATCACAAACTCAACCGGCTATGATTTTCCTCATCTTTCAGGGAAGAACCGATCTAGAAACGCGGTATGGAACTCATCCTAACAAATGGAGCTCGCTCCACTGCTGTTACACCCCGTAGCTCTTGAAACGACGGCCTACTCACATGTTGGTTATGCCTTTAGAATTGGTACATGCTAGGAAAAGGCCCGGGAAAGATCTGACAAGCGCCAAGTCAGCGTCTTGATTCCATGAATGTGACGAAAAGTCCCAAAGAATAAAAGGGCCTCCCACTTCGTGATTATTTCATTATCATTTCATAATTTCTAGAGAACACGCAGGGAAACAGGGAGAACGAGGTTTCTTGCTAATTTCCTTCCGATTACGCGTCAAACACGGTCCAAAACTCGAATTAATCTCAGACATCAGGTATTTAATGAAGAAGGGAGCATTCCTACTGTTTAGTTTCGTGAAATTCGGCTAGCGAATCATCGTGCTACCGAGCTAAGGAAAGTGGAATTGCTCCAAATTAGTGTCAATATACTCCTAGCCTTAAAATGAGTATTTCTCCCTTCTGGACTTTCCCGAAATAGCGAGTTTTCAATCGTTTTTTCGATAAGACAAAGTTTGGGAGATATATATCAAAGTGATGTTTTCTTCCAATATTAGTGTATTTAGTTCTAATTTATATATATATGAATGCGCTTGGGAGAAATAGTAGAAGTAATCACCGAGCTTCATCCGCGGTCTAAAACTGCCGGGCGTACGTAAAGCCAATTCCTTCGGCAAGTTAGTAATCTAGCAATGAGATAGCCGCTATATAAAAGAAAGAATCTCAAGTCAAGAGTTGAGTCCCGTTTGAGTTTAGCAAGCTTATTTTTGAATTTAGCAAGCATGTTTATAATATTATGAGATATGTTTAGAATAAAAGTTAGTAAAGTAATATCGATGCTTAGATATCCTAGATATACAAGAATATCGCATGCCGATAACACCTCGTATACAAAAGATAGCTTATTTACGATAATATCCGCATGGCGTATAATTCAACATGAGAATCGTGTATAAGATAGAAAAGAGTTCTAATGAGAAATTAGAATACAAATAGTATTTTCGGCCTAAACATGCTTGCTATATGTGATTATTGATTGTTGAGACCCTGCTTGTGCGCGCAGGGCACTCCCTTCGAGCATCCTTGCCGCCCGCTGGTAATTGTGACGACCCACCGTGAGGGTGGGGGATACGTCACTCCAAGGAGTGGCCTGCCGTCCGCAGTAGGACGAAGATGGGACGGAGCATTCCCTATATCAGCCCGATCAAAGATAGCAATATAGTTTACCCTATTGTGCGCTGCGCCTGTGGACAGACATGACACGCATACGCTAAGAAGCATGACATGAGAGTCCTCCTGCTCTGCATACGCTATTTATATCGCAGGCCATAGCCCGAGCCGGAGACCCCAGGGCTCTGCAGAGGTGCTCGTAGTTAGTAGACGAAAGGGAGTGACTTATTTTTGATGGTTTTGACCTTTAGGGGGTATAGATTGTCAAGCTGGTTGGCACCTTCCACTTATGGGGGCCGGCATTAGTCCTTGCTTGTTATATATGTATATATATGTTATTTATTACCGATGTAGCAGACCGCCACGACGACCGGTGATGCTCCTTCCGTACTCGCATGCGCGTAAAAGCCCGATTCATTCTATCGCCTTAGATGCTCCGTATATTTCCACTATTCGTAGTTTCTAGTTATTTTGTTTATATCTCGTATATGTTCAGCTTGCTTTCCATACTTAAGATTAAGCAGTACCGACGCCCGCTCAGGGGGCGCCTCACATTACTTGCCTGCAGTACTCACAGACGAGGAGACGATCCCTCGTGATTCAGCCAGCCATAGAGTCATCAGCCTCCCGTCATCCCGTGAGCTAGATAGCTAGAGGTCTATTTGCTTTCTTTGTTATACAAGACGGGGTAGGTCTAGGTCTATCCCGACCATCTTATCGTGATTCTAGAGGTTTGCATTATGTATATATATCTCCCTATCATTAGTTGTGTCACAGGGCCGGGACCGTGCGTATGTTTAGATGGGTGTTTAAGTGTTGTTGATTTTGTTGGCCGTGTGGGGTCAGATTCGTGATAGCAAGGGTGACCTTACGTCACGTGGGTATTCGGTATTCATTATATTGAGTTAGAGCTAACTAGATAGTATGGTGGCCTTGTCGGTCTAACAGGTTTCTACATAAGTATGATTCCGTTAGCCTGGGTTACTGTGGCTATAGGTCGCCGGGCCGAGGTCAGATGACAAACATATATGGCCCGTTGATTCCATGAATCCGAGTTAGAGCGCCCAGAACCCATGTGCTTAGGCTCGTAGTCTAGCAAACAGTCCTAATAGGGCACCAAAGCGCCATACCCCTGGGCGGCATGACAAACTTGGCACGTGAGCAGTCGTATCCCAAGGAGTCCGTAAGCCGTGGAAGCAGAGCCTGTCTATGGATGTGGGCAGTACCATACTATAGGCAGAGGTCGTAAGGCTTAGGTCGGGATCAAATGATATCCTATTCCCAGTAAGATTAGATATAGCAACAGGAGAGGGCACCACCATTACAATGTAATTACAAAGAAGAAGAGGGAGGTATCGATCTTCCCAATGTGGTACCTTTATCTACACTATCCCCAAGATATTTCTATAACTTCGTAGTAGGAAGTTAGAAGCAACATACATACGAAAGGATTTATTTGTTAGATATATAGGACAATATTAGATTATCAGATAAGTGTGAGAAAGAGAGGGAAATGCAGAATTCCCACCTCCATCTTTTCTGATGTGTAGCTCCATGTTTTCAAGCCGCTATGTGCATAAGAAAAGGATATTCCTATCTCTTAGTTTTGATCCCAAGATAGCAAAGGACATAAGGATTGAGGCGATGTTTCCCAAAAAAGCAAGTAAGGAAGATGGATTTGTTGATTCCATAAAGTGTTAGAAGAAGTAAGGAGTCCCTATGATTACGTAAGTTGTGCACTTCACCCGTAATAAGTCGAAGAGCAAGTAAGAGTACTAGCTTACCCAAAGTGGGGGTAGAAGATCCGTCATGATGGACTTCAAAGCACAGTCAAGTTCGAAATGAAAAAAAGGCAAGTCCGCCATAACATGCTAAAAACAAAAGCAAGATATACCCGCAAGATAATAGTTATGATTTCTGGCCGTGATAAATCAAAGGTAGGTGTGTCATGTGAATCGATGGGTCCGACCGCAAGCTCAAGGAAGTATAAGCTGGGACTTGACCAAGAACCTTAGACAATGTAAGGTAGGTACGTTGAACCCCAGAGCTCACTAAGCAAGATAAGGGAAAGAAGCAGAATTCGCATTTTGAGGGAAAATTAGAATCACCTCCAAATTAAGAGAATATCATGTATTAAGGACTAAGCCTCGAACCGACGCTAAGAGACAAGAAGATTGCGGTTCGGGAATGCCGCGTGCGTCCGCCAAAGGAGAAGTTAAGAAACCGCCGACACAGACTCTAATCTAGTGTGGCCTAGAGATAAGGCCCAGCCAGACAACAGGCTCTAATATCTCCAAGTAAGGCCAAGGTTCTGGATAAGTTACCCCATGTTGTAAGAGTGGAGGAATTTCAAACAAAGCAGACTACAACTAAAGTGCATATGTTTGTTGCTTCCTGCACGGGATGAAAATCCAATGAAATGATACAGATGAGGATAGGAAATATCATTAGACTCGTAGAAGCGTATATCATGCAACATGAAATTCAAGAAAGCACGTAGATTACGATTACTACAAAATTCAAAAGATGGATTGTACATAGTTGTTAATATATATATATATACGTATATTAGATATGTTGTGAATAGCTACCAATAGGGGTTATAGTCGCAAAGATTCTCAAGTGCTGTGAACTATATACGATCGTACACAGACCCTCACAAGAAGAGGGTATGTAAGTGTGATTCACGTATGAAGCCATAGAAACTTTCTCGCTTCCCGCCATTGGAGTTAACAACACTTATATGTTTGTTGCTCCATCTAGCCTTGCTTACAAGAGTTAGTAGCCCGAATCAGGTGGTTAGATGATAAGGGCGCAGCTAGATGGTCTAACGAGCCACTCGGCGCCAGATAAAGGTGGAAGGCCCCTAAAAGATCGCAGAACGTTATCGCATGCATGTAACCACTAGAGACTCAATAGGCATACTTCGTAGATTAGCAATATCAGAATTGTTCAAGATGTTAAGTGGTCGTACATCGTTTTCCCACTTTGTAGGGGAGAGTCACTTAGTCAACTCCAGCTGGATTACGTGAGACACCCCCGCAAGTCACCAAATATCCTGGGCTTAGCAAACCTGCAAGTGCTCCCAAGGAAGGGTCCACACGCAGTCGCGATGCACTGTACTTCACCGGTTCTCGTAAGGCATTCAGATACGTAGCCCCAGCGTGGGCGCGCCTTACAACACAGCTCATAAGACGTAGAGAATTTCCCAAAATAGCAAAAGATAAACTAAAGTGATACGCTCAAGGCGTAAGAAATTGATAGTACCGCTAAAGCATGGTCTATTAAGAAAAAGAGACTGTGAGACTCCCGTGAAGATCCAGAGATTGACCGCTTGGGAGTAAGTTCGATTAAGACCACTTTACAGCTTGTTCAAAGTAGAAATACAAACGCTTAGATGTCCACAACTCCGGCAGCTTATGCATGATCTACATGCTCGAGCAGACATTTGGCATTGTTACCATTTCAGCATTCGGTTATTCAACCCACTTATTCAAATATGCAAGGTTATTCACCCGACATAGAGATCAAGCGATCATTATCGTGATCCCACATACGGCACATGGTGCGTATTACCCTTCAGTTATCCCCCAAAGAATAAGTAGCCTTAGCATGCGCCGAAGGCCGTATAAGCCTAGCTATACCGGTAGATAACCTCGTCGGTTACTCCGGCATAATAAGCCGCATGACCGCAATTATATGTCAAGTTCTCTAAATGTGAATATTCGTATTAATCAAGAAGAGCCAATGTAGTAACAAACTTACTACAAATCTATGGGAGTTTGGCGTACTTGTAGCCTAACAAAATTTGGAATTAGCCAGAGAAATACACCAATTAGTTAGTTTAGTCGCTCGTGTAATAAACAGAGGACACCAAAGTGAATTTAACACCGCAGTGTCTTCATTAGTTGTGGAGGTAAAAGAACGGCAATATGAAGATCCCGACTGTCTGCACTTTAAGGATAGAATTCAGCAAGGAAAAGCGCCTGCATTTTCATGTAACCGAGGATGAAGTGTTACAATGTAAGGCCGCCCGTTCCGTATATTTCAGTATCCCGCTAGCATTATGAGTGAGGTAGATTACGCCCCGCTATTTTCCACCTGTGCCGATGAAAATATACCATGATATCAAGGAAATATACTGGTGTCCAAGTATGAAAAGAGAAATAGACGAATATGTAGCCCAATGTCCTAAATGCCAACAAGTAAAAGCGAACACCGTAAACCAAGCGGGTTAACTCAGACATAGCCATGCCTCCGGGAATGAGAAGCAAGTGAACATGGACTTTATAGCGTGATTACCCCGTACCATGCATAGACATGATTCCATTTGGGTAGTAGTTGACAGACCGACGAAATCAGCCCCACTTCCCGCTAGTGAAAGCTACTTTCTTTGCCGAATATTATGCCGAATTGTATATAAGAGAAATAGTTAGATTACATGGTGTTCCAATGTATATTATCTCCGACAGAGGAGCACAATTTACCGCTAGATTTTGGCAAACTATTTCGTAGAGGTTTGGGATTGCAGATTAATTTGAGCAATGAGATTCAACCCTTGCACTGCATGGACAAAGGGGAATGCACTATTCGTACGCTCGAGGATATACGGGTGTGTGTTCTAGATTTTGGAGGAATGATGAGCATTTGCCGCTAATTGAGTTTGCTTATAATAATAGCTATCACCGCCTATCCGTGATGGCACCCTTTGGAGGCATTGTATCGCGAAATGCAGATCACGCTAGCCGGTTTGAAGTGGGAGAGTTAGCTCGATTGGGCCGTATATTATTCAACAAATAGAGGAGAAGGCAAGCGACGAGAACGCCACCGACCGCACGTAGCCTGCAACGTATGCCGATGCGGCAGACCTGGAATTTGATGTGAATGACTGGTATTTCAGTATCTCCGATGGAGTGGTTATGAGATTCGGTAAGAAGGGTAAGCTCTGGCCCGAGGTCTGGGCCCATCGTATCTGTCAAGAATAGGCCATGGCATATGAGCTGAACTTACCTCCGCACTAGAATCCATCCATCTAGTTTTTCACGTATCTATGCTAAGAAAGTGCACTGAGACCCATTCAAAGAGCGGCCCCAATCCAGATATCCAAAAGTTACGAAAAGTTGGCCTATGAAGAGGTTCCAAAGAAGCATCTTAGATAGACAGACATTCGTAGATTAAGAACCAAAGATATCGTCCGTCAAGGTACTATGGCGTAACAGGAACCGAGAGGAGATGACTTGGGAGGCAGAGGAAGATATGAAAATCGATATCCTCACTTGTTTCAAGCCTAGTCACTCAAGAGGTAAGTTAGTATTGTTATTTTATACAAAGTGCCTTAACGTATATGTATAAACGAGATAATCGACTCTAGCCTTTTATAAGATGAATGCTATAGCATTATGTAGAGTGCCTATATTGGACTTTTCTACATTTCAGTTTTTGAGATAGTCCATATTACAGGGAGGAATCTGAAATTTTTCTAGAAATAAGTTGAGTAAGTTGAGAATTCCTATAGTTAGAAGTTTACATTCGAGGATCTAATGTTCTTAAAGGGGGAGAATGTTACACCCCATAAATTCTCGAAACGTAGATGTCCTACTCGCATGTTGGTTAAGAGTTTTGAATTTCATACATTCTAGGAAAAGGTCTCTGTGGAAAGACGCACAAGCGCCAAGTCGGTCCGCCGTATCTGACAAATGCGACTATAAATCGCATCTATGAATGCGACATAAAAGTCCCAAGAATAAAAGGGCCTCCCACATCGGTTTATTTCATTATCATTTCATAATTTCCAGAACACACAGGAAACAGTGGAGTGATCACGGCAAAAATATCATGCCCGTGGATACGCTTTGTAACTTAAATTAGTCGTGTTTAGCTAAGTTATTTTATACATTTTCATGTGATTTTATATAAATGTGAAGATATGTGCTAACCAACATGATTAGCCTTTGTTTTGTAGGTTTTAAGGATTTTGAGTAGCTAATCCATGAGTTGGTGAAGTAGAGGCTTGGAGACACCATGCAAACGCTGCAAAGAGGAGGCTCCAAACAGCCTCACCCGCTGCCGGCAACGTGCCACGGCAGTGGCTTCCCAAGACAGCTCCACCGCTGGCAACGCAAGGCCACGGCGGTGGTCAGCGACTAAGAGGCTGCAATGCGCCGCCTACGCAGCCGTGCCACATCGCTAACGCGTGTGGTGTCAGCGAGGCCGATTTTCGTGGTGATTTCCATGAGTGCTGCGATGCCTCCGTGTCACTGAGGCAAAGGTTCGGCGATACACTCCGTGACACGGAGCCGTCACGCACAGCCAAATTCAGCATGTTTTCCATTTACTATAAATAGGACCCTTAGCTCCTAATTCCATTTGGTCACGATTTTTATTCTCGGGAAAACCGCATAGGAGTGAAGTGGAGAAGTGGGAGAACTCATCTAGGGTTTATCAAATTCCCTTCTCATCTACCAATATCATGTAAGTGTGTAGTTTAGAAGTAGATTAATAGTAGATTAGAGTAGTTTTACGAACATCAATGGCTAGGAACCCTTCCTCTAGGGTTGAACTGCGGATTATGATTGTAATTCTATGATATTGTTTTGGAATTCGAGTTATTAATTGTTATTTCGTCTTGCATTCGATTTGTGGGTTGTTTTTATGATTGTATCACCATAAAAGCATATTTGTTAGCTTGGGAACAGCTTGAGAAGGCATTACCTAAGTCAGACATGAGAATGTGGGAGCATGAAGTAATCCCGGGAGAGGTTTCGTGTTTGGATAGAAATATACCTAACACCTTGCTTGGTTGACACACGGGGGTTATGAAAGACCAATTTGGGATGTCACATCACCACTCAAGAAAGTAGTTGTGAGGCTAAGTTAAAGTTAAATGGTTAGACGCACGAAAGTCCCAATCGTTTCCCGTAAAACCATCACATAATTACTGTCTGGCGACTAGAAAATTAAACTCCTCGCCACAATGCCGCAGTTGAGGCTAGATGCCGTGTTTAGGAGGCTCGAAAGACCGCCATGAACATGCAATTCTAATTATGTGAAATAACACTGATAGTCCCATGGTTGGTCTCCATTGCAAATTGTATTATCGCATGATTATCTCGGTTTTAACTCTATGTTGCTCCTAAGCACTTTCTTAATATTTCGACCCAAACTTAGACTTAATTATTCTCAAACGAAAAATGTCTATCACCAACACTTTAGGTATTTAAGACCACACTACAAATGGATAATTAGAGGAATGGGTCCAAATTTCGTGGGTTCGATAATCCGGTTCTTAAAAAGAGCCACTATATTACTGGCACGACCCGTACGCTTGCGGCACGCGGCTTTTGGCGCGTTGTTGCGGACTCGGTGAAGTTTTGATAATTTATCTATTTTTGTGTGATTTTTAAATTTTCCTTAAGTGTTTAGAAACTTGGTCTTAGTTTGTCTATTTGCGGGTGACAAAGTTGTCCCGCCGAGCCGGCTAGAAATAGAGAGCTTGTGGAACCGCTGCTCGAACCCGAACGTCAAATCCATTTCCGCAGCTGAGAGTAGCTCTAGAGCAAAGTCAAGAAACTTCAATAAAAGGTACAACATCAACCACCCGCGGTCAATCACAAATGTCATCATAAGCAATGGCGGCAAGACCCGCCCGCGAAGTGGCAATCCCACTAGCGACTTTAATGTGACTCTAGTATCCGTAAACCCAGCCTGGAGGAAACTTCGAGCTTAAACAGAATATGGTGCAAATTAAGCATTCTAGCGGTCACCACTGGGTGGCACATGAGGACCCGCAGCGCGCTTACAGAAACTTTCTTGGAGATAAGTGACACGTTTGTCCCTAATCGACGTGTCCACGATTATGTACGACCGCCTCTTCCCCATTTTCACCGTTGTGAGGCGAAAAAGGGTCAAGGCCGAGCCACCCCAACTCCATAAATTTCATGGAATGACTTGGCTAGAAAGTTCCTTATCGATTCTTTTCCTTCAGTAAGACTGCAGTTGAGAAGTGAGATACCGCCCGCGTAAGCCTCCGATGAGAACTTATATATGGCTTGGGAAAGACTCAAGTCATTGCCGAGATCGTCCTATCACCAAAGAATCAAACGGCGGCCGCCCATACCTTTGGGAAAGTCTAGACCCACACAATAAAATATTACTAGATTCTGTATCGGGTGGGCAAGCCTTGGAGAAGACATATGATGAGTTGTACACTTTGTTGAATGTAATTGCACAAGGAAATCCAGAGTGGCAATGAAATATCAAGAGGGGCAGAAGAAGATCGTGTGGTCGATGGTGGCAGAGGGTTTAAATGCTCCATGCCCCGCCATTTGCTCAAAGATCGATTATGACTCGCTCACTAACCGAGTATGCACCAACACCGTTATGCACCAAATAAGCTCCTAGCTGGTGTGAAATTTGTGGTACAATGGGCACAAATCTGTAATCTTGTGGACAATCCTAATCACTGACTTGTGCTGGGAATGTGCAATGTGAATCGAATTTCTAACAACTCCAATGTATTGCTGTACACCCGAATTCTTTCTTGTGGAAACTAAAGAAGATCATGCAACTCAAACAACATCGCACGTTAATAGGTGATTGAAAGGCTAGTAGCGTACCGCATTGAGGAAACACCTAAAATTATGGAGACCTGCATCAGCTAGGGGCAGAAATCGCGAGGGATGGCGTGACTTAATGAATCGCCAAGTAGCCACCCGCAATCTTGAAAACAAGTGGGTCAGATACAACCGCCGTAATATGAGGCCGTTAGCGGGGACTACCAGCGACGCAGATCCTAAATTTCCTATGCATCAATGTCATCACTTAGAAGCGAAGCGCGCTATTTGGATGCAAGGCCTAAAGAGTTGAGAAGCAGTGGCAAATTAATTGCAAGACTAGGACCATCCAACTGATAGAGCAGAAATCGCAGGCTGGCAACAAAATGTGCAACCTTCATTATAAATACCAAAGACCACCACCACCCTTCCTCATAGATTCAAAAAGAGCAAGGAGGAGGAACGTTTCAAAAAGTTCTTTGAGAGTTTCAAAGAACTTAACATCAATTCTGCTCTCTTATTGATGTTTTGTAGGAATGCCCAAGCATGCTGGGGTCACTTGAAGGACGGATGGCGGAACAGCTAGATCATGGACGTCCGGTAATGTGTAGCACCGATCGAGGAGGCAACACTGGTATCGAGCAAATTGCCAAAGAAGCTCAAAGACCGTGGAGTTTTACCCTCCTATACAAATTGCAAAGCTTCTAAGTGCTTCTTCGAGCTTTGTGTGATTTAGGGGTAGCAGCTTAATCTAATGCCCTATCTTTATTCAACACCTTGGGGTTGGGAAGACCGAGACCAACAAGGTTGATGTTGCAAATTGGCCGACAAGTCTCGAGTGACACCTCGACGGAATCATAGAGGACCTTCATCAAAGTAGGTAAATTTATTATAATTGGGCGATTTTATTGTTTTAGATTTTCTCGTGTTGATAACCAGACACTCCCTAATCTTGGGACGGCCATTCGGCCACCGGAGGAGCTGTGATTGATTTGAAAGAAGGGACCCCAAATGAGGGTCGAGGATGAAGAAGAAATCTTTCGTGGTCTACTAAGAAATAAACCCATCCGCACACTGGGCTGCAAAAAACCTCTCATGTTAGTGTGCTGGCAGAGGATGAAAAAGGGTGGAGGATTCCACAGTGCATGGCCAAAGGCAATGTCAAGTATTCAGCCCAAGTCCGATAAAGGACTTCATTTGGAGAAGAAGTTGAGAAAGAGAGGAGCAGAGTGGAGGTTGTTTCCTCTAAAATGAAAGAAAAGAAAGGAGATGGTTCCCTAAAGGGAACTGCAGAGGATGTCCCGAAAAGGGCACCACGCTTGGCCCACGTACAAAAATAAGGGGCGCCGCTTGGAGGCAACCTAAGGTACCTCGTACAATTTCTAATTTTTATTTTTGTTTGGATTTTGTTATTTTCATTTTTTTTTGGTGTTGTTTTTGGTGGAAAGTTAGGTACGTAGAGGGAAGTCTCGAGTACCTCTGAGGAGGAAGCTAGTAAGCATGGAAGAGGTAAAGTGTGGGTCGAGCACCCACATGTGCAAAGCAAAGGGAAAACATGCTATTAGCTAGGCCTAAAGTCCTCGTGGAGTATTTCTCAACCTCTTGAAATGTTAAATCGATGCTATGAGGACATAGCATGATTTAAGTGTGGGCCGAGGGAAATTTAAGGAAAATTTAAAATTTTGTGCTTAACAAGTTTTTGGTGAATGTAATGTTTGGGTGAAAAATTGAAAATTTGAAACATCTTGGGAGTCAAGCATGACTTCATCACTCCGCGGTTTTTCTTTTCTGGCTCTTTTCCGACTGGGGTCTTTGAACCGAAGATAAAATTTACTCATTTTATTTTTTATTTATTTTTCTTGTCTGTATATAATGTTTTTAGTCGTAGTTAGGACCCGTTTCCGACGATGAATGGATGACGACTGCCTTGGAGGAAAATTAGTCGATAGATGTTGGCTTTGAAACCATAGCTTATGGATGCTTGATGTTCTTGTTATGTGTTTTACATGATGGTGAGATGCAAGTATGTTCAAGGTTGAAGTATGACAAAGGTATAACTTTGTTTGAGACACTTAGGCTCTTGAATTTGACTCAATATAATTGAAGCTTAATTTTGAATTCTTGTGATTAATGAAAAGAGTTCCGCCGAATGTGTCTTGAATCGAGCAATGTGCTTAAGGAGGTGTAAGGCTTTGAGCAAAGCCTATGCTATTGTGGATTGTCTAGAACTTGCCTGGTGTGTGTATGAAGCGAAATGAAGGATGAATTGTAGGAGATGATTTAGCATTTCCTTTGAATTAACCTAATTTTTATCCCTCATTTTACCTACCTTGAAAAATTAACCCTAGTTAGCCCCACAAAGCCTTTCGAGCTCATTTCTTTGATAGCTACAAATGCTTACTTTTCTTTCATTAACCTTGAATTTGACCCAAAGCTCCTAAGCGCTTGAAGAAGAAAAACTGAAAGAGTAAAGGAGTAAGAAGAATGAAAAGAAAGAAAAGTAGCAAGTTGTAGAAGGAGAAAAGGTCAAAGGTGCACTTGTGTGAAAATGGCTGATTGTTAAGGAGTAAGGAAACAAAGTAGTAAAAAATTATTTACAAAGCTCCTTACCGACAAATTCAAAGTGCCTAAATAAAGGAAACAAAAGGTGGAAAAAAGAAAACTACCAAGGAGAAAAAGGTTTTGATGACTTTTGAGGAGCTAATCCATGAGTTGGTGAAGTAGAGGCTTGAGACGGAATCAACACGCAACGCCGGCAAAGAGGAGGCCCAAAACAGCCCACTCGCATGCCGGCAACGTGCCACGGCAAAGTGTGCCGCCCAATATAGCCCAAATTCCGCACGTTGGCAACGTCAAACCCAAACACTGGGGTTAATTACTCGATCACATTATTTTTTTTTATTTGGGATTATTAAGTCTAGATTTTGGTGACATTAAATTATTAGATAATTAAATAAATTAAGTATCTGGGGTTAATATATATATTTTTCTTTTCGAAAAGGCATTAATTTTCTTTAAAAAGGAAAAAAGAGGATAAGAAAAGAGAAAAGAGAAAAATTATTCCCAGGAATCTAGATTCAAACAGCATTTCCCATGTCACCTTCTAAGGTTAATGAGAGATTTTGCAACAAACATATTAAAAAAGAAATTAAGGAAATAAAATAAATAAAAAAACCTCAATTATCAATTCAATTTCAATTCAATTCAAATTCAAAATTTAAAATTAAATTAATTAATTTTAATTAAATTACATGTTTTTTTTGTTTTTTTAAAATTTATAATTATCATATTTAAGCATAACTTCCTTTGTTTTTGTTTATAAGGACAATATCTAATTTTAAATTTGTTTAAATTAATTTTTTTAATTTTTTTAATTTTTTTAATTTTTTTATTTTATCATAATTATAACCCTTATAATTATTCAAATATAACATATTCGAAATTATAAATTTCAGAAATTAAGTAAGAAAGAGGACTCCACCCATTTTGATGAGCAAGCATCATCAAAGTACATCTTCCATGGTGGAAATTTTATAACTATACAAGTATTAATCCTATAAAAATTATAGAAAAACACGTAAATTATAGCAAAGAGAGTCTAGAATTTTTAGACCACGAGTAAAATTATTTTAAAATTGTAGTTCTGAGATTATAATTTTAAGATTAATTTATTCTTACTTAGAAGATGATATAAAATGATATCAAATTTCAAATATAAATTTAATTTTAAAATAATTTATCTTATTCCAAGAACCGATGACCACATTATAGTTTTTGATGGGTGAGAGGTGTTTGATAGAGCGTATAAGAATACTGCCGAATAGAGTGTATTAGTAATACTTGTATTACGCTCGCATTAATTGTGCCGATAATATTTCTTATGCATTGTTTGATGTGTTAATAATAACATCTAATGCTGTAATTTTTTAAATATTCCTTGACAAATAAGATAAAAAGAACGTGAAGTCTTTTTTAAACGATGTCTATATCTTTAACTATGGTGATACATGATCACGGGAAAATAATATAGGTCCCGTGGATACGCTTTACAAATTTAAATTAGTCGTGTTTGCTAAGCTATTTGATACATTTTCATGTGATTTTATATAAAGTGAAGATATGCTAACCAATACGATTAGCCTTTGTTTGTAGGTTTTTGACATTTTTGAGGAGCCAATCCATGAGTTGGTGAGGCAGAGGCTTGAGACGGAATAAACACGCAACAATGACAAGAGGAGGCCTGGGTAACAGCCCAATTGCCGGGTAACGTGCCACGGCAGTGCCGCCCAAGACAGCCTCGCTGTTGGTAACGTGCCACGGCAAAGGTGGCTCCGCGACCATGTGCAACGGCGGCCCTGCCAGCCGTGCCACGCCTCGCCAATGCGGCAAGGTGCCGCTAGGCCGATTTTCGTGGGCGATTTAAGGCCTCGAAGTAATGTGTCACTGAGGCAATGCCCGCTGCCACTGGCGACACATTGCTTGTTATTCCGCTAGGGACAAATTCTACTATTATAAAAGCACAATTTAGGTTTATTTTTACATATTCCGACTTGGTGGAGCAAGAAATTGGGTTACTGTGCAGCTGTGAGGACGAAAATTTAGGGTTTTCTCTATCCCTTTCTTCTTCCTTTCAATTGCTCAGATAATTTCCATTCATTTAACGATGTTTAATCCACAAATGAGTGGCTAATTCTTCTTGGCCGAGGTTGTGAACTATTGTATTGAAATGTAATTGTTGAATTGCTGGTTTATTTCATCTTTTCTTCTACGGTTGTTCTATTTAATTCTTGTTCTTACTACGTTAATATCTCGGCCAATGTTAATATAAACTAAAAAGTCCTAAGCCACCCGAGAGGCAGAAACTCGGAAAGTTGTGAATTAATAGGATATGATCTTTTCTTGGTTTGAAAAAATAGAGAATTGGATTTACCTTCAGATAGAAATATACCCGAAAAGTCGTATTAGTCATGTGTGGAATCGGTTTTGTATAGCTAGAACTTGAATTTCTTCTTATCAATAAAAATGTAGGTGGAAGGTTCAAGGATTCTTGGGTTGGGTTAAATACGAGAGTTTTAACTAATAGGCAAAGTTCAAATTAGCAACTCGAGAAAAGATAAATCATGTATATCGATAATTAATTTCTTTACATGTTCGCTGTAGCCTCAAAGATGCTCACATTCATAGTTCGTAATCAATCGTATAAAGATTTTACTTTAGTATAAAACAAGCTTTCCAAAATATAAAATCCTTTTCTTTACACTCGTTGTCTTCATAATTATAGTTTAGTAAATTAACACTTGAAAAGGTTTCACCCCGTAGTCCAATTCTTGTGGGTTCAATATCTCTCCTTAAAAAGAGCCACTATATTACTTGCACGAATCTCGTACACTCTGCGGCTCATCAAGTTTTTGGCGTCGTTGTCGGACCCAGTAATTAAATTTTTTTTCTCAAGTGTTAGTTAACGAATTCTATATAAGCGTTGACAACGTGTTTTCTTTTTTTCTTTATTTTATTTTATTTTTAATATTTTTGATTAGTTTTGATACCCTTCTTGACATGACATCTTGGAACATAAATGGTTTAAATGGTGAATACTCATATTTTGATGAACCTTTTTTGAATTTCGGAGGACACCACTTGTGGCAACACCGTAACATATGCAACATATGTGGTGGTCAAGATGGCCATTGGGATGGCTGTCCGACGCATACCCCATCCCCTCTAAGCCCCTACTATGACCCTTCAGCTTAATATAGGCATGATGAATATGAGGACTTGGGACGCTAAGCTCGAATAGAAGACATGCTAAAGCGTATGCTTGAGCAAACATAAGCAACGAAGGAGGTGATGGAAGCAATGAGAATTCAAATACAGAGAATGGAGAAGCTCTAGAAAGGATGAGCACTAAATTCACGGAGATGATGGCTAAGGCTGAAGCTTGTGAGCAATTGCAAGTGCCAATTTTAGACGATATTCAAGAGGAATTACAAGAGGAAGAAAAGGGTGAATTTTCTTGATGGGGGCCCGACATTTGGAACCCTTGAGTGTCCCCTGATGAGCTCATACTTATAGAAATTGCTCAGTGGAAGAAGAAATAGAGTATACCCCAGTTCACATTAATGGAGAGATAGATGTTGATGCGAGAAGAGGTATACAAGTAAGGAGGTTAATTGCATTGCGCTCAGAACCAAGATGCATTGGACCTTACTCGGCACTTTTCTACCTTAGTTTGATTTACATAGAAATAGAGTCTTCCAAGCTTAAGGAGAAATGTCAAAGAGGAGGACCAAGTCCCATATACTCTTAAATTATTGCTCCAATAGACAAAATGACTTCGCTTACTTAAGGGCCATGCAAAAGGCAAACATCTACCGTTTGGTCCTACAATTTTTCACCACCACCCTTGGAGCACAAGAGAAAATTGGAGAAGAAATTAGGGGTAGAGGATTCATATCCTCAAGGTGGAGGAAAAAGTGGTGAAACTTGGTGATACTGGTCATCAGCTAATGGAAAATTAGGCAAAATGGGCTGAGGGTAACCTAGTGGTAATTCATAGGTACTATATTTTAATTTCTTGCATTTTATTGATTTTATTTTATTTTTCATTTCTTTTAAGTGGTTTTGTAAAAGGTACATGGTGGAGGATGTCTGAGTATCCTTGGAGGAGTAGCCATGCGTGGAAGAGAAAAAGTGTGGGGCCGAACACCCACTGTGCAAATTTGAACGAAAGACAAGTTAGCTAGGCCTAAAGGCCTCGGGAGTATTTCTCACCGAATGTTGATGGATGCTAAGAGGACATAGCATGATTTATGGTGGGGGAAGAGGAAATTTTAAGGTAATTTCAAAATTTTGTGCTTAACAAATTCTTGGTGAATATAATGTCAGTGAAAAAAAAATATATATAGAATTTGAAGAATTACGTGAGTCAAGCATGAATTCATAACCCGCTGGGTTTTTCTGTCGGTTCTTTTCCTGGTTCTGGGGTTCTTGAACCGAAAATAAATTTTTAATTTATTTTATTTTATAAGATAAAACTTAAAACATTTAAATTATTAATTTTATATTTTTAATATTTTATTAATGAAGTTATATTAATTTTTTTTGTCATAGTTAGGGACTATTTCCACGATGGATGGATGACTGAACGCTCTGAGGAAAATTAGTCAATAGGTTTTGGTTCTTGAACCGTAGCTAATGATGGTTTGATTTGTTATGTGCTATATATGATTGTAAGATGCAAGTATATAGAAGAAGCATGCAAGTGGCAACTTGTTTGAGACACTTAGGCCTTTGAATTTGACTCACATGTGATTGAAGCTAATTCTACCAGGGATTAGTCATGGGAGTCCATTGATGTGTGTCTTTAACTGGAGGCTGTGCAATGAGTGTAAGGTTTTGAGTACTGTGCTATTATGGAATGTCTAGAACTTGCCTACAGGTTTATAAAATGAAATGAAGGATGTGTAAATGTAGGAGAATAGATTGTACTTTTAGTCGAACCAATCTTTACTTCTGCCTTTACCCACCTGAAATATTAATCCTAATACCCATTGTTCTAGCCTATTCTTTTATAGTTTACATAAGCTTATTTTTATTTCATTAATTTGAATTTAATTCAAAGCCCAAGCACTTAAAGAAGAAAAAAATCCAAAGAGGAAAGGAGTGAGAAGAATGAAAAGAAATAAAGTAAGGTAAAAAGTGAGAAAGGTCAAAGGCACTTGGGTAATGATTTGATTATTAGGTAAGGAGTAAGAAAACAAATGAATGAAAAATAATTTATACAACTCCTTACTAATGAGCTAAAAGTGCCAAAAGAAATGGGGGAGCAAAAGAGGAAAATAAAACTACCATATAAAAAGGGGTAAGGGAAGGGAAGTTCGCAGAGGGCGTGATGTATTGAAAGCGCTTAAGGGAGATAGTCACTATTACTGGATACAATAGTACCTACCTACACTCATATACATAACCTAAAAAGTCCTACTTGATCTTACATTCAGATATCCTCAAATTAGTGGAGCAAAACATTGGCGTGCTTATGGGACATATATGGTGTATGTGAATTCTTTGTAGAGAGTGAGTGAAATTCTATTTATGTACCTTAAGCATTACGTTGTGATATAAAAAGTATTTTTTAAGTGAAACTGGGTAACTCTCTTGTGTTGCGAGGGTACATGCTTGACGAGATATTAAAATTTGTGTCGGATGTCTTGATCTCCTGATTTGCATGAGTTTGTTTCAGTGAGAGTCTATTCTTGAGGTTAAGAAGTCTTAACATAGTTGTATTTCATTTCATTGATCAAAACGCGCATGCTTTTTTTTTAGCTTGTATCTTAAATAATCATCATAGCCGTAATTTGAATTACCTTGCTAGATTAGTTATGTGTGGAACTTTCATTTACATGAGATGTAAAAGGGTTGTTCGAGGATCTAACAAGGCTTTAAGTGTAGGCTGTGATCACGGGAAATAATATAGGTCCCGTGATACGCTTTACAACTTAAATTAGTCGGTTTGCTAAGCTATTTGATACATTTTCATGTGATTTTATATAAAAGTGAAGATACTAAAGCAACTCAACATGATTAGCCTGCTTTGGTGGTTTTGATGATTTTTTGAGGAGCTAATCCAGGAGTTGGTGAGGTAGAGGCTTGAGACGGAATAAACACGCAAACGGCGACAAGAGGAGGTCTAAAAATGTTCCCACCGCTACTGCAACGTACACGGCAGCAAGCCACCAAGACACCGCCGCGCTGGCAACGTGTCACCAAGCAGGTGGCTCCGCCACCGCTATATGCAACGCCGCCCCGGGCACAGGTTATACGCTAACGCGTGCAAGGTGCTGTCAGCCGCATTTCGGCGATTTTGCAGGCCTCCATGCTTTTTGGGCTGTGTCACTGAAAGTGGGGCCGTTCGCCAGACTAAGACGCGTTGCTTGTTATTCTGGATAAATTCCATTGATATAAATAGCACACTTAGGTTTATTTTTACATATTCTAACTTATGGAGCAAGAACGTGGGTTACAAAGTAGCTGTATAATTCTAAAATTCTTAGGCTCTTCTATTCCCTTTCTTTCTTCCTTTCAATTGTTTGCATAATTTCCATTCATTTAACTGTATGTTTAATCCACAAATGCCGAGTGGCTGAATTTCTTCTCGGCCGAGGTTATGAACTATTGTATTGAAATGTAATTGTTGAATTGCCGGTTTATTTCATCTTTTCTTCTACTGTTCCCATTTAATTTTGTTCTACTAATGCTAATATCGCTAATGCACGTAAACTAAAAAGTCCTGCTTTCACCCGAGAGGCAAAGAAACTGGAAAGTTGTGAATTAATAGGATATGATCCTTCTTAGTTTAGAAAATAGAGAATTGATTTACCTCTGTGATAGAAATATATACTCGAAAGTCATATTAGTCAGTGTGTGGAATTCCGTTTTGTATAGCTTAGAACTTGAATTTCTTCTATCACGAAAATGTAGGTGGAAGGATTCATGACTTAAGTTGGGTTAAATACTTATTTTAACTATAGGCATAAGTTCTGGACTAGCAAACCTGAGAAAAGATAAACCATGTATATCGATAATTAATTTCTACATGTTCGTTTTAGCCTCAAAGATGCTCAATTCATAGTTCAGAATCCAACCGTATAAAGATTTTACTTCTAGTATAAAACTAGCTTCCAAAATATAAAAACTCTTCAGACACCGTTGTCTTCAATTATGGTTTTAGTAAATTAACACTTGAAAGTTTCACCCCGTATTCCAAATTTCCTGGTTCCAACATCTGTTCTTAAAAAGAGTCATATTACTTAACGAATTCGCATACTTCTATGGTCATCATCACAATGCATTAAAACCATTGCATTATTAATATCATATTTTTATGTATTAATTACATACCCTAATGAATACTTGGGTAATAAAGTTTAAAAGCTTTATCAACAAAATATTAATAATATGCATTATTTTTCAATATGTCGTAAAACATAAGTTACTTTTATGCACCTAATGTGGCAGATTATGACAGCGAACCTTCTTCTGACTGTGTGAAATTTACCCAACATTATAATCTTCTACTTTCATGGTCTTTCAGTAGTTTTCCATCAATTGCATGCCCATTTTGTTACATGTGAAAGGAAAACTACACTCTCCTCCCATAATTAATTACCGAACTTTTCCCAAATAACTCATTAATCCAAATGTCAAATCAGCCAGTATCTAATCTCAACCGTTAACCTATTTCCTTGCCTTTCAACTAATAACGCCACCTCCACCGTCATTAAAGTCGAACGACTCAGATCTTGCCACGTAGGGTTACATGTCATTATATTTTCTCAAATTTCTCTACCAATAAAGCAAATCTTGCACCGTAAAATGAAATCATCGACGGAGTTAAGGAGAGACACGTGGCAACATTTTTCCACAAATTTTCTGCCTAAAATTGTAAAACCAAAAGGAACCCTAGAGGCCTCAATCACATTCACTTTTGTTTGCCGTTGGAAAAAAAAGAAGAGGAGGTAAAATTCAGGGTATTTCAATAAATTATTAAAAAGACAACAAACAAAACCAAATAGTTTCAAACTCTGACCAAATCACATCCCCTGAATTTCTCTGATCGGAGCCCTAGAATTCATCCTCTGCATGTGGTGGATTCATTTTCTGTTTCGCGTCTGGATAATTCCAAGGAAAGGGTACGTATTTATGGATCGTGATATATAATCTGTTTCGTTGAGGAAATGCATCCAGCTTTTTTTTTTTTTTTGGGTTAATTTGAAGGTTTTGTGTTTTGATCTGTGCATTTTGTTGCAGAATTGTGGTTAACAGATCTGGAAGCATGCTGTGTGAATATGATGTGTGATGGAATATGAAATTTGGGAAGTATTTGTTATTTTGGATTGAGGATTACTGTAGATGGAAAGTGGTAGAAGACAAACTGGTGGCAGTTCTATTGAGAATTCGAAGAAACAAAGGTCTTTGGATCTGCAGACACTATACAAGTCTAGATCGAACAAGGGGAAATTTTCTGCCAGAGATGATATTATTGCTAGGGAAGAAGAAGAAGAGAGGGAAGAGTATAAAAGAGGTTTCATTGGCCAAGCCTGAGCCATCTGGGAAAAAAAAAGTAGGAGAAAATAGATGGAGGATCAGCGTGAATGGGCTTAGTGTGGACCAGCCGAATCGCTGTTATCATCATCTAAGTTGAGAGAAGATTGAATTACAGCAACGGGCTGAGTGGATTTTCCAGCTTAGATAGTATCGGTACGCTATTCCAATTCCAAAGCGACCGCGCGGATTAGTGGGGCGAAGGAAGTTTGATAATGGTCGAGGTTCGCAGTCATCGAGGATTCAGACCTCTGCCAGCTGGAAATGGTGATAAAAGTGAACTGAAAAACTGAGGGTGATCAAGTTCCAAAAAAGTGCACTTGTCTATGGAGATGCTAAAAGTGATGAACAGACTTCTAAATTACCTAGTCATTCAGCTGGAAACGGTGTTGCCGTCAAGGTAAAGAGAAAGATAAGTGTTGATGATGCACGAGAAAAGAAAAGATAAGGCGACTTCAATTCGGCATGCTAAGGAAGATGGTTCATTTAGCTGTAAAATAGCCATAAGCATCTTCTAGAAAGCACCGGAGTATTGGGCGTGATGTATTAAAAGGCGAGAGATAGTCACTATTACCGGCCATAATAGTACCTAATTGCACTGGTGTTACGTTACAACCTAAAAAGTCCTACTTGGATCTTACATTCATACATCCTCACCTGGAGTAAACACCATGGCAAGCTTATGGGTCATGACATGAAGCATGTGAATTCTTTGTGAGAGTGAGTGTAATTTTTTTTTATATACCCACACATGTTGTGATGTAAAAATTGTTTTTGCGTGTGATTGGGCAATCCCTTCTTCCGTGAGGGCACATGTTTAATGAAGGATAAAATTCATGTGGGATTTCTTAATCGCCTGATTTACACGAGTTTGCTAAGATTGAGAGTCGATTCTTGAGGTTAAGAAGTCTTAACATAGTTGTATTTCATTTCGGTGATTAAATTGTGCATGCTCTATTTTTAGCTTGTACCTTACGTAATCATTATAGCCGTAGCTCGAATTATCTTACTAAATTAGTTATGGAGTTCCATATGCATGATATGTAAAAGGCCGTTCGAGGACCTAACAAGGCTTTGGCGTGGGTTGTGATCACTGCAAAAATATCATGCCCGTGGATACGCTTATAACTTAAATTAGTCGTGTTTAGCTAAGTTATTTTATACATTTTCATGTGATTTTATATAAATGTGAAGATATGTGCTAACCAACATGATTAGCCTTTGTTTTGTGGTTTTGATGACTTTTGAGGAGCTAATCCATGAGTTGGTGAAGTAGAGGCTTGGAGATCTGAATTCAACACGCAAACGTCGGCAAAGAGGAGCCCAAACAAACACCCGCGCTGGTCGGCAACGTGCCACGGCAAAGTGTGTCAGTCATCACAGCCCCACCCGCCCATGGGCAACGCAAGCTACCTAAGCAGGTGGTCACAAGGATCAGGCCGCAACGCAGTTGTCTAAGCAACATGGTTAGCCGCCAACGCTGGGCAGGTGGCTTCGAGGCCGATTTTAAGATTTCCAAGAGTTTTCTCAAGGATGCCTCCAGGTCACTTGAGGCACAGCCCAGCGACAGCACTGCGGACACCTGAGTCGTTCCACGACGTGCCAAATTAAGCACGTTTTTCATTTACTATAAATAGGACCCTTAGCTCCTAATTTCATTTGGTCACGATTTTATTCTGAAAATCAATAGGAGTGAAGGAGAAGTGGAAGAACTCATCTAGGGTTTATCAAATTCTCTAATCTACCAATATCGTGTAAGTATGTAGTTTAGGAGTAGATTACAGTAGTTTAGAGTAGTTTTACTAACATGAATGGCTGGGAACTTTCCTCTAGGGTTGAAGCCATGGATTATGATTGTAATTCTCATGATATTGTTTTGGAATTGAGTTATTAATTGTTATTTTCGCCTTGCATTCGATTGTGGGTTGTTTTTATGATTGTATCACCATAAAAGCATATTTGTTAGCTTGGGAACAGCTTATGAAGGCATTACCTAAGTCAAGACATGAGAATGTGGGGAGCATAAAGTAATCTCGGGAGAGGTTCCGTGTTGGGATAGAAATATACCTAACACCTTGCTTGGTTGACACACTGGGGTTATGAAAGACCAATTTGGGATTTCACATCATCATCAAGAAAGTAGTTGTGAGGCTAAGTTAAAGTTAAATGGTTAGACGCACGAAAGTCCCTAATCGTTTCTCCGTAAACCACAACATAATTGATTGCCCGCGACTAGAAAATTAAACTCCTCGCCTGCAATGCCGCAAAGGAGGCTAGATTGCCGTGTTAAGAGACTCGAAAGACCATGAACATGCAATTCCTATGTGAAATAACAATTGATAGTCTCATGCTTATTCCATTTTCTACAAATCGATTATCGCATGATTATCTCGATTTTAAACTCTATGTTGCTCCTAAGCACTTTCCTTTTAATATTTCGTTGACCCAAACTTAGACTTAATTATTCTCAAACGAAAATGTCTATCACCGACACTTTAGGTATTTAAGACCACACTACAAATGGATAATTAGAGGAATGGGTCCAAATTTCCGTTGGTTCGACATTCAAGTTCTTAAAAAGAGCCACTATATTACTTGCACGAATCTCGCAGGGCGCTGCGGGCACGCTGTGAGAATGAGGGCTTGTTACCTCTTCCGATTACGCCGTCAAATGGTCCAAACTCAATTAACTTTATAAATGAGGTATTTAGCAAAGAAGAGCATTCCTATAGGCTTAGTTTCGTGAAATTCGGTCGGCAAATCTTCGTGCTACCGGGTTAAGGTAAGTAGAATTCCTCCAAATTAGTGTCAATATACTCCTACCCTTAAATGAGTGTTTCTCCTTCCTTTCGAACTTTCGAGAAATAGTGAGTTTTCGGAATACTTTTCGATAAGCCAAAGTTTAGTCGATATATAGAAAGGATAAGCTCCTAAAATTAGTGTATTTAGTTCTAATTGATATATATATGAATGCAGCTTGGGAGAAATAGTAGAAGTACCGACCGAGCTTTTTGTCCGTTAGTCGGAAAATCCAAGCGAAGGTATGTAAAGCCACCTTCTAAGTTAGTAATCCAAAGACAGATAGTGTGTTATATGTATGTTAATCAAGTCAGCAGTTGAGTCCCGTATGAGCTTAGCAAGCGTGTTTTTGAATTTAGCAAGCATGTTTATAATATTATGAGATATGTTCGGAATAAAAGTTAGTAAAGTAATATTTGACAATTAGATAATATCCTAGATACGAATATCGCATGCCTTCTGATAATATCTCGTATACGTATAGCCGTGCGCCGATGATATCCTGCATACGTATAATTCAATATGAGAATCAAGATAACACGTAAAAGAGTTCCTAATGAGAAATCGTAATATAGATAGTATTTTCAGCTCAAACATGCTTGCTATATGTGATTATTGATTGTCGAATTGCCAGGGTTAAGTGAGGGTACCCTTCGAGCATCCTCGCCGCCCCGGGTTGGTAATTGTGCTCGACTCAACGTGAGGGAGGGGATATGTCACTCCAAGGAGGGCATGCCGTCCGCAAAGAGGACGAAGATGGAAGGAGTATTCCCTTGTCAAGCCGACGAAGCATAGCAAGATAGTTTACCCCGTTGTGCGCTTGCGCTGGGAACAGATTGGCAGATACGCACGCGCGCCATGTGACATAAAGACAGATCCTCCCAAGCCTGTGTGCACAATTATTTATATCAAAGGCCATAGCCCGAGATGGAGACCCAGGGGCTCTGGGAGAGAGGTGCTAGTAGTTAGGTAATGAAAGGAGTGACTTATTTTTGATGGTTTTGACCCATGTGTGGGCATATAGGATTGCTTATGGCTGGAACCTTCCGCTATGGGGCCGTGGTATTGGCGCTTGCTTGTTATATATATGTATATATATGTTATTTATTAGCCGATAGACAACAGATCGCCATGTAGACAGGTATGCTCCTGCCTTACTCGCAGTAAAAGCCCGATCTCGGGAGCCCCATCACTCGGCATACCCGTGACGCCTGATTCAGATTCTATCAGTTCAGACAGTTCCAGATATTTCCTACTATTCAGAGTTTCTAGTTATGTTGTTTATATTCAGATGTGTTCAGTTTGCTTTTAATACTCGGTACCAGTGGTACTGACGCCCGTTTGGGGCGCTGCATTACTTTCCTGTAGGTACTCATAGATGAGGAGCCGATCCCTCGTGATTCTAGCCAGCTCATTGAATCATCAGCTCCTGTCATCCGGAGCTAGACAGCTAGAGGTCTATTTCCTTACTTTTGTTATACAGTACGGGTAGGTCGGGGCCCTGTCCCGACCATCTTATTAGTATTCCTAAAGGCTTGCAGATTGTGTATATATATCTCCCTATGGTTAGTTGTGCCTGTCGTGTGGGGTCGTGCGTATGTTTAGATGTTTAGTGTTGTTGATTGTGTTGGCCGTGTGGGGCCGTATTTAGATAGTAGTGGTGACCTATCCGGTCACGTAGATATTCAGTATTTACTATATTGAGTTAGAGCTAACTAGACAGCATGGTGGCCTTGTCGGCCCGAATAGGTTTCCCTACATAAGTATGATTTTGTTAGCTGAAGTTAACAGGTGGCTATAGGTCCAGTCTGCCGGAGGCTGTATTTACAGCCGTTATATGGCCTGTTGATTCCATGAATCTGAGTTAGAGCCAATCAGGCACCAGATGTGCTTAGGCTCAGTAGTCTAGCAGTCCAGGTCCTAATAGGGCACCAAGTGCCAGTCATACCCCCCAAGGCGGGGCGTGACACTGGCCCACTATCCTTCCATTGCCTAAACAAGATATGGCAACCATTTCAACTGATACGGGGCTAAATCTGCACACTCCCCCCAGTCACCCCCATGATCTGGGTGATCTTCAGAACTTCATCAATAACTCATGCGGATCCTCACCCACCTTCGATTCGAGAAACTCCAGAGGGTTCATCCTCAGTAAATCTCTGACTCTCACCGTCGCCTCATTCCCATTCTGAGGGAAATTCGCTTCCACCTGTTGGTTGACTTGGCAAGGAAAAGCCTTAGCTAACATCTGAATGATAGCCCTAAACTCTGCATGGACTACCTGCTTGGGCATATGATCCTCAGGGGCTGGTGGGGCCTGTAGGTGCCCATCACCATTGCCATTCTCGTTGCCATTTCCATTTCCGTTCTTTCTTCCCTTAACTCAACGAGGAGGCATGATTCTTCAAACGCGTATAGCACAAGTTATAAGGATAGAGAGATATTTCATCGCACAACATAGATCATGGAAGATGGGAAGTTTCCTAAACATTATGTAGCCTCTTCGTTATAAGTGTGGCGCGCTTCACACCCATGAAAAAGACTCTACTCAACGCGGCTTTAAGACACCCTAGGACACTTCAAAACCTAAAGCTCTGATATCAAATTTTTCACGGCCGAAACATAACCCCAAATCAAGACACGGGACAAAGAATCCCAAGAGGCTCCAAGTCAACTCCTGGCATGAACATTACATCTAAAACTCAACATAATATTGTGGATGTCTAGCATACATAATAAAGGAAGTATGAAAATCTGATTCATCAAACATCTGATATATAACAGTGATTTGAAACTAAAAACATACTATGTCTGATAAGCCTCTACATACTAATGAGTTGATGGGACAAAACCCCAACTAACTCACTAGAAACTGAAAATACTAAACATAAGCTAATAAAAGGGTCCTTGAGGGATGAAGATTCACAAACCCTGGCGAAGACATATAAACTCTGAGGACCTGGCTACGGCGGGACTGAACCTGACTGTCCGAGCCTGCATATTGAAATGATACAGCATAGTGCATGTGGTCAGTACTTAGACTGTAGCGAGTATGCAAGGAGAGTAAAAACGGAAATTTAAAATACATAAGATTTCATAAGAGTAGGATAGCATGATCATAAAGTAAATATCATAATGTAAACATAAGGACTCAAGGTTTTCAAACCATTCGTAAACCAATCATAATCACAGTCATAATAGAAAACATTATAAAACATAAATTGAGCCAAAATAACATAAATATAACCATTCATAACTCATGAGGAACAATGTGAGGACTCGTCTTAACCGACACAATCATGATAGAGCCTTACATGATGCCCCACTATTTCGCCCAAGTGGTCAGGACCGTTCCCAGCTTGCTTGGAAGGGAACGTGCGTGTGTGGTGATATCACAAAGATCTAATAATAAATGTATATATATATACCTATGGTTGCATATAGTTCTGAGACCACAGGGTTTACTTGAATGTCGAGTATACTCGGTGCTAAACACTGCTCCCATAAATGTGCACGTGAGGGCTCGTATAGTAATCATGAAATCATTCATGAAGTTCATGGCCAAATAAATAATAACATGATGGATCTCACTTGAGAAACATGATTAGCCATGAATAAGGCCCATGAATTTGTCAAGAGTCATAAATCCATAAATCATGAAAATCATGCATATTCTTAAAAAATTTCTATACTTGATATTCATAAATCTATGATGGGTACTTGAAAAGAAACCATAATATGAATCATAAATCATAATTTAGAATTAGAAAGATCAAAATCATAATAGGATCATAAATTGACTTTTCATGACACTTACATAATTGGACATAATATAATTAAAATGTGAAACTATAAATTAATAATCAAAATAGCTATAAAATCTATCAATAGATCATAAAACATGATTTGATACATGAAAGGGATTGACCCATAGATTAGTTCATAGAGAATTTCACAAGAATTGGAATAAACCCCATAAGATCATAAAACATGAATCTAGAATTGAAATCCATGGAATTGAGATGAATTTAGAGCATGAGAGTGAAAGGAACTCTCATTCGTAGCATCACATATTTGGGTAACTCTTATTTGCACTCCCTCTTGAAAGCCCAAAGGAAATTGGAGAAAACTTTTGGAAATTCTTAAAGATGGATCTCCAAGGAAGAGCTCTAATTTGCATACATGGAAGGCTTATAATAGGCTTAACACTCTTAAAACTCTGCTAAATGATCTTAAAATGACGTAGTATAGGACCCTAAAGCTTAGGAATTATGAAAATACCCTAATAAAAAGTCTGGAATTTCTGTCTGATAGTGACAAGGATAGACACCACATGTCGTCCCTTGAAACCACTGCTCATGGTATCCGTCTATTACTTCTTCCATGAATACTTCAATTCTCTAATTCGGTAACAAAGACTTGACAGAACGGGTCGTTACTCCAAAAGACGACCTGTTACTACCTACCTTTACCTCGCTAGGTTCAAAGTTAGGTCTCCAACCACGACTGGTCAGGACGAGTAATTACTAGTCCCAATGACTCATCTTTTTCGTCTGTTGCCACCACTGCTCACCTTCTTTAAGTACCCTCAACGGAAACCCACCACGACTCGTTGTTCCATACAATGAGTCGTTCCATGACTCGTGCCAACCACCTTGACAAGTACCACCCTCACAATGACCCCCTACCACGACTCGGTACACCGACCAATTAGTCATTCCATGGCTCGTTGGTCCTGAACCTGCCGACCACCGTCTCACCACGATTAGGACCAACAATCCGTGGGAGCTTCCCACGGCTTGTTCAATTGGTCGTCTTGTGGCATTTTTCCAAGTTTTTTGTTGGACACCCTTTAACCCCCAAGACTAGTCTTAGGCACTTCTGGAATACTACACATATATGGAGGAAAACTTCATGACATGAAAAACGTAGCATAGGAAAGAACAATGATGTTCCTACTCATATAGATAGTCTTACATTTCTTATATTTACACTCAAAATCGTCACCACAAAGAAAAAATCCCTTTGTAAACTCAATATACAATAATTTTCTGTATAGGAACTACAATCAATATCATAGTGATGAATTTCAATTTATAGATGTATTACATCGAAAACCCTGAGGGCAAGGGAAATTTGAGCCTCCTATAGTGGGATATACTAACACATTCCTATTCTACATCGCCTTAAAATATGAATAACCATAAAAATTCCAATCAAAAGAACCATATCCATCCTCAACACTGAAACAGTCCCATAAACCCTAATCCTAGATCATCATATAAACTAATGGCTTTTTAGCATTGTCACATGAGTCTTGACCTTAGATATACCTTAGGAGTAGAAAATAATACCCCATACTAGGTTGTTGGAGAATTACATACCTTGGAGGATGGAGAAGTGCTCAAGATTCCAAGTCTTGAATCTCAAAAGTCGTTCTTGACCTTACTAGAGGAGAGAGAGAATTTGATGCCAAAATCATGAGGAATTCATGGTTTTACATTCTAAGGTCATGGAAGATGTTTATACATGATTATAATGGTTTTTGAGAGATTTTTATACTATTGAAGTCGAGTTGGGATGATGAAATAAGGAAGTGAACCCAAAAATCACGTTTAAAAAGAGTGCTAGAAATAAGAATTTTAAGACCAAAAATGCAATGTGCGTGATGCATCTTGAACCAATATTTGAACCCTCCACTATATAGTTACTTCTTAGTGATTTAAATACAAGATCTACCAAGGACACATCGACAATTGAATTAACGGTCCACATCTTGGTCCGTCATTTCGCCACTACTTGATAGTGCCTCAATAAAATGTCCATAAACTTTTAGTCCGAACTACGATTGATGAGTGGTTTGACATGTTGTGACCTATATTCATAGGGATCTCATTTTATGGGTAAAATAGGAAAAATAACATTATAGATTGGGAGATATGATCATTTAAAATTTACCCTTATTCAAAAACTTTACATACTTTTTTCACTTTTCTCTTTGTACGTGTCTTCATTATCACAAATGGACAAGATATGGAAAGTACATTCCGTGTACTCTAAGTGTGTTGATTTATAATTAGGAATAGTAGATCCCATGTCCCATGTCTTATGGAGCCAGGTATAGTCTGTATGTCCATTTACCTGTTCTTAGGGAAAGTCACAAAAATCAATCTTTTCAATTCCTAACCAACTCCAAACTTCCTCAACACATTATCACTCATTACTTACTCCTCCAAACACTTATGATTCATCAAAACTTTTCAAAATTGGTTTTACCCACTAATATAGAATGGTTCAAATCTTTGTATGACGGTACGCGGTATTACACGTTTCTCTCCAAATTTTTTAACTAGAGGAAGGAACCTTTGGTGGAACATAGGGGTTGGAGTTTCCATTCCCATAGTTTCAATTATGCTAGACATGATTCAAGCCACCATAATCATTTCAAAAATAATATAACACCCCAAAACTCCCTCAAATCAAATCCTAGACATAAAGCAGAAAACCAACAGAAGTGGCACTTTTTCCACAAGACGAGTGCACAACACAAGCTGTGGTGAGGAAATATGACTCGAGGGTGCTAGTTGTTCTCACCAAATGTAGTCTAGAATTTAAGTCATTCCAGACACCAAGAGTCAAGGGACCACTAGTGGTAATATAGGATAACTCGTGTTGATGGGTCGTAGTAAGAGGTTCAAAAACTATTCAAATCCTGCCAGTGACCACAGAAAGAGAGCACAAGTCATGGTACAATAGGATGACTCATCCTAATCAGTCGTTGAGTGAGGTTAAAAAACTTTCCAAGTTGGCTTTAGTGATCATGATTGGATACCACGAATCATGGGTTGATCCAATGACTCGTGGCAGGACTCGTAGGGACTGAACAACCAATTTATAGTACATTTTCCTAGTGGTGTTTTTGTAACTTTGTAATCTTTTAACTACTAAACTATGTCTTTTAGTGTTCTATTAGAGAGGGATTAAGGGGATTACTCGATCCGTTCCCTCATTCTCTCCTAAACACTCAGAAATAGAATGTTAGAAACATTAAACCCTCTCAAGTCAAGAACTAGGTTTCTTCCCCAAAATCATAAAAAATTCAAAGTTCTAGTAAGGATTCTCCAACTCCAGGTATGTAGGATTTCAACAAGGGTTATCCTTTCACCCTTGTGTCGCAAATGCTTTCAAAAAAGCTAGGAATCTCAGTTCTTAGAAATCATGTCTAAGGATTTTAAATCAGTTTATGAATTCCCTAATTATCTCAGTGTGTTCAACACTTATATGAATATTATTACATGGTGTTCATGATCTTACATTCAGTTACATATCGCAATTCATGTCATTATGGTTAGAAAAATTTCCAAAGTTCGGTATTTATGAATGAGTGTTCTTTAAGAAAATTTGCTATTATGAACATATGAACCCCTTATAATTTTAGTATGCATATTTTTATAGCATAACCAGTATTTTTAGGCCATTTCTTTAGACTCTTAGAACACTTTTAGATTAACTAGTTTCTGACTTAGTTTTAGAATACCAATTTTCGAGCTACCAGTATATTATGAGTGGGCTAGGGTTCAGCACATCCAGGTTCCAAAACTATGTGTCACTGTATGTTTTAGCCCTAATGGGCATTAGTCTTAGTAATCATACTAGCCATGTCTTTTTATTCTAGCAAGGTATATTGGGTCCTCTCGATGGAGCATATACATTAGACTCCAAGTTGAGCTCCCATGGTTTATGTCGATTAACAATCAGCTCCTATAATTCAGTACAGTTACAGTTTTAGTCTCAATTATAGACTCAGTTTCAGTTCATGTACATGATCCTCAAACCAGTTTTTCTTGTATTTTTAATATGCATCCTCAAACTATTATTTAATATCAGTAATTATACATCTCAAATAGGGTCATTAAACTTTAGTTCCATTTGTGCATTCTGTACAACATTTTAGATTTTCAGAATATTAAATTTAACCTATCGATATCTTACATGTTTAGTCCATCTGAAGTATTGACCGCATACGTTCTCTTGTTCTATATGCAATCATGATATAGGTTAAGGTACTTAGACACATTATCATGGTCAGCTTCGATCTAGTGCCTATCAACAGCGATCTGTGTGAGTCCTCATCATTTAATGGCTTGGGTTATATTTATTTTTATTATTTTTATTCCTATTTTTATTTTTAAACTTTTAGAGTTAGTTGAGGACTTGTTAGTTGAGGCTTTGAAATAGATAGACAGTTAGTATGTTCAACTATATATTTTGATATAAGACTCAGAGTTGATTTATTTCTTTTATTTCAATCCAGTCTATCTATATAAGTCATTTTATGATCTTTGTTTGCTTCCACTAAGTTTTTTTGTAAAATAGATTATCTTAGTGTTATGCTATGCCATGGGTTAGCTCGGAGTAACTTGTGGCTCAAAGCATCTTCTCACTTTCGAGGTGTAGCATTGGGTCATGATAAACTTGGTATTAGAGCATCAGGTTTATGAGTTTCTTGGGGAGTCTAAATGTCGCATTAAGTAGAGATTTTTTCATGGGGTGTGAAGTGCGTCACACTTATGAAGAAGAGGGTATGAAACTTTTTAGGAAAGTCTCCCTTCTTTAATGATTCCTATTGTGTGATAGAGTGTAAACTCTAACTATCCTTTTAACTCAAGCTTTACGTGTTTAAAGACAATGCCTCTAGAAGAGATAATGGAAGGAGTAACGAAAAGGGAAACCAACAAGCCCCACCAGATCTAGTAGACCCTCTGAATGAATAAGTTATTCATGCCAAGTTCAGGGCTATGTTTCAGATACTTGCTCAGGTCATGAAAAATCAGGTCAATCAGTAGGTTGTTGCACTAGCTAACCCCAATGGAAATGCAGCTTTTGTTAGGGTTCTGTTCTTCACTCAGATGATTCTTTCAGAGTTTCATGGTTCTAGTTGGATGAGGATCCATAAGATTTTCGATAAAGTTCAGAACATCAATTGAATCATGGGTATTACTTCAGTTCATAGTGCAGATCTTGTTCGCATATTAGTTGAAAGGAGTGGTCCATACCTGGTATAAATAGTGGAAGAGGGTAGACATGCTGGTGCAGTCTCAGCATAGTTGGATGAGATTGTGAATATGTTTCTAGATATGTTCATTCCCTGTGAGTTAAGGGACGCAAAGGTATAAGAGTTCATCAACCTAAAGCAAAACTCCCTATCAGTTTAGGAGTACGCTTTGAAGTTCACTCAGCTATCCAGGTATGTTGTGGAGATGGTTGCTGAGGTAAGGGCTCAAATGAGCATGTTCATTATGGGGGTCTCAAATTTGGTGGTCAAGTAGTCCAGGACCTCTATGCTCATCAGGGATATTGATATCTCCCAACTCATGATCCATGCCCAACATATTAAGGAATAGAATTTGAAGGAAAAGGAAAGGGAGAACAAGAGGGACAGAATAGGTAATTTTGACTATTCTCAGCAAAGGTCAGGTGGTGGGAATTGCTCACCGTATCAGTAAAAATCTTCAGCTCTAGCACCTTCTTCGGCTAGTGATCCTTCTCCCTGGCCCCCTATTGATAAGAGAAACAGAGCATCCGGCTCTAAGTCTCTAGGCAACATTTCCAGCACCACACTTTTCAAACATATCCTAAGTATTGTAAGGTCATCCAGGTGAGTGTCATCTTGGCAAGGAAAGTTATTTTAGGTATGGTCAAATGGGCAATAGGTTGAAAGATTACCCTTCAACTGGACATGGTAAGACTCAGTCCACTACTTCAGCAGCCCTTTTAGGTTACCCCGCTTAGCAGGGTACTTCTTATGGTACAGGCGATGGTCAGCACCAAAACCGCTTCTATGCCTTGTCATCCAGTCAGGAGTAGGAAAGCTCGTGTGATGTTTTCACTGGTATATTATGACTCTTTCAGTTAGATTTAAATGTATTGTTAGATTAGGAGCCACACTATCTTTCATAACTACTTATATTATAGTAAATTTCGACGTCAGTCCCAGAAAACTTTTAGAAACCTTCCCAGTCTTTACTCCTATTGGTTATTCAGTGACCAAATGGATATAAAAAGATAACTTTCTTTTTTTGACAACTCAACCATAATGGAAAAGATTCTAAAATTTACCAGGAATTCCTACCGCAGTCACAGTTTTATAAAAAGTCACCACAGTTTATCTAGTAAAGTTAGAAATGCTTGATTTCAATATCATTCTTTTCATGGACTGGTTACACTTTTGTAGTCGGTAGTAGAACCAGATTCATTAGATTCTAGTTTCCAAATAAACCTGTCTTAGAATGGAAGGGTCATACCTAAGCACCTATAGATCGGTTTATCTCTTAACTTTAGGGTACAAAAATGATCTAAAAGGATTATATCTACCATCTATTTTGGGTTAAGGATTCCAGGTCCAAGCCCCAGCCCTTCTATTAGTTTAAGTCATGAATGATTTTCTAGAAGTGTTTCCTGAAGATCTTCTTGGAGTCTCTCCCAAATGGGAAATTGACTTTGAAATAGACCTTTTTCTAGATACCCAACCTATCTAAATCTCTCCCTATAAAATGGCTCTAGCTGACCTTAAGGAGTTGAATGACCTTTCAGACAAAGGCGTATCATACCCAACATAACTCTATGGGGTTCTCCAATTCTTTTCGTGCATACAAAGGACAGTTCTCTCAAGATGTGTATTGAGTACCGTCAACTGAACAAAATCACGGTCAAGAATAATTATCACATTCCCTAGATTGATGATCTATTTGATTTACTTTAAGGTTCTAGTCACTTTTCAAAGATAGACGTTAGATCTGGCTATAACCATCTTACAGTTAGGGAGTGTGGCATTTTTAATATGGCATTAAAAACACGGTGTGGTCACTATGAATTTGTTTATGTCTATTGGACTAATGAATGGTCCTGCAACTTTTATAGACTTGAAGAACCTTGATCCTATTGATCAGAAAGAGCTGGGGATGTTGATTGGGATAGGTCAGTAGAGGACAGGAGATCAACTTCAGGATGAGAAAAGATCGCTGAGAAAGCATCTTGGAGAAGATAAAAGAGTTCGACACCTCACCGAAACAAAGCCCATATTCTTCCTAAACCCCCTATTCTTTGCATGACCTTCAGACACATTTGGCATGGTGCTAGAACCTTGTTCAGAGATGTTTTTGCTAGTATTGACCCAGATTAAGATGCTCAAGTCGAATTTTGAGCATTCAAAAAACTTAGAGTCTAACTACAAAAAGACAGGCAGCCTGATACAATATTTCTTTGGTATGAATAGAGTGTTAAAATTGTATTTGGACATGTTAATCATTTCCATTACAGATGACATCCTTATCTATTCTCAGAATGAGGATGAGCATGTAGACTACTTGAGGATTGTCTTGAAAATTCTCAAAGATCTCCAGTTATTCTCTAAGTTTAGCAAGTGTGAATTCTAGTTTAAATCCGTGACATTCCTTGGTCATGTTATCTCCAGCGAGGGTGTTCAGGTTGATCCTCAAAAGATCAAAGAAATTAAGAATTGGCCTAAACCCACATCCCAATAAGATATTAAGAGTTTCTTCAGTGTAGCCGGTTAGTATATAGTTTGTGGAAGGTTTTCCTCTATTGCTTCTCCTATATCCAGATTGACTCTGATGAAATGCTTGCTAGAAGAGTTTTTAGGAGATGAAAACTCGACTTACTTCTGCTCCAGTTTTGAGTCTACTAGAGGGTATGGATGGGTTCATAGTTTATTAAGATACCTCTAGAATTAGACTTGTTTTCGTGTTGATACAACATGGTAAGGCTACATCCTATGCTTCTAGATAGCTCAAGGCTCATAAGATTACCTGACTCATGATCTAGAGTTGGAAGTAGCAGTTTTTGCCATTTAGATTTGGAAGCACTATCTATATGGTATTCATGTGGATATGTTTACTGACCACAAAAGCCTATAATACATATCCAGTCAGAGGGATTTGCATCTTCGTTTGAGGAGATGGCCTGAGATGTTTAAAGACTATAATATGAGCGTCTTGTACCGTACAGGAAAATCCAATGTAGTGACCGATGCCCTTAGTAGATTATCCATGAACAGTTTTGCTCACATTGACGATAAGAAGAAGGATTTGGTTCGCGATGTTCATACGCTCGCACATTTGGGAGTTCGTCTGGTTGATTCAACTGACGGTTGCGTAATAGTTCATAATGGTTCCGAATTTTGTCTTGTTAAGGCAAAGCAAGATGACAATCCAATATTGGTTAATTTGAAGGAAGTCATCCTCAAGAAAGAGGTGGAGGTTTTCTCCACAGGGAGAGATGGTGTGCTTCATTATCAGAATTGCTTGTGTATTCTGGACATAGATGATTTGAGGCAACAAGTATCGACAGAAGCCCATGGTTCTCGATATACTATTCACCTAGGTGCCACTAAGTTTTACCATGATCTAGAGTAAGTCTATTGGTGGAGTGGCATGACGAGGGATATCGCGGAATTTGTGGCTAAGTTTCCTAATTGCCTGCAGGTTAAGGTTAAACACCAGAGACCGGGAGGTATGATTCAGGATATTAGCATTCATAATTGAAAATGGGATGATATAAATATGGACTTCCTTATAATTTTATCTCGTACATGCTGAAAATATCATTTTATATGGGTGGTTGTAGACCGGATGACTAAATTATCATATTTTCTACCAGTTAAGAGCTGAGAATTATGCTAGACTTTACATTCAGGAGTTAGTCAATTTGCACGGAGTCCCTTTTTCTATAATTTATGATAAGGGTACTCAGTTCACCTTATAATTTTGATTGTCATTTCAAAAGTATCTCAGTACCCAAGTTAAGCTTAGCACAGCTTTTCACTCACAGACAGATGGTCAGGCCAAGTAGACAATTTTAGAAGACATGTTGAGAGCTTGTGTGATCATCTTCAAAGGTAATTGGGATGAGCCCTTGCCTCTCATTAAGTTTTATTACAATAACAGTTATCACTCCAATATTTAGATGGATCCGTTTGAAGCACTTTACAATAGGAGGCGTAGATCTCCTATGGATGGTTTGAGGTTTATGAAGTTACCTTGATTAGGCATGATTCAGTTCATAAGGATATAGAGAAAGTTCAACTTATTAGAGATAGGATGAAAATAGCTCAGAGTCATTGGAAATCATATGCAGATGTGAGGAGAATAGAGCTTGAGTTTGCTATGGATGATTGGGTCAGTTTGAAAATTTCATGCATGAAAGGTGTGATAAGGTTTGGTAACAAAGGAAAACTTAGTCATTTCTATGTTGGTCGATATACGATCTTGAGGCGCTTTGGCAAAGTGGCCTATGAGTTGGACTTGCCTGTGGAGTTAGCATTAGTGCATCCAGTCTTCCATGCGTCTTTGTTGAAGAAGTGCATTGGTGATTCGACCTTATTTGTGCCTTAGGAAAGTGTGGGCTTGAAAGATAGTCTCTCCTATGAGGAAATCCGAGTTGAGATTCCTGACTGTCAGGTTCATAAGTTGAGGAATAAGGATGTCGCTTCAGTGAATGTCCTTTGGAGGAATTGGCATGTAGAGGGAGCTAGTTGGGAAGAAGACGCAAATATGATGGCCAAGTACCCTCACATCTTTCTTTCAAGTTCAGATCCAACATAAGGTCATAGTTTCCTCCTTAGTATTCTACTCTATTTCATGTCCCTCAATTTCTCTCATGTCTAAATATAAATGCATTTCTCATGAAGTCAGTTTAGTGTATATATGTCATTTAGAAATCAGTCACTCCATCACTATTCAGCATTTAGCATTTCAGTATGGAATTGCAGCTCTTTCCCTATCTTTTTAGCTTTATTAGTCTTCATTCGAGAACAAATGTTCCCAAGTGGGAGATAATATAACACCATAAAATTTCCTAAATCAGATCCTAGACATGAAGTAGAAAATAGGCCGAAGTGACACTTTTTCTATTGAATGAATGCACACCATGAGTCGTGGTGAGGAAAGGCGACTCATAGATGCCAATTATGGTCACCAAAATGTAGCCCAAAATCCAAATTAGTCCAGAAACCATGAGTCAAGCAGTGACTCTTGCATATGGGCCATAGTAAAAGGTTCAGAAATTGTTTAAATCCTCCCTAGTGACCACAAAAAGAGACCTCAGGTCATGGTACAATAGGATGACTCATACTAATCAGTTGTGGAGCGAGGTTTAGAAACTGGACAACATGGCTTTACTCACCACAAGTGGATACCATGAGTTGTGGGTTGATCTAATGACTCATGGCATGACGTGTAGGGACTAGACGGCCAATTTTCAGTACATTTTCCTAGGGGTAGTTTCATAACTTCCAAAGCTTTTAACTCCTAAACTGCGTCATTTTGGGTTCTGTTAGAGGGGGACTAAGGGGAATTAGTCGATCTTTGACCTCATTCTCTCCTAATCACTCATAAACAGAACGTCAAAAGAACTAAACCCTCTCAAGTAAAGAACTATTGTTTTTCCCCAAAAGATTCAATGTTCTAGAAAGGATTCCTCAACTCTAGGTATGTGGGATTACAACAAAGGTTATCCTTTTACCCTTGTGCCCCAAATGCTATAAGAAACCTAGCAATATCAATTCATAGAAATCATGTCATAGGGTTTTCCATCAATTTGTGATTTCCCTGATTATCTTAGTGTGTTCAAAACTTCTATAATTATTATTACATGATGTTCATTCCCTTACGATCAGTTAAAAATTGCAATTCATTTCATTATTTTTAACATGATTTTGAAAGTTGAGTCTTTATGATTTAGTGTTGTTTAAGATAACATGGCAATTTTGAACATATGATACCCTCATAATTTCACTATGTATATTTTGGCAACATAACCAATATTTTCAAGTTCTTTAGACTCTTAGATTTAATTTTAGATAAAGCAGTTTCTGACTTAGTCATAGAACACCAGTTTATGAGCTATCAATGTATTATCAGTTGGGGGTAGCACTTAGCACCGAGTGGGCCGGGGATCACAACACCTAGGTCCAAGAACTACGTGCCATTGTAGGTTTTAGGCGAAATGGGCATTAGTTGTAGTGATCACACCATCCATGCCTTCATACCCTTGCAAGGTATATTGAGTCCTCTCGGTGGGGCGTATACATCAGACTCTACATTTAGCTCACATGATTTATGTCAATTAACAGGCTTCTCCCACAGTGTAGTACAGTTACAGTTTTTGCCTTAGTTCTTGATGATATCTAAATCCACTGCTCCCTAGAAGAAAGTGTACACAATCATTGTAATATAATTTCCCAACTCGTTAGTTAGGGTTAAATCCAAAAAGAATAAATATTGATAACAACAAAAGTTATCTATTAAATTGAATAAAATAGCATCATTGTATCAAAACTAAAAAAGCAAATATTTTGGGTTGTAAGATCACACTATGAATTCAAATTCAATCAACAAAACAAGGCAACCAACTTCGAAGTAACAATATGAGCAAGTACTAGGGGTGTGCTATTGATGCGGAATTTGTAGAATTGGGGTTAACTAGAAAATCACAACATTACTTACAAGCATAAATAGTCATGGACAAGGCGGTACTCTATGTTTCTCAACCACATGAGAATATTTTGCCTCGGGTTTTCTCAAACCCCAAGGTCCCATACACATCAACCACTACAACTTGGGTAAGAATTGAACTATCTGTAGCCTTAATTCTTTAATGGGTGTATGAAAATGGGTTTTGGCTATCTCTAGACCAAACCTACATAATCAAAACCCAACTATCCACCATTGATTTCTCACCCATATTCTATTCCTCTTTTTCAAGCAACAATAGAATAAGTAAACACAATCTATACTTGCAATTAT
>JACEIK010000425.1:189661-269402 GCA_018107945.1 Datura stramonium | reverse complement strand
AAATAAAATAGTAAATTTGTGCTAATTAAGTAATTCTAATATTAAACTAGCAACACCTAATCCAAATAGTCCCAATCATGCACGCACCCCTAGCAAGGTGTTTAGCTACTCATAAATGAAGAACAATAGATAAAACCAATAAAGGAATCACTATAATTCATCATATAAGAAACATAAACCTGATGTTGTTCCCCAATAGAGGTTTTTACCTTAGAAAGTTGAAGAAGACGAAGGAAAAGCTCTGATTTCTCTCTATCTTTTTCTCTCTCTAAAAATTTCAAAACTAACTATGGAATGAAATGTTCTATTCTTTATGAAAAATGCACAAAAATAGGGTAAAGTTGCACCTCTTTTCTTGTGCTGGATGATTTTACCCCTTTGATGATGTCCTCACTTGTGTTGCACCTGCATTTCTTAGGTGCTGGTCCGCGAGATGCCGATTGATCACAGTTGGGGGTTAGTATGTCTAGGAATGGTCCTGCGTTGGCACCTACATTTCACAGGTGCTGACCCGCATTCTGTAAGTGTGACTTCCACTCCTATGCAGTGCTCTCCTGCATTTGGTCGAAGTTTTGCATGTGTGATCCTACAAATCAGGTCCTCTTCTTCTAGCCCATGCTTTTTGTTCAATTTCTTTCTCTATATAAATTGAATATATGAAAAAACCAAAGACAAAGGGAATAAAATCTTCCTAAATGAATTGAAAAACCAAGCAAAAGCTCATATTTAAAAGCCTAATGAGTTGGTAAATACCAACTCATCAAAGCCCCAAACTTGAACCATTGCTTGTCCTCAGCAAGGCATTTCTTTAACCCTGTACAATTGAAATAAGCATGTAACACCATATGAGTTCTTGCACAAGGGGCCACTGGGACTATGACAACCCAAAAATCACACACCAACTCAATGAAAAGAAAAGACTCAGCAATTTATGCAAATGTTTCAAGAGATAAACACAAAAAATTGGCATGATTCATATGTGTTTCTTTCATTCAAACAAGGGCATGTTTGATTCATTGTCACTAGCAGTGCACAAATTCCTAACTTTTCATTTAGTGTATTTTCATAATTTCTAAGCCCTAGGGTCCTAAACTACATCGTTTTATGCTCAATTAGCAGGGTTTTAAGAGTGTTTAACCTATTCTAAGCATTACCATTCCATGAAAGCAAATTAGAGATCTTCCTTTGAGATCAAGCTTGAAGAATTACCCTAATTGAATTAGAGCTCTTTCTTGGAGATAAAGCTTGAATAATTTCCCCAATTTTTCTCCAATTTCCTTTGGCATTCTAGAGGGAGTGCAAATTAGAGTTGCTCATGTATGTGAGTCTATGAATGAGAGTTCCTTTCACTCTCATTCTCTAGATTCTTCTCAATTCTATGGATTTCAATTCTAGATTTAAATTTCATGATCTTATAGGGTTTATTCCAATTCTAGTGAAATTCTCTATGACCTATCTATGGGTCAATCCCTTTCATGTATCAAATAATGTTTTATGATCTATGGAAAAATTTCACATCTATTTTGATTATTCATTTATTGTTTCAAATTTTAATTTAATTATGCCCAATTATGTAAGTTTCATGAAAAGTCAAGTTATGATCCAATTATGATTTTGATCTTGTTAAGTCTAAATTATGATTTATGATTCATATTATGATTTCTGTTCAAGTACCTATCATGGAATTGTGAATATCAAGTATATAAATGTTTTACAAGTATGCATGATTTTCATGATTTATGAATTTATGACTCTTGTCCAATTCATGGGCCTTTATTCATGGCTAATCATATATTTCTAGTGGGATCCATCATGTTATTTTTTATTTGTCCATGAACTTCATGAATGATTTCATGATTACTATATGGCCCTCACGTGCATGTTTTTTAAGCGATGTCTAGCACCGAATAGACCCGCCGCCATTCAAGTAAACCCCGTGGTATTAGAACTACATGCCACAATAAGGATATATAAACATTTGTTATTTAATCCCTGTGATATCACCATGCACGCATTTCCCCTTTCCTGGCAAGCCAGGGGCGGTCTTGACAACTTGGGCGAAATAGTGGGGCTTCATGTAAGGCTCTATGATGATGGTGTCATTTAAGACGAGTTCTCCCATTGTTCCTCATGACTTATGCATGGTTATTTTATGTTATTTTGTCTTAAGTTATGTTTTATAAAGTTTAATCTTATGACTACGATTATGATTTATTTATGAATGGTTTGAAAACCTTGAGCCCTTATGTTTACATTATGATATTTACTTTATGATCACGTTGTCCTACTCTTATGAATTCTTATGTATTTTAACTGTCAATTTTTATGTACCTTGCATATTCAGTATAGTCTAAGTACTGGCCACATATTCTATGTTGTATCATTTAATGATATAGACTCGGACCAGGTTCAGTCCCGCCATTAGCCATGTCCTTAGAGTTAGCCTCTCTCAGCCAGGTTTGGTGAGTCCTCATCCTTCGAGGACCCTTTTATCAGCTTATGTTCAGTACTTTCAGTTTCTAGTGAGTTAGTTGGGGTCTTGTCCCATCAACTGATCAGTATATAGAGGCTTATCCAACATAGTATGTTTACAGTTTCAGATCACTGTTATATATTTAGATATTTGATGTATCCGATTGTCAGACTTCCGCTATTATGTATGCTAGACTTCCTCATTATTATGTTTAGTTTTAGATGTCATTTCATGCGATGGGTCAACTTGGAGCCTCTCGGGGTTCTTTTTCCCGTGTCTCAATCTAGGTCTATGCTCGACCGTGACAATATGAGTTAGAGTTATGATGAAAATCTTACACCTTGATCCTGTTGACTCATATGAAATACATGACTCCCCTAGGATATTACTCATCCTCTATGGTACCTCTCTTTCATGAATATTTTGATTTTCTACACGAAATTTAAAAAGCATGAAAGATATTAATTTCCTTCAAAATTGGTCTTTGATGATTCTTCTTAAGAATTTACCTATGAAATTCTCCTTATTCTTGAATTTTTAGGGTTAAGGTCCAGAACGCTATGTCTATGATGAATGATTTTCAAAAATCTGTGAGTTCCTATGTATATATGATCATTTTGGATAACTACTTGAGTTCCTATAGATGCCTATGATCCATCTTGATCTTTCTATGAATTCCATGAATTCTTTTAGGAAAAAAGTCAAACTTTATGAACTATGATTTTCCTATACAAGAGAAGTTTTAATTAACTTATGAACTATGGTTTTCCTGTACGAGAGGTGTTTTGATTACTTTATGAACAATGATTCTCTTCTACAAGAGAAGTTTTAATGATTTTTGCGAATAATGATTATGAAATGGCGATTTATGAATGTGAAGGTGTTATGACAATGATGGAGTTATAATTATGAGCTTTTCAAATAAAGCACGATTTTCGATTATGAGCCTTCAGACTATATTATGAAAAAGCTAATAGGTGTCAACTTTATAAAAAGGCCAATAAGTGCCACAATTATGATTAAAATATTTTGAGAGTATTGAAGCAACTGAGAAGGTATAGCAAGAGCCCATCATCCAGAGCTACACATTGCCTAGGACTATGACTACTTTAAAGAAATGATAGTTTGTTATTTATCCCCGCTTTAGGACTCCCTTTGCTGAGACTATGTATTCATGTTGTTGTATACATATATAATCGATACACGCATTATTCGTGGTTAGATACTTAGTTTATTGGTCTTTGATCGGACACCATGTCGTACACATGGTGACTTATTATGTATTCATCTATGTTAATGACGAGAATCTCCCGCTAAGGAGCTAAATATTTTTTTTCAAGATTTGTGAAACTGTATTTACCCAAATATTATTATGTGCACTTGAATCATTTATACTTTGTTTCCTGAAGACTATTTTCCAGAATAAGAAGTTTTACAATGAAATACGCACCTTAAGGGCAACTTAACATAATTTTCAAACTGTCTTGACTTTAGCATGATTTATTAATCATTTTAATTTCTGTCATGATTCATTATCCATCCTCCTATGCCAGTTATTTTTCATGTTTCATTTAGCCATTTTACATACAACACGATCTTATATTGTCACATCCCTTTTGTCGGGGGTGATATATAATTTTGTAATGTAGACTTAGGTACTCGAATTGACGATCGAGCTGCAAGCTAGAATTCTCTTTATTCAAATTTTGGTGAGCCTTCTTATTTTGGGCTTAGTCAATTTATTTAGTTATTACTATTTTTTGACTTAGAGGTATGACGGGTGCCTTATCCATGTAAAACAGTTATTCCATTTATAGTAGAGGGTTCATAAATTATTCATGATGTAAACATGGCAAGTCCTTCTTTTCTATACTTTAAGTATTTTGATTCTTAAAGCTTAAGCTATTAATATTCCAGTTATGTTAGATGTATGCTCAAAATTTATTTCATATTATGTGATTCTCTTGGGCCAGCAATTACATTGAGTGCCAGCCATGCCTAGGGCAGGGTCATGGAATGACAAACATAGCATCAAAGCAATAGTTTCAAGTGTCCTAGAGAGTCTGTGAAGCCATATCTGTAGTGTCTTATTTATCTTTGTGATGGCCCAACATCTATGAACAAGGGCCTATATACATTTAAGAAAGAGTTTCCTATTCTTTCTTACTCTAAATTGTGCTATAGAGTTGAGCATTAAGGAAATAATCACAACTCATACGTTTTCCCATTTCTACCAATTATCCCATAATTGTGAGAGAATCAAAGGTGATGTAATGCTCAATCTTTACCTATGTGTTGCTTTCAGATGAACCCATCACGGATAGGGAAGAGTTTGCAAAAGGACTCAAAGGGAGAATAGACCCATCACTTAGTGCATCTGAATCTCATATTTCAAGAAGATATAGTTTTGTTCCTCCCTCTAGTGACAATTTAAGGATTCCTTTCCCTTTAATGAAGAGGACGGAGGGAATCAAGGGTAATACATCTAAAAGACAATGGATTATTCCACCAGTCTCGATATGGGATCATTAAGTCAAGGAATAAATTCGAGGGCACCAAGACCCCATCCATGAGGAGGTTTTGTCCAGAGAGTACATCAGCCCCATCTGTGTGGTAGGTCTGGCAAGAAACACTCAAGAGTATGTCGCACGACTCTACATATATGTTATTAGTATGGCCTTCGAGGCCATAGGAAGCAAAAGTGCCCTTATGCTAGGCATGTCAACATCAATAATTATACGAACTCAAGCCAAATTAGAAGTGTACATACTAGTTATGTCCATTGTGGAAGGGTTAATCTAGGGGTTTGCTGTCTCAATATCGGTAAGTGTTATTGGTGTAACCTTCCTGGTCACTTTTGGAGAAATTGCCCCTAAAAAAGGCAGAGAATAGTAGGAGGCAGAATCCAAGGACTAAGTAGGGATCAGACAAATTATCATGCTACAGTGGGTCGTTAAGGTTTAGAGGCATTACCAAACATCATCAAAAGTATATCAGTAGTTTCTCTTTAAAATATGTATCTTATATGATTATGGTCCATTGGAAAGTTTGAGGTAGGGAACTTTTAATCATCCCTCATGGTGTTAGCTATATGTATAAATATATTCTCTTCACCATGACTCAACCAGTAAATAATAGAGGACAAAGTATGATTTCAAAAACAATAAACCAACCTGTTGAGTCTATGGGTATGAAATTAAATCTATTGAAGCATCTAAATAAGAACTGGACGATATATGTAACACCCCAAAAGTCTCTAAGACTAGACACGAGGATTGAAAGATGATCATGTAGAGAAACTGGAAAACTGCTTCAGTACGAGTCATAGGTGTCTGGTATGACTCGTAAAAAGACTCGTGGTGGGAGGTTCAGCAAGCAATTAGGTTTTGGTGGTGTAGGTACGATTGTTGGTCCTGAGTCGTACTGATGTTATACGATTCGTAACTATGGGTTATAGGGTGTCAGTTCAAAGAATGGTCTAAGGTAGGAGTCATAGTTATGGACGTCAATACGGGTCGTGGGCTATAGGTACGACTTGTTGTATGAGCAGTATCACTAGACGGGGAAGTTTTAAATGCCAAGTCTTAGGTGGTTTTTTAAATTCTCAAAGCTTTAACTCCTAAGTAACATCGTTTTGGTTTCATAAAGGGGTGTATAAGGGGATTTGATAAACCTAAACCCTCATTCTACTCCTAATAACTCAATTGGAAGATCAAATCCTTTCAAGCCATGATTAGGGTTCTTCACCAAATTTCTTCAATTCTCTTTTGGGTCATCAAGTAAAGCTAGGGATTCATTAAGCCTAGGTATGTAGGGTTATGAATGGGGGAAATTATTCCACCCTAATGCCCAATTTTATCCCTATCTCACTATTTCAAGTCACCAAGCATGATTTATTGAAATTCTAGGGTTAGACTCAATTCTAATGAACTCTCTTATGACCTCTTATGATTTTAAGTCTCTTATTATTAAATTAATGATTTATGATTATGATTACTTATTTTCTACTAGAATCTCTCATGGATCTATATTTTCAAGTGTATGATAAAATTGCCCAATTATGCATGATTTTACAAATTTCAAGCTTATGAGCCTATCATTTCAATTATGACTATTTATTCAAGTATGAATGATTTTGATGACTTTCAAGTTATATATAATGGCCAACTCAGTGGCATTATTCTCATGATTATTCCACGTATGTCAAGTATGATTATGATTTCATGATTTTGACAAGCCTATGCAAGATTAAGTATGTTTTCATGATGTTGATAATGAACCATGTGCATGTTTTTAGGAGTAGTGTCTAGCATCGAGTGGGCCAGGGGTTTAAGAAAATCCTTAGCCTCATAACTACGTGCCACTGTGAGTATATATTCATGTTCGAACCTTATGAGGATTCACGAGTGATGTAACACCTTAATCGTTTCTTGCCTTGTCAAGCTTGGGATGGATTTGCCACTTGAGTGAGATACTTGGGGCATCATATAAGATCTATCATGATGGTTTCAGTTATGATGAGTCTCCATTATTCCTCATGTTTCAAGTTACTCATGTTCATGACTTTTGATACTATGCTTCATAAGGTAATTTGACCCACTAATTAGTTTATTAGCTTTAACTTATGATTTCAAGTATGGTTCACTATATGATTTCTATTTTAATTCTTGGGTCATCACACTTCATATTATGATGAATAATGTTTATGACTATTGTACGATTATGATTTCAGCATATTCCCCATTCTCATGTTCATTTTAGCCTTTACTCTCGACTTTGATTTACTATTTTATGAGCATGTTTTACTTTCTCAACATACTCAGTACATTCAAAGTACTAATCGCATACTCTATGCTATATTGTCTCATGATATAGGTTTGGGTGACCAATCTCAGTCCAAACATTAGCTCGCTCTCGCTTTAGTCTAACTTATTCCCTGTTGGGTGAGTCCCCATCTTTCGAGGACATTTGATAGTTTTCTATGTTTTGTTATGTCTTCCAGTTTCAGACTTATTGAGCCAGTTGGGGGTATTGTCCCATCAACTCAACTTATGACTAGAGGATTTTCAAACAGTTATGTATTAGATGGTTTCATCTTGTGAGATGTTGTCTTTGTTCATCCTTTATGACATTTAGACTCCCCCTTATCTCATGCGATGATTCATTTGCTCTTTAAGTATTCTCTATTTCATGCTCTGTAAGTTCCATGGGTTAGCTTAGAGCCTTCATGGTTCTAGGTCCCATGTCACTGTCTGAGGTCCATGCTCAAGTCATGACAATATAATAGTAGTAGTTTTCTATGCAAAAAGGAGTATGACAGTCATAGATATATTGATACCACTACCATGTAGAGTAATACAACTATGACCTAGTAAGGGATACATGTCCTTCGTTGAGTAAGCACATAAGATGGTTTCTAACTATGATCAATACAAGAGTTGCATGAAGTAAAGGAAGAATAACAAATGATAATCTAGGAACTCATTTAGAGGAGGGATGCATAAACATAAGATGGAACCTTTCTAACTAAGGGTGAGATGATATGGTGAAGACTTAAACAAGTCACATATCCCAGATCGTGAAGGACTCTAAGAAGAAATGTAATGACAATGAACCATTTTCTAGAGAATCCCAATACTTCGTCAGGATGATTCTTAACCAATGTTATATGTATTCATGTCATGCCTATGCTTATGCATTATCTCAAAAATAATTGTGTTCATGATGCCCATGGAAACCTCGAAATATGAACCACAAAGGAAGAGGGGTGTATGCTAGTGATATACCTGCTTTTAGAGGAATTTACGAACCTATATTTCAACCAAGTGCAAGGGTATTGATTTCCCTTTTTGCATGCACCTATGTCCAATCTATGCTTAAAGTGATTTCCTATTCATACCTCACACAATTAGTCTATAAAGTATTCGTGCCTATGGTTCTTTTAGTAATGAGTTCCATTTAGGATGATGATATTATGATGATATGAAGTGTGTTGAAAGGAATTTCATTAGTTCCTTATGCTTATAATTCTAAGCGATGACACTCTACTCGTTCCCTATACTTATTATCCGGATTCAAACCTCTATTCATATCCCTTTTTATTCATGCTTATGCTCCATTCCTTAATGACTCTCACTTATGAGGTGATATATGGTAGTCAGGAGAGGGTGGATATTCCATATTATTGGCAATAATAGGTATTCTTGTTCTCTCTAATGTTAAAGAATGTGCGAAGTGAAGAAAGTTAGGCTTCAACTGTATGTAGTAATTGAATGAAAGTTTGTGTGTATCCTCCTATAGTTTGGTATAGTTTTTTAATAATAAGGAAGTTCTAGAAGACGGGGATGTTTTTGAACAGTCTTAGCAACATGGGAGTAATGAAATGTACATAGAAATAGGCTTGAATGTTTCATTGGTTAATGTGTTGTTTATTGTATTTCTGACTACTTCATGAAGTTCGATGTGGTTTGATTGTTGTGATAAAGATGAATGATATTCTTGGGGATGACTACAGATGCAAAAGAAATCTTTTTGAACTTTAGAAATAACTAATGACCTGATTAATAATTGATGGACCAAAGAAGTAGTGTCTGTGAAAGTTCTATGGGGATATTTTGACGTTGAAGCATCTACATGAGAGGCCAAGAATGATATGAGAGAAAATTATTGTCATTTATTCCTTAGCCAAGATGAAATTTGCCTTAGTGTTAACGTTTACTCTTACCCAATGTCGAACACACTCATGCACCATGTTATGTAATTTAGACTAAATGAAATCTATGTATGATTCTATGCCATTCATGTTGTACAAATCCATGTAAAATGATCAATGCACTCCTGCAAGGTTAATTCTCCATCCCAAATGTCTCTTATAATTCATGCATATATCCCTTCTTCCATTAACCTCATGAGTTACAATTATTATTATAATGATGATATTGATTAAAGGTATTATCCTTTCTTTATGATCCCATGAAGTCATGTCCCATGTTATGCTACTCATGGTCCACAAACTCATATGTTATGCAATGTTCTCCATGTTTGAAGGAACCCCTAGTATGTCATGTCAATTTTACATCTATATGTCCCATATGTCTCGTGCCTATGACTCCTTTCAAAGAATGTTATGAAATTCCTTGTGATGACGATGCCTATGATAATGAATAAAGATAAACGTAAGTTCTAGGGAGGATTTCACTTTTCATGATTTAAGAGGCCAATGAGGGCCTAATATTATTTTAATGTGTTCTTTTATGTTAATGCACTGTTTGATTCCCTATAAGGCTATGATGATGTTTCTACTTAGCTGACATAGGTTTAAGAAATTCAGAATAGTACTATATAAAAAGGAAACTGTGCCAAATTTTAAAAAATTTTAGAGTTAGAATCTGTTTGTGACGAAAACAATTATTCGAGAATAAATGCTCCCACGGTGGAGATTTTGTAACACTTCATACCATTGTACTATGATTTGAACCATTCTATTTGTGTGGGAAAAAACTAAATCGGAAAATTTTTGATGAATCATAAGTGTTTGGAGGAATAAATCATGAGTGATAATGTGTTGAGGAGGTTTGGAGTTGCTTAGGAATTGAAAAGATTAATTTTTTTGACATTCACCATGAATGGGTAAAAGTAAGACTATGTAATGGATATACGGACCACACCTAGCACCATTAAAGAGTTGTGGAACTTTGAAGCTTCTTTTCCTAATCGTGAAGCTGCATACAGAGTGTACATCGGAATTATAGGTCGTACATGATGAGGGAAACATGTACTAACATAAGAGTGAAGAATATTGTGAAGTTTATGGATAGGGATTAACTTTAAATGATTATATCTCCCTATCTATGAAGTTTATTTTGTGTGTTGTACTCATCAAATTAAATTCCTACGAATCTAGTTTCTAATGCATACGATAATTCGTCAATTGGAGTTTGGAGTAAAAAGTTATTTGCATTTTACTGACGCACTATCAAGCATTGGCGAATTGACGAACCAAGATGCGGACCGTCAATTGAATTGATGGACCGCCAATTAAAATTATGATCCATCCTTGGAAGATATTAATTGTAAGTTACTATCTAGTGACTGGTCAGTGGGAGGGTTCAAACGATGGTTCAAGATGCGACCCGCACATTACAGTTTGACCTTAAAATTTTGATTTCCAACCCTCTTTTTAAATGTGATTTTTTGGGTTCACTTTCTTATCTTTATTACCAATAGTTCCAAAAGCTCTCCAAAATCCTTCTAAACATGGAGAAACATCTCCCATGATGTTACAATGAAAAACCATGAATTTATCAAGATTTTGACATCAATCTCTCTCTCTCTCTCTCTCTCTCTCTCTATCCTCTAGCAAGGTCAAGAACAACTTTTGAGTTTTAAGATTTAGAATCATGAGCACTCCTCAATCCTCTAAGGTATTTAACTCTCCTAAAACCTTGGATGGGTATTATTTTATACCCCTAAGGGATTTTCTAAGGTTAGGACTCATGGACGGTGCTAAAAGTCCATGAGTACATGTAATGACATAGGGTTAAGGTGGGTTAAGGTTTATGGAACTGTTTCAGTGTTGAGGATAGATGTGGTTTATTTGGTTGGAATTTTTATGATTATACATGTCGTTAAGATCCTGTAGAAGAGGTGGGTGTTAATATACCCCACTGACAGGATGCTCAAATTTTCCTTGCCTTCCGGGTGTTCTATGTAATGCCTCCATTACTTGAAATTCATCACTAAGATATTGATTGTAGTTCGTATCCATAAAATTGTTGTGTATTGATGTTATAAAGGAATTTTTTGTTCATGGCGATAATTGTACGTACGAATACAAGGTATGTAAGACTATTTATATGTTTGGGGATATCATTGTTCTTCTCCACGCTACGTTATTTATATCTATGAGCTTTTCCTCCATATAGGAGTTCGAGTTATGATGAAAATATTACTCTTTGATCTTATTGATTCTTAGGAAATCCAAGACTCCCCTGGGATATTATTCATCATCTATGATACCTCTTTTCCATGAATTTTATGATTTTCTACACGAAATACGAAAGCATGAAAGATATTAATTTCCTCCAAAATTGGCTTTTGATGATTCCTCTTAAGAAGTTACTTTTGAAATTATCCTTATTCTTGAATTGTTAGGGTCAAGGTCAAGAATGTTATGTCTATGATTAATGGTCTTCAAAACTCTATGAGTTCCTATGTAAGTTTTATAATAATTCTTTATTAATCCATGTGTTACTATATATCTCTATGATCCTTCTTGATCTCTCTAAGAGTTCCAGGAATCCTTTTATGAAAAGAGTCAAACTTTATAGACTACGATTTTACTCTACAAGAGAAGTTTCAACAACTTTATGAACTATTCTCTACAATAGATCTTTTAATGATTTTTATGAACAATGATCATGACATGATGATCTATGAATGTAAATGTCATATGGGAATGATATGCTTATGATGATGAGTTTTACATATAAAACATGATTTACGGTTATGAGCCTTGAGGCTATTTTATGAAAAGACCAATAGGTACCAACTTTATAGAAAGGCCAACAAATGCCACAATTATAATTTAAAATGTTTTGAGAGTATTCTAGTAACTAAGAAGTTATGGGTCACAAGGGCCCATCACCCGAAATTACTCATGTCATGTAGGACTACCACTGTTTTATAGAAATGGAACTTCATTATTTATCCTCGCATTGGGACTTCCTTTAGCTGGGACTATGTTTACATGCTATTATATGAATATATAACTGACCCACATGACAATCATGGTTAGGTGCTTAGTGAATTATGCTTTGATCGAATGTCATCCCGCTCACATGGTGACTTATTATATATTTATGTATGTCATTGACGAGAATCTCCACTAAAGAGCTAAATGTTTTCTTTTAAGATTTATGAAATTTTATTTACCCAAATATTATTATGTGCACTTGAGTCATTTATTCTTTGTTGTTTAAGGAAAATTTATTATTAAGGTTTACTTATGTTTTCCTTAATAAACAGTCTTATGATGAAATGCGCATCTTAAGGGAAACTAACCTTATTTTTGAACTATCTTAACATTCACATGGTTTTAAAGTAATTTTGATTTCTCTCATGATTTTTTTATCTATCCTTCTATGTAAGTTATTTTTCTTATTTCATTCAATAATTTTACATACAGTATGATTCTATGTACTCATGTAACTTTTGTCGGGGGTACTGTATTATTTTAAATACAGAGTCTGGTATTCAGACTGGCGATCTAGCTACAAGAAAGGATTCTCTCTATTAAGCTACTAGTAAGCCCTATTTATTTTGGGCTTTGCCACGCCCCGAGTCTACCCCCTAGATGGGACACGGTACATTGAGTCACAATTAACCCCAAGTCAACACCTGGTCTATCATACACTGTTATTTTGAGTGCATATAAATATAGAGGAAGCTTTAAAATAAAAATATAAAGCATTCATGAAGAACGGAGCTGAATGATAATGTTTAAAACATCTAAACAAAACTACAAGTCTGAAAACCAAGTATGTGTTTGAAAACCACTACAACAGATGGGTTGCTGGGAAAAGCCTCCAACTAACTCTAAGTCTAAATAAAAGAAAACGGAACTGAATAAAACGATCCTCGTCCTAAAATAATGAGGATTCACCAATGAAAACATCTGAAAACACCTGGATGTCTTCTAACGGCGCTGAGACTGAGAACCTGCAACTATATCATGAAATGATACAACATAAAAGGTATGCATAAGTACTTTGAATGTACTGAGTAAGCAGGAGAAAACATAACACTAGATATAAACAATTGAACTGAAGTGACATGACATGACCAATTGAAATACTAAACTGAAATAGCTGAAATATACTAAGATGGTCAAAATGACCTTGTCTGGTGGTGAAGGACATGTACTAAATCTGAGAAACTATATTGAACTGATCTGAACTGACTAATCTGAGACTGAACTGAGCTGACTAGTGGGAGAGTCTATAACCGACAAATAACCACGTGAGCTATACATGGAATCCGATGTATACACCTTATCTGTAGGACCCAATATACCTTGTCAGGGTGTAGAGGCATGAACTGGGTGATCACATGTCTGGGGCCATGAGGCCAATAAAAATAACCTACGGTACTAACATAGTTCTCGGAACCTGTGTGTGCTGGAACCCCGTCCCCTCGATGCTATGCCCTACATCCTCTGGATAGTCCTAGACTGTATACTAAGTTGATATCTCGAAATTGGACCCGAGACTAGTCAGGAATACCTATCTGTAAGCACCCTGAGAGTCTTATTGGACCAAATTCTATAATTGGATTCTAAGACTGGTCAGAGCTACTTATCTGGGAGAGTTGTAACCGTCTAAAGAACAAACTGAAATTCTGAAGATGGGGTCCTAAGGCTGTCAGAGCTGACCTACAAAACCACTAAAACTAATACTTGGACTATTTTTGATAACTGGGAGGCACCATTGACACCTTGGGAATTTTTGTAGTCAAATTGATCAGCTGACATTTCTAACTAACATTGAGGATTCTAACGTTCTGACTGAAATAGAATTATCATGCAACTAACTGACATTTCAATCCATACTAACAATATTTGAATCCACAACATTGATAGAATCAAGCAACAAGGAAGACTTACCCAACCGGAAAAATTCTAGGTTTTTCATTTACCATTAGGGCTAAAATCATCCATAAAAGAAAGAGCATTTATACGATATCTAGATAATGGAGAATATCCAACAATCAACATAAATCATACTCCACAAGCTATAACAGAATCTGGCATATAATTCATCTACACTTCGAAAGCTCAATGCTATAGTTCACTTAACAGGAACAACATCAATATAGTCATAAACTAATGGAATATATCTAAAATAAACATGGATAACATTTTGCATGAATTCAAAGAAATCTAATATATATTCTCTTCACATTTGGAAGCTCAGGACTAGAATTCATAGAGAAACTAGGAAGTATTTTGGGGACACAAGGGAAGAATTATTCCCTTGTTGAATTCCTACATACTTGGCTAAAATTTTCCTGGAGAAAGAAGCTTGAATTGTTGCGATTGGTGAGGAACCCTAGACCTTGCTTGAGAGCTCTTAAGAGAAGACTTACATAAATATTCTAAAAATCTGAGTAGGAATGAGGGGAAAACCATTTAACACCTCTAAATCCCTTCAAAATAATTCCAAAACGATGTAGTTTAGAATCTAGGAGGTTAGGAAATTATGGAAAGACCCTTGATAACTTGTAGGGAGAATTGATCGCCAGTCCCCATGAGGGACCCAATGACTCGTTCCTAGTGACAACAACTCGTGCTCATGGTCGTCCAGTGTACTACCAAAAAACCCCTATTTGTCACCACGACGGACACAACGACTCGTGGTGTATCCAACTACTCGTGGTGGCCCACTCGTCAACTACACTGCCAAATTCTCCACTTCCCAAAACATCCTAGACCATGGGTCACCTAACGACTCGTGGCATTGAACACGACTCGTGGTGCACACTCTTTAGGTACACTACCTACTTTCCCCGACCTTCAGTTTGATCTTGACCACAGATCACATCACGACTCGTGGTCACACCCATGGTCACCCCATTTTTCCCAAATTTGCAACCATGTCTGAAGCCTTCCCCATGAGTCACTTCATGACTCATGGCCTACCCCATGGATAACAGAACGACTCGTTCTATGATTTGGTGCAGAAAATTCTAATTTCTCCGTTTCAACTCTCGGGTCTTGTCACAATCCGTACATAGGTCCGGACGAGACATGGGACAAGGAGCCCTGAGAGACTCCAAGTCGACCCGTGGCATGAACATACATCTAACTCAATCAATAATGCGAAAGAAATAACATGATAATCTTAACGGAAGACTGAAATAAGCATAACATCAGCATTACACAAATCTGAAGCTGAATATATTCTAATGTTTGAAAACATACTATGTCTGATGAGTTGATGGGATAAGACCCTCAATAACTCGCTAGGCTGAAAACTGAAAATACATGAAGAAGCCTGATAAAGCATGATCCTCGGGAGATAAGGACTCACCAACAAGCTAGGTACTAACTTTGGAATTGGCCACTAACGGGGTTGAGTCTGAATGCCGGGGCCTGTATCATTCGATACAACATAGAGCATGCGATCAGTACGTGGAATGTACCGAGTATGTAAGGTAAGTAAAACATCTTAAATAAGTAAAATAATTAAAATCATGCATAATGTAAAACATAAACAAAATAAGAATATGAGAGTAGGGCTTGCATGATTTCTTTCTGAAAGCATGATCTCAACATAACATAACATCATAATTGTTACACCCTGCAAGTTTTCCGACACATAGATGGCCTATTCGCGTATTGGTTAAGCATATTTAAAAGTCATACATGCTAGAAAAAGGCCCGGGAAAAGATCGGATGAGAAACCTGTCGAACCATCGCGTAAGGAGCCGGGGCAGAGCCCCTCCGCGATGGCAGCGTGTCACGAAGGTGGGGCCTCCGCGTTGGCTCCGTGACACGTTGGGCCTGTCTAGGCCCAAGTATATAAAGCCCCACTTCGGTTTTAATTGATTAAATCATTAGATAATTTCCAAAAACCGTGAGAGAACGAGGAAACACGCGAAGTAATTATAATTGCTCGTTCGATTACGCCGTCAAACGTAGTCCAAATCCAAATTAACCTCGGATATCGATGTATTTAGTAGCGGGGAGCATTCCCTACGGATTTAGTTTACATGTTGGCCAGACAAACCATCGAGCTGCGAGGCTAAGGTACGTGGAATTGCTCAAAATTAGTGTCAATGTGCTCCTAGCCTTAAAGTGAATACTTCTCCCTTCTAGACTTTAGAAATAACGAGTTTTTGACCGTCTTTCAATAAGCCTAAGTTTAGGATATAAATATATCGAAAGTGACGTTGTCTTTCAGAGTAGTGATGTATTTAGTACTAATTGACGTGTATGTGAATGCATTTGGGAGAAATAGGCACAGATGCGGCCGAGCTTAGATCCGATAGTCGGATAACCCGAGGTTAAGGTATGTAAAGCCGGTTTCTTGACAAGTTAGTAGCTTTAGCCTTGTATATCATAGTAGACTCCGTAACAAAATTCCCGGAGTTGAATGTGCAGTATTGTGCAAGTTTAGTAAGTTTGGTTTGCGTTGTTATATCGTGCTCGGTCGAAAGTTAGTAAATCATGCGCCAAATGGCGAGTTAGCATTCAAACTCGGTATAGCCGATTATGTGATTAGCAAGCATGTTTTTAGAATAATATGATACGAGATATTGAATAAAGATTAGTAAAGTCAAATCGGATAGACAAATAGTATTACCGGCTACGATTAGCCATTGAGCAGATGACATCTTGGCAGCAAATTAGCCATTCGGACGGATGATATCTTGGCTACGGACTAGCCATTGAGACCGAATAGTATCTTGGCTACGAGATTTGCCATACGAGTTAGATAAAAATTACAGAATTAGTATAAAAATAGTATGAGAATCGGATAAACACAAGGGATTCCGAGAATAAGAAATCGGAAGTCGAGATAGTATTTTTTCGTTAAACATGCTTATATTTATGTACCTATTGTTTGTTGAGACTTGTTTTGTGTTGTGAGCACCCTTTTGAGCGTCCTCGCCGCCCCGGAGTTAGTAATCGTGTCGCCCACGGCGGGTGGGTTTATGTCACTCCAAGGAGTGGCATGCCGTCCCTAGTTTGGATGAAGATGGGATGAAGCTTTCCCCATATCGAGCGTCGGCACTATTATACGAAGCCTTTGTTGTGCGGCTAAGCTCGGGAGCGAGTACAAATTACATTACGAGATACGAGATACGATACGGGAGTCCTCCCAGGACTCGGACACGGTTATTTATATCGGAGGCTATGGCCGAGCCGGAGACCCGAGGGAACGGCGAGGGAGGTGCTCGTAGTTAGCAGATGAGTGGAGTGACTTATTTTTGGCTAGTTTTGACCCGGGTAGGGTATATAGATTGTTTGCTTGCTTGGCGCCATCCGGCTTATGGGGGTTCGTATTGGCTCTTGCTTGCTATATATATGTATTTATTGCTATATATTAAATTAATAGAGCAGCGGTCGCCGCGTCTGAAGATGCGGCTCACTGCCCTATCGGTACAAAAAGGTTTGATCCAGATGTCTCCAGTTCTTCAAATTCGGTTATCTCCTGCTATACGAAATTGCTAGTTATGTTATACGTATTCGGTGTATTCGGTTACTTTGCATACTCAATACCCGGCCCAGTGCGACGCCTAGTGGGGCGCTTCATTACTTGCTGCGGTACTCATAGACGGACGATCCCTCGTTATTCCGGCCCGGCTATAGAGTCATCGGCTCCTATCATCGGAGCTTGATATCAGAGGTGTAGTTTATTTCTTTTGTTATATAGTATGGGTAGGTCGGGGCCTGTCCTGATCCATTTTTATCAGTACTCATAGAGCTGCCCAGTTGTATATATATATCTCACACAATTCGGTTATTGCCCCGATCGTGTGGCCAGTGCATTTTGTTTTAGTTGTTTAGCATTTAATTTTATGTTGGCCGTGTGGGCCATAATCGATAGTAGTGGTGACCTTGCGGTAACGTAGTTATCCGAGTATTCTTTATGTTGAGTCGCGGATGACTAGACAACATGAGTGGCCTTGTCGGCCCATATAAGTTCCCCTTTTAAGATGTTTACGGTTATTTGAATTTATATGCGGTGGCTATAGGCGGTCGGCGGAAGTGTGTTTACGAGTAGTTATGTAGCCCAACATTATGCTGGCTAAGTTTTCCTTTCTTTCCAAACCGCATCACTCCCTTCATAGGAGACACCTTGAGAAACACCCAATCATCACTTCGAACTCGAGTTCTCTCCTCCCGCATCGTCATAGTACGTTTGGCGACCTTTAGCTATTTTCAACATGTATAGTATGAGTTGAACCTTCTCCATAGCCTTATGGACTGAATCTGGTCCCATTATCAAAACTTCACCAACAACCAACCAATAGGCAAACTACATCTCGCTCATAGAAAGACTCAAACGGAACCTTCAGATCTTTGGAATGGTAGTTATTATTTTATGCGAACTCAATGAGAGGCAAATGATAATCCCAACTACCTTTGAAGTCAATCACGCAAGCTCACAACATTTCTTTTAGAGTTTGAATCGTCCGCTCCGCTTGACTATCCCAGTTTGCGGGTGAAATGTTGTGTTGAGCTTAACACGAGTACCAAGTCCTTTTGAAATGACCTCCAAAGGCGAGAGGTAATTTTGATACCTCTGTACGATATGATAGACAAAAGGAACTCCATGCAATTCGAACAAATTCTCGGATGTATAGTTTTGCATAATCCTCCCTTTGAGTCCCAGTGGTTGTGATCGGTAGAAAATGAGCGGCTTTGGTTAACTAGTCTACAACAACCCAAATGGAGTAATATTGCCGCCGAGTGGGAGGCAGCCTATGATGAAGTCCATATTGATTTCTTCCCACTTCCAAGTAGGGATACTAATATCTGAAGCACACCTCTGGGTCTACGATGCTTGACCTTCACTTCACGGTGTGGACACTTAGCTACACATTTTGTAATGTCCTTCATGCCATTCAACCAATAGACTTCCCATAAGTCACGATACATCTTTATGGAACACCGCATGGACCTAATAATTGGATCGTGAGCCTCATTGCTAAATTCGCTCCTAAAATCATCAACATCCCCGGAACACATAAAGACCACAGTATTGAAGCACACCATCTCTCCATTTGGAGAAGACCTCTACCTTCTAATTTGGAATGGCTTCCTTTAACTTTACATAAATAGAGGTCTTCATCTTTTCTAGCTTTCACATCAGGTCACCAAAGACAATTCGATCCCTTTTTGAATGATAACACGCCATTGATCGAGTCAACCAAAGGAACTCCAAACCTTGTGAGTCGATGCACATCCTTCACCAGCTCCTCCTCCCCTCATCCACATGGGACACACTCTCTATAGAGAGTCTACTAAGTGCATCTGCTACCATATTTTCCATGCCCAAATGGTAAAGCACACTCATATCGTAGTCCTTGAGTAGATCAACCACCTCCTTTGCTGAAAGGTGGGATCCTTCTGGTAAACACATATTGTAGACTCTTATGGTCCATAAACACATCCACGTGGACCTCGTATAAATTATGTCGCCATATCTTAGAAAAATACTACATGACAATTCAAGATCATGGGTCGGGTAGTTCTTCTAATGAACTTTTAGGCTTTGTGTAGAGGCATATGCTATAACTTTTTGTGCTGCATCAATACACACCTAGTCCAATCACAAGCATCAGAACACACCATGAATGCATCGGTACCCTCCGATTAGAGGTTAACACCGGTGCTAAGGCGGGTTGAGTCTTAACCTCTTGGAAGCTCTTCTCACAAGCCTCGACCACTTTGAGAATTTCACCTTCTTTTGAGTCAACTTGGTCAAGGGTGATGCAATAGATGAAAAACCTTCCACGAATCTCTAATAGTAATTTGCTAAGCCCAAGAAGCTCACGATATCTAAAGGATCTACCCAGTCTAAGCCGAACTCTTTACCGTTTCTATTTTACGAGTGTCCACTGTATGCCCTCTCTTGATAACACTTGGCTTTAAACGCCATTGAGTTCGGCCAAAACTTGCACTTTACGAATTTAGCATATAAATTGGTGATCCTTGAGAGTCGTAGTACCATTCTCAAATAAGTGGCATGCTCCTCCTTCTTCTGCGAGAGTGTCCAGGATATCATCAATGAACTTCGATCACGGTATATAAAAATATGGCTTGAAAACCACATTCATCGGGTCCATAAAAGTTAGGAGCATTCCTTGTTCAAAGGACATAACTACAAACTCCAAATGACCATACCACGTCTTGAAGGTTGTCTTGGGGATGTCGCTCTCCCAAACTCTTAGGCTGATGGAACCCAAATCTGAAATCTATCTTGAAAAGCACTTGGAACCACCGAACCGGTAAAATAAATCATCAATCCTGGGTAGAGGATACCTTTTCTTGACGGTGACCTTGTTCAATTGCCGATGAGTGATACACATACGAAGAGAACCATCTTTCTTTCGGATAAAGAGGAAGCTGGTGCACCACATGGGGACTTTCTTGGTCTAATGAAACCCTTCTCTAATAGGTCCTTTAATTTCTCCTTAAACTCTTTCAACTCGAGAATTTGGAGCCATTCTATAGGGAGAAATAGATATAGAATTTGGGTATCGGGAAGAAGGTCTATACCAAAATCGATTTTCCTCTCGGGAGGAACACACAGTAAATCATCGGTGAACACTTCTAGATACTCTCACACTATTGGGCGAAATTGGATGAGTGAGTCTCAGACTACGCATCCTTAACCCTTACTAGATGGTGCACAAACCCTTTGGAAATCATCTTTACGCATAAGGTAGGAGTAAACGACCTACAGACATAATTGAACTACCCTTCAACTCTAGGGCTAGCTCTCCTGGAAATATGAACTCTAATGCACAGGTTTACCACAATTAACTGAGGCATAAATTGAAAATAACCAATCCATGCCAAAAGGATAACATCAAAATCGGTCATGGCTAACTCTACTAGATCGGTGAGGTGACCTTACGAAGGGTGTGACCCGGCAATGTCTATACGCCCGTCTGGCTACATTGAGAATCACCTCTTTTGGAGTAGGGCGAAGTGTTCGACAAGACTTCAGGGTGACTCGAAACTACTAGCCATATAAGGTGTCACAAAGGACAAAGTAGCCCCCGGATCTACCAAAATATATACATCAAGATGGAAACTCGTAACATACCGGTAACCATCGAAGTCTCCTGCTCCTAACGGGACATGAGGGCATAAAATTTATTCGCGGCCCCGACCGCCGAGTGAGATAGTCAAAGAACCTGTTGTGCGGGACATATCTCGGGCTAGCTGAACTAGAAGGCGGGTATCGACCCCATCATGGCCCTATCTGCCGCATTTGGGAATCTATGAGCATATGTCCGGGCTCCCACATCAGAAGCAAGCACCTGAGACACATAGGCTGGCTTGTGTCCCTGACCACACTGCCCCATGAAACTCGGAATCTTAGAATCTACGGGCTTACTTCTCGACCCCTAGAGCCCGATGCTCTCCCCTATGAATTCGTGCCTAGGTTTGGATGGCACACTTAATGTTGAAGATCTTTGGGACTAAAGATCTCTAGTGGGTCTTACGCCGGTGCCCACCAACCCAGGCCTCGGTGAAGATCCATTACTATCGATCTTGGCTCTCTTGGCTTCTCCCTCCTATGCTCCGCCTCCATCAACTTGGCGTATAGGACTATCCGAGGGAAATGCATATCTGGCAGGAGCATAGCGGTCACTGCAATCCATGTAAATGAGCATCACACCATGAACAAACCTGCTCACGTGCCCTTTTATCGGCCACTAACTCTAGGGCGTACTTCGATAGAGCGAGTGAACTCACGGGCATACTCTTGCACCATCTTTATCTCTTGTTTAAGATTCAAAAGCTGGTTTCCTTCAACTCCTTCATCTCATGAGGGAAGAACCAATCCAAGAAGGCAACATGGAACTCCTCGGTGACGAGGACACGCTTTGGGGGCCCTACTATCTTACCATTGTCGAAACCAAATGTGTACGACCCCATTCAGGCGGTATGAGGACAACTCCACACACTCAAGTCGACTCACCCCCATGAATTGGGTGATCTTCATAATCTCATCAATGAACTCATGCGGAGGCTTGCATCTACTTTTGACCTGAGGAACTTTGGTGGGTTCATTCTCAAGAAATCCCACGACTCGAGTTGCCACCACATTTCCATTTTGTTGGACATGCGCCACTTTGCTTGTTGGTTGACCTGAGTGGTCAAGGCACGTGCTAACATGGAGCCTTTACGGCTTCGGCGCTGGAGCAGCAGAGGCTCTACGGTGTATGGTGTTCTGGTGTGGTGGGGCTTCTTGGTGCTCATCACCGTTTCCATCCTCACAGCCGTTCCAATTTCCATTCCTCCTACCATTTCTTGTACGAGGCCATGATTACGCAATCACCGAATAGCACGAATTAGAAGGATAGGGATACATTTCTTCTCATGACATAGATCATGAAAGAAGGGAACATTTCTTGAACGTCTTCTAGCCTCTTCATCTTAAGTATGTGCGCTTCACACCCATGAAGCCGGGCTCTACTTAACACGGCTTTCAGACACCCTAGTACACTTTAAACCTATTGCTCTAATACCAAGTTTTGAGCCAGAGACATGAGCTAGAATCAAGACCTTTGGACAAGAGCCTCGAGAGACTCCAAGTCGATCCATGGCATGAGCATACATTTAACTCAATCAACAAAGCAAAATAAATAACATGATAATCTTAGACGGAAGTCTATAATAAGAATAACATTTGTAACCATGAATATGAAGCTAGACCACATTCCAATGTATGAAAATCCTCTAAGTACGATGAGTTAATGGGATAAGACCCTAACTAACTCACTAGGTGGCGAAAATACATGAAGAAGTCGATAAAGCATGGTCCTCGGAGATGAGGTCTCACCAATAAGATAGTACTAACTATGGGCCACTACTTGAACTGAGTACGAATACTGTATCATGAAATGATACATCATAGAAGTATGTGGTAAGTATGTGGAATGTATCGAATTTATGCAAGGTAAGTAAAATCGTTTAAATATGTAAAATCATTTAAAAGCATGCATAATGTAAAACATACACAAAATAAGAATGCGAGTAGGGCTTGCATGATATCTTTCTTAAAGAATGATCTCAACATGACATTACATCATAACTAAATCAATTGACCCAAGGCGAAATTTGATAAACACATAAGTTAAACTTAACATTGGGTCAAACACAGCACGAACATATAAAGATATACAACATGAGTGATAAACATGCATAACTAAAATCATGAGGAACAATGGGAGACTCTTCTTTTAAGCTGATACCCGATAAAGCTGCGTGGTCCCAACTATCGCACTCGAGGTGGGTAGGTCTGTCCAAAGCCTTGCAAGGGCTAAGGAAGACATCATGATGTGGATATCAAGCTTGTGTCCCAATTGGGGCAAGGTACATCCAACAAAGGAGTTTTGAATATAACTTGATCATGCATACGTTGGCGTAGTTACGAGGTGTACGGTGGGCTGGCCATATCCCTGCGGTGCTAGAACGGTACTCCCAAAAACATGCATATGCTCTCCATTATTTTTCAACGGAAGTGACCATCGTCTATGGCCAGGCGAATAATCATGAATGCATAAATGCAGATCATACATGAGGAGCCTTGGCTCAAACCATACCACAAGCGGAACATAAATGGAGTCTTCGTTCCAAAACCATGTGGTAAACTAAATTCATAAAATCATAATCATCATGAATATATAGGCATTGCCGGATACTTTAACATTCTTGGAAAAACATAATTCACTTGAAAACTTGATCTTAAATATGGGTAACTTAAAAACATGCTTTTCATCATAGATATTTCATCATACTAGAACATTCATCATAAATCTCCTTTCATGAATTTCATAATTTAGAATTTTAATTTATAAAGCTTGAAACATTATTTTCATTGAAAATATCGTAAGACTTGCCTATAAATTATAATTCAAAAACGAGAACTCATTTAAATCATACCCATGACATAGATTTAGGAATTTGAGGGATCAACTTAAGACCCCCATAGAATCAACTCTAGATTTTCGTGAATTAGAAAGGGATTGGGCATGGTATGAATGAATTCACCCATTCATAACCTTACATACACGATTCTATAGGTGATTCTTACACTTCTCTAATTTTTCAAGGAGGAATTTGTAGAGAACCTTGAAGGATTTTCCGCATCACCTCTCTAGACTATTACTCTTGCATGCATGGGTTTAGAATATGCTATAATGACTTAACCTATCCTAATACACCACGAAAATTATTTAAAACGACATAGTTTAGGCCTTAGGATCTTAGAGTACGGAAAAGCCCTTACTAAATTCGTGAAAATTACTAACTTCCGAGTCCCTACGAGGCGGTACGACTCGTGAGGCCATGACTCGTGGCATCGTCCGTCAATGCTTCTCTCAATAAATGTTGGGGCTCATCACGAGGGACATCACCTGGTCGTTTCGAGGTGACCACGCTGGACTCTCCTCACAAACACTACTCTAAATTTCAAACAATTACCATCTTCTTACCACATGACCCATCCACAGTCGTTGTGGTGACCATGACTTGTGGGGTCCTTTAGTAGGAATATCTTGTATCTTTCTTCACCTTCCTCAATCCCTTTACCCACGGAATTTAACTCAATGAGTCGCGGGGGTCGACCACGACTCATGAGTCGGTACGTGGGGATCACAAATCTAAAAAAATCCAGCCGGGCATGGAACCTCACCACGAGTTATATCACGACTCATGGTCTTTCCCAAGGGTCACAATGTGACTCGTTCTGTGACCTAGTGCAAAATTTTCAATTTTCTCTATTTAACCTCTCGAGTCTGATCTTTGAGTTTTCGAGATATAACGAATTTTAGTCTTGAGAGTTTTCGGGGTATTACAATACCTTCCCCTTGGGATCATTCATCCTCGAATGTTGAAAAACACGTAGAAAAGTAGAGAATTGCAATCGTTATACTCAAATGCGATCGTGTGAATGCGAAACTAACGGCATGACTGCCTCGAACTAGACTACAAATTACGAGAAATGAATTCACTAACCATACACACATATTCGTGAACTGAAAAAGAGTTTTAGGGAATAGAATTGATACCTGGCGAGCGAGCGAGGAAGAGAGCAACTATGCGGTATCTGGCCATCATATGACGCCTTCGGCTTCCCCACGGCTCTCGGCTTGCTCATTTACGCACAAGACTTTGACTAAGCTACCTCCTTGTCTTCGGCTTACAAACGACGGTCCAAAGGATCGAACTAGAACCTCTTTGTAGGAGAGACTATCTTTCATTGCCACACCTTGTCTTGAGGCACAACTAGAGAGTTGGATCGTGATGCACTTTTCCAATAGTGACACATTGAAGACTAGGTGCACGAGATGCCAACTCGAAGGTTATTCCGGCTCATAGGCTACCTTGCGATTAAGCCTCAGAATTCTATAAGGTCCAACGTATCTCATACTAAGCTTTATTTTCTTCCCAAATCTCATTACCCCTTTCATGGGTGAAATTTCCAAATAAACCCAGTCATCCAATGCAAACTCCAATTCTCTTCTCCTTACATCAACATAAAGATTATGAGCGCTCTGTTTTCAATCTTTCTTAGATGAGTTGTACTTTACGCAAGCTTTATGAGCGAGTCTAGCCTTGGAACAAAAGTAGCTTCACCCGCCTCAAACCACTCGATAGGAGATCTTGCACCTCCTACCATACAATGCCTCAAACGGAGCCATGCGGATATTGAAGTGGTGGTTTTGATATATGCAAACTCGATGAGAGGCAAGTGATCATCTATTCCATACTGATCAGTCACTCTCAACATATATATTCTATAGTTTGAATAGTCGCTCAACATTACATCTGTCTGCGGGTGAAAGCGTATTTGAGCTTGACTTAGGTACCATGTCCCTTATGAAAGGACTTCTAAAAGTGATAGGTGAATAGGGTACCTCATCGAGATAATGGACAAGGGAACCCATGAAGTCTAACTTACTCCCTTGATATAAAGCCTAGCATAGTCTCGGTGATCTGTAGTTTTAACTTGGAGGAAGTGTGCGACTTAGTCATGGACTACTATCACCCCGAGATAGAATCATGTTGTCAGTGAGTCCGAGGTAGACCCATAATAAAATTCATATTTACTTCTTCCACTGGTGGGTATGTTGATATCTGATCCATAACTCCCGGTCTCTAGTGCTCTACCATGACTTTGCTTAGAAGTTCGGGCACTTAACTACAAATTCAGCTATGTCTCTTTTCATGGAGTTCCACCCCATTAAATATCCAGTAAATTGCGGTACATTTTATGCTTACCGGGGTGAATGGAGTATCTCGAGATGTGTGCTTGACTAGTATACACTGTCTCCAATCACCCACATCATTCCATGCACAATCTACTGCTGGTAGTAGTACACCATCTCCACCTTTGGCGAAAGCCTCAGCTTTATTTATTGAGAAAAACGCTTCCCTTTAGGTTAAATGAGTATGGATCTTTATCTGTCTAGTCATAACTTCAACTTAGCCAAAGAGGAATCAGATCCACTTTGCACAACTACTCCACCCTCAGTGTATCCTGGCTGTACTCCCAGCAGGAGGCTAATATGTGGATATCCTTTGCCATCTCCTTCTTGCCTTCCTCAACATGAGTCATACTCCCCGTGAACTCTTGCTCGGGGCAGCTCGACCACCACATTGGCTTTGCCCGGGTAATACAACTGCAGGCTCATGTCATAGTCCTTGGTAGCTCCAACCACCTTCTCTAATGAAGATTTAGGTTTTTTTACCGAACACATGCGAAGGCTCTTGTGATCGGTAAAAACATACATGTGGGCCCAATATAGGTAGTATCTCCATATTTTTGACAACTCCAAGTCATGAGTCGAATAATTCTTTTCATGAACTTTGATCTTTCGGGAGCGTAGTATAACCTTTCCCCGATGTCGAACGCAACCAAGTCCAACTCTGGAAGTGTGGTAATACACTACAAACCCCTTCGATCCTTAAAGTAGGATCAACATTGGAGTGGTGGTGGTCGACTTTAACTCCTGGAAACTCTTCTCATGCACGACATTGAAATTTCACCTTCTTACAGAGTCGGCCTAGACGAGGAGGATTCTATTGAAGAAAAGTCTTCCAATAAGTGTCGGTAACACCGTCCTAGACCCAAGAAACTTACGATATGGGTTGGGGAGGAAAGTCTAGGCGGACTTTCCCTTTAACATTATCTTTGGATGATCTTTGAATACCTTTATCGAGACCGGTGACCCGAAATCATGAACTTCAACCGGGAATTCACATTTGCTGAACTTGGTGAACAATTGCTTGATCCACAGTGTCTAAGCACTATCCTTAGGTGGTTAGCATTCTCTTCCTCATTTATAAATTATGCAAAATGTGGTTGATAAATACAATGACAAACGAACATATCCAGATACAACTTAAACACTCTGTTGTTCATACGGTCCATAAAAGTTGCGGTGCATTGCCAAAAAGGGTCCAAAAGACATAACCACGAACTCGTAGTGATCATATCAAGTCTGAAAGCTATTTTCGATATGTCCACTCTCTCAATCCCTTAGTTGATGATACGACCTGATATCGATTTTGGAGAAACAACGGGCACCTTGGAAGGCGTCGAACAAATCGTCAATCCTTAGTAGGGGATACACGTTCTTATTGTGACCTTGATGGTAGTCGATGCACATTATGAGGGCGAGTCTTTCTTCCGCACAAATAGTATTGGAGCACCCTAAAGAGATCTTTGAGTCTAACAAAACCCTTATAAAGGAAGGTCTTTTAATCTCTCCTTCAACTCCTTAAGCTCATTGTAGCCATTTTTGTAAGGAGGATGGAGATAATTTGATGATCTAGGAGAAGGGTCTATACCAAAGTTGATTTCCCATTCAAGAGGATCTCAGGGAGAATCTTCGAGGGGAACACATAAGGAAATTCACTAACAACGAGGTGAATGGATACTCGGGGTCTCCATAGTTGGAATCTTTAACCCGAACTAGTAGTAGATACATCCCTTTGAAATAAACTTACAGGGCTTTGGGAGTAGAAATAAACTTACCCTTAGGCTGAACTGTGCCCATCACTCTAATCTTGCTGTTTGGAAATTCAAATTTGACAACGCTAGTTATGCAATCAGGCGAGGTATAGCAGGAATGTAACAATCCATGCCGGGATGAGGTATAAATTGACCATGTCTAACTCTACAAGATCACATTTGGAATGACCTTATTGAAGGCGGTGTGGGTAGTTTCTATACACTAGTGGCTCAGCCGACTTGCCAAGCTGGGGTGGAGACTAAAAACACTATTACGAGAAGACCTCTTGGTGATATTAAAGTGAACATCTATATAGGGTCGGAAGATAGTGTGGCTCACGGATCTAATGGGGCATATACATCTAGGTGGAAAAGGTGTAACATACTTGTGACCACAACGAGGTGAGCTCTCCACGATCACGATGAGAAGACAATGCATAAAAATGGTTTTGGCGACAGCCATCCACACACAATGCGGCCAACTTAGTGGTGGGCACTGCTTTGGAATTACTAGAGTGGTGGATTGTGCCCTTCCCCGTCCTGTGGGCGGAGGCACTCTTGAGTTGGTGGCCTAGTTGTCCACTATCAAAGAAACCCTTTCGGCCACTGAAGCGTCCTCACGGGTGATTCTTTCCATGCTTAGGGAACGTGGACTTGTTTGTTGGCATTGTAGCTACGGGACTGAGAGCTAGATAGTCCACCCCTCCGATATTGGTGGGATGGACCGAAAGTTAAGTATAACACCTTGGAAAATTTTGGTGATTATTTTATGTTTTTATGCTAGGTTAAGGAATATGCGGGTTGTATATTGGTCATAGATGACAAGGAAAATTTTGTACGATCAAAAAAACCAAGAGTATGTGAAGTGCATAAGTAAGGATCAAATTTAAACAATCATATCTCAAAATATATAATGAATTAGAATCCCCACAACCTATCAAATTAGAGTTCTTTGAGTCTAGGATTCAAAAAATCAAACCTCTTGTCAAACGGAGTTCGGAGTAAAGTTATGGGCATTTTACCGAAGCATCGCGGTGACACGGGCATGATGCACTAGCGCCTCCACCGCTGTTGCCAATATCGATCTTTCACTTGTAGAAAACATTTTTGACTAAATCTAAATCGACAATCTTGCTAAGGATTCCATTTCTCTCTCAATTCCTTCGGCTAGGACAAAGAAAATCAGGGCGAACATCAAAACGATGTTCAAAAAATCACATGATAAGTTGAGATTACCTTGCCTAGAAGTATATTAGGGGTTGTTTTGGAGCTCGTTTTGGTAAGGTTTTGAAGAAGTTTTTCTGCGTTTCAAAATCTATTTGGACTGCCTATATAACCATATTTGATTAGGTGTTGAAATCGGAGAAAAGGTAAGGATTTCTCCCCTTTTAAACCTCTCTCAAATCGTAAAAACGAAAATCGGGAAATTGGAAGCTAAAGTGAGGCTGTAGGTGAATTTGTTGTTAGGCGAGTTTTGCTTGTTTTCCTTAGGATTTTTGGCTGTCTCTTTTTCTGGAATTATACGTCATATTGAGGGGTAGAACTACAGAAAAACTAAGATAAAATTTCCCTCTTGTTTCTCCCTAAAAAGTTAGTGAAAACTAGTTGAGAAAATGGCTAAATGTTGTTGATGTTATCGTGTGTTGTTGTTGCTAATGTGATTTGCCTCTTTGGTTAGTTATTTTGGATGCATTCTTTGCTATAGATTAAATCTTGTCGTTGCACTGAATTAAGGAGGTTGAAGGCTGATCATCGAAATAGGAAATCGGCTGAAAGTTCATCGGAGAAAGGTATGTAAGGTGCCCGGAGTCTATGATTCTTTTAGGGGCCGATTCGTGTGTTGTGAATCGAATGAGACAGCAACTTATTTAAAATTTTTGAGCATTATGTTAAGCTTCATTTAACCTTTAAATTTCCATGTTTTATTGGACAAATGTTAAGATTATTCCTAGCCGATGTAGAGGCAATCTAAAGTGTGATATTGTTTTGATTGTTGTCGTAGTTGTACATTGAGATGGAGACCCCTCGGCGTGGGCATTGTTAGCTGGTCCTTATTATGTAATGTGTATATATATGTGATTTCAAATGTGTTTAAAGGTCTGGTTTGATAATTGAAATTGGTGAGAGAGCCAAGATGGGGGTGTAAACAATTTTTAGCCACGTAAAGACGTCGCAAGCTATTGAGGTAAATGAGCTTATCGAATTTGGATTACCTGGTTATGGTTGTCCTTTATCTTATGTGTATGTTATGAAATATTTCAGGCCAAGGGTAGATTTCATAATCCCGCTCCCATAAGGCGAACGAAAAGCTGCGAGTTTGAGCTCTAATGTCCCTTGAACACGATCTATAAATTTTGTTGAAACTCTTAGGTCATCCATAGTTCCTTATGATTTATACAAGTTTCTAATACATGCATTTAAGTTCTATTTCATAGTTTTACATGTTACATGTATTTCTATGTTGTACGTATTGAGTTGGTCGATTATAATTCATATCCGCTCCATTTATGATTTTGTCAAAGATTTATTAATTTTACCCCGGTGTGGTACACGAGTGGAGGTCTTTTTTATTTTACCCGGTGTGGTACGGTGGAGGTCTTGTTATTTACCCCAGTGGTGCAGAGTGGATTTACCGGTATGGTACATGTTTGGAGGCATTTTATTTTACCCCGGTGTGGTACAGGTGGGCGGTGTATATAGATTTTATGGTCATTATCTGCTTTGGCATTTCGGTTTATAGTCTTTGTTGTGCATTAGATGGTTGCATTTACACTTCCAAGAATGAGTTATTGTCGGGTTTTATTTTGTTTCGGGATTAGGGTTGTTACTACTTATTTTGGCCTAGTTATCATTTACCTTACATGTTTACGAGTTTTTAGCTGTACATACCAGTACATTTTATTAGAATGCGCGTCCCTTCATCTTAGGACCCTTCACACTGTGTTGCGAGGTACGAGTGACTCGAATCATCGGACGTACTAGGAACCAGAGATTTTATGAGAATAGTGGTATGATCCTCTCCCGGGAGCCATGTCCTAGGTTTGACTATTTTCATTTTTTTGTCTTTGAATGGGAAGGTTGGAATTTTGTCCGGTGCATTTCGGTCCCCTTCTTACTGTTGTAGGCAGTGTGGACTAATTTGTATAGTAGTGTGGGTTTGTATAGTCGTATTGGTTTTCATTGCTTTGCTTAGCAGCTTTATTGTAGCCTTGTTGGCTTTCGGATTACATATTTATAATTGTCAAGGCATTATTGGCCCGATATTTATCTTGGTTGGCTGTGGTGGCTTGGTCAGCCTTGCGTTACATTTATAGATCTTATATAGCTAGCTTTATCGATCGACCATGAATCGAGTGCCGGTTGTGCCCTACCTAGTGGGGTGGCAATGAGGGAAGCATTTGGTAGATGCGTGTGTTAGAGCCCTCTGTTCTTTGTGGGCGGCCACTCTGCTTGAGACATACGGTAGCCATAATACGATTGGCTAGTCCTTTCTGCTTGTTCTTTTGCTCCATGTCCCTTAGTTTTTACGCCCCAATTTGCTAGGCATGAACATTAAGAGGCTGGAGGTCAATATCCTTAATCAGCATCGGCATCCTACACTCTTTGTGGGTAGATTTAGGCACCCCATTAACAAATTTTAGCATTCGAGCCCCCTTGCTGTTCGGCTACCATCTCTGGAGAATACTTAGACAACTTTGGTGAACTCAGGAGCATATTCTTCTACGATTCTGTTTGCCACACTCCCAGTTTCATGAATTCCACCACCTTGGCCTCCACAGGCTCAGGGAAGAATCTATCCGAGTGTTGTAATGAACTCCTCCCATTCCATTGGTCCACGCTCCCATGGCCTCCCCTCATTCCATCGCTCGGAGCAGTCTAGGACACCCTTTTGGGCGGTCGGCGGCCAAGTCGGCACTATCCGGAGCGGCACCTATTATCAGTGATCTTTCTAATCTTTTCCACAAACTCACGCGGTCCTCTCCCACCTTGGATCCCGAAAATATGGGAGTTCACCAGGTTAAATCCCACACTCGAGCAAAATTCTTGCCAGATCCATTATTGTTATTTGGAACCACCCTGTTGGTTCACCCGATTAGTGATAGTTTGGGCGAGCAAGTTGGATAGCCGCCCTACAATCTAAGGTGGACACGATCATCACAGGGGCTGGCTAGTGCAGTTTGGGCCGGGTCGGTGAGGACTGCAGGTTCTTCATCTTGCTACCACATTGCGACATAATTCAAAATGAAATAGAACACGAGTTAAAGAGAACAGTGCGGAATAAAATTTCAACGTGCAATAAGGAGAATAAAAAAAAATTTTTCCGAAAAACATCTTGCGGCCTCCCCGTCATAAATGTAGTGCGCTTCACGCCCATGAAAGGGACTCACTCAATGCGGTTTTTAGACATCAGAGGGATACTCTAAGCCTAGTTCTACGATACCAAGTTTGTCATGCCTTGAGTCTACACCACGGATGGGACACCGTACTTGGAGTCACAATTAACCCCAGTCAACCTGGTCCATTATACACTAGTATTAAGTACATATAAATAGAGGAAGATTAAAAGTAAAAATATAAAGCATTCATGAAGAATGGAGTTGAATCCTAAGTTTAAAACCTCGACAAAACTACAGAGTAAAACCACTACAGCGATAAGTTTGTGGGACAAGCTGACTAACTCCAAGTCTAAATAAAAGAAAATAAAACTAAATAAAATGATCCTCATCCTCAGTGAGGACTGCAATTGATGGCCAGAACTCCACGGATAAATACGCTGTGGTGTTGAAGCGGAGCGCTTGAGTTTGTATCATAAGCGATACAACATAAAAGTTATGCATTCGTACTTTGAATGTACTATGTAAATGGGAGAAAACATAACAACGGATATAAACAAGCGAACTAAAATGACATGCAATGACCATTGAAATACTAAAGCTAAGGAAATGGCGAAATACACTTAGATGGTTAGGATGACCCTATCGAGTGGTGGACATAACCAAAATGGGAATCTTTGTATTGAATTGCTCACGAACTAACTAATGTGGCGAACTTCGACTAGTGGGGGTTATATAGCGAGCATATAACCACGTGAGCTAGACATGGATTTAGATGTATACACCCCATCAGTAGGACCCAACATAACTTTCCAGGGTATAGAGGCATGAACTAGGTTATCACAAGTCTAGGACCATAGGGCTAATAAAAATAACCTACGGTGGTAACATAGTTCTACGAAGACTTTGTTGTGCCGGAACCTAGTTCAGCTTGGTACTAAGTCCTGCCTACCACTAGATAGTCCTTATTGTATACTAATTTGTTAGCTCAAAATTCGGGCCCAAGACTAGTAAGTAATACCTTTCTGGGAGCACCTTGAGAGTACTTAGTGGATCAAATTTTGTAGCGAGATCTAAGACTGAGTCGAGCAACTTTTGGAAGCATATTAGCAGTATAAAGAACAAACAAAAGAATTACGAAGCTAGGGTCTAAGGGCACATTCGAGAGCTTCTTGTACGAAAGTGTCATGGCCCAGCCCTCGGAGACCATAAATCTAATACTAGGACTATTTCTTATAAGCTGGAAGGCACCACTTACACCTCGGGAATTTACGTAGTCAGATTGATCGGTTGACATTTCGAATAACATTGGCCCAGGCGAAATATCATGCAACTAGCGAGATTTCAATTCATACTAACATTATGGGAATCCACAACATTGATAGAATCAAGCAACAAGGAAGACTAGCAATTGGCTAAACTATAGGTGATCTCATTCAGCATTAGGGCTAAAATTATCCTTACAAGAAAGAGCATTTATATGACTTCTAGATAATGGAGAATAACAAAAAATCATCTTAAATCATACTCCATGAGCTATCAAGGAATCTAGAATATTCATCCACATTTGAAGCTCAGAGCTAGATTTCACTTTATGGGAACAACATCAATATAGTCATAAAATAATGGAATCATATCTAAAAACATGAATAACATTCTACGTGAATTAAAAAAAAATCTAATATGTATTCTCTTGATTAGAAAGCCCCCGGGACTAAAATTCACTTAAAGCTAGGAGGAATTTTAGGGACACAAGGAAGAACTATTCCCTTGTTGAACCCACATACTGGCTAAAATTTCCGTGGAGAAAAGAAGCTTCAATGGTTGCAATTGGTGAGAGCACGGACCTTGAGAGCTCTTGAGAGAAGACTTGTGCAAATTTTCAGAAAATCTTAGTGGGAATGAGGGGAAAATGATTTAACCCCTCTAAATCCCTTCAAAATAATCCAAAAACGATATAGTTTAGAGTCTACGAGGTTAGGAAATTGTAAACACCATTGATAAACTCGCACGGAGCGATTACCACCCCTTACGAGAGGCCCAACAACTCGTGGTCACGGTTGTTAGTACCTGCTTGCCAAAACGCCCTTTTGGTCACCACAGGGACACCACAACTCGTAGTGTACCCAGCAACTTCGTTGTGACCCACTCATCAACTATACTACCAAATTCTCCACTTCCCAAATCATCCTAGACCACTTTGGTCACCTAGCATTAATGGCATGGACCACGACTCATGGTGCGCCTCATTAGGTACCGCACCTACTTTCCCCCGGCCTTCCAATTTGATCTTGACCATGGATCACATCACGACTCGTGGTCACACACGTGGTCACCCCATTTTTCCAAAATTTTCAACCAAGTCGAACCCTTCCCCACCCCGAGTCACTTTGACTCGTGGCCTACCACACGAAATCCCACGGGGACGACTCGTTACGTGATGCAGTTTCTAGAAAATTTTATTTTCTTTATTTCAACTCTGATGCAGTCTTAGAGTTTCCAGGGGCATTACAGGGTGATTGGTCGGTTTATTTAGATATACTAGTTTTTGACTTAGAGATATCCACAGGTTCCTTGTCAGAGTAAAATAGTTATTCCATTTAATGTAGAGGCTTTATATATATTATTCATGTTGATGTAAACTTGGCAGAGTATTTTTTTTTATAAATTCAGTATTTGGATTTTTAAAGAGTATGTTTATTGATATTAAACTTATGTTAGATGTATTCTCATGATATATATCATATTATATGGTTCACTCAAGCCAAAATTGCATCGAGTGTCAGCCACGTCTAGGCCCAACGTAGGGCATGTTAAGCAGTCATCTCAAGACCATGGAACATCGAAGATTCAAGGTATGTTAGAGAAGTTTCACTCAAACTAAGAGAGTTTGGATGCTTGTTTGAAGATTTTCTTGAAATTATTAGCTCCTACACCTTCTATCCTAATGTTGGAGAAATAAATGCACGACCTTTGGAGAGCATAACTCAAAGTAAAAAGGTAAATTCCTCGTGATATGGTAGTAAATCCTGAGGGAAGTGGAGAGTGGCCCCAATGCCTATTGCATGCCGTTGTAACTTAAAGTGGAAAAATGTTACAATCAAATCTTGATAAGCCTTGTAATATTGATATTGATGGTGATGTTTAGGTAAGACGCTTGTTGATGTTGCTAGTGAAGAAGTGGTAGTGGGTTTGACAAGGAAGGATAAGGTGAAGGAGAATATGCTTGACATTGCTAAATATTATTCTAAACCACACTTCCTCATTTACTAAAACATTGGCTAAGAAAAGTATTAATGCAAATATTGATAAATATACTAAGAGGTTTAAGGAGAAAACATTGCAGCTACTATTTATTGATACTATCAAGGAGATTCCTCGGTTTTCCAAGTACCTTAAGTCATTGCTTACAAAAAAGAGGCCTAGTGAAGAAGATGTTGTCCCAGAGTCACTCACCGAGTTAGTGCCATAACCACATTTTCGTGTGGAGAAGAAAGAAGATCCCGATTAATTCATTATTCCACCAGACCATTGGCCAATATGATTTCTTGAATGTTTTGTGTCATAATGGGGAAATTATAAATTTTATACAACTAGCCATCTATAAAAGATCTAGTCTAAATATGCTGAAACCTACCTCTATTAGGGTTCAAATAGCCAATGGAGTCCATGATAGGCATTATTAAATATGTGCTTATCCAAGGTTGGGAAGTTTGCTCTTAGATGGATTTTATTGTATTAGGTTGTGCTATGGAGACTGATGTACCATAATCATTAGTCTTCCATTCCTTTCCATGATAAAAGCATTAATAGACTTGGAAAGACATTAGATCAAAATTTGGGTCAATGATGAAAATTACTTTCATGGAAGAAAAGGGGAATTTGTTGCCCAGAGTTGTGGGGACATGTCTGGTTTGGGTTATTTAGGCTGGTGAGAAAGATCCATAAAATCTTGGAGGACGAGGTAGCACCCAAAAGAAGAATGCCAAAAGCAAATGGGTGAATCACTACCTTTGTGGCTCCAAAGGAAGGATATGAGTTAGGAAGTTCTATCCTAGGGATGACATATCCATGGAATTTGAATCAAGTATTTTCATCGTATTACGATGTTGCATCAGAACACACACGGATGCAACCCAAGGATTCTATACAATGTGTAGTATCCGAGATCTGCCATGACGCCAAGTTAAATTGCTTCTTGATAGGTAGCCCAAGTGTTTTTGTTCTAATGGGTGTTAATGAGTGGGGTGTGACACTTGAGAAGAGTGGGAGGAAATGCCAAAGGGAATACAAGAGCTTCATCTTCCAACGTGTAGTGTAGTCACGACCCGTAAATTGAATGTGTTATTTAATTGAATGGCATCGTAGGTTGGAAGCGAGGTACTCATCTTTTTGAAGGCTGATCCCCAAAGAATAGGCGACTCGCGAAATCATTCCATGAGCCATGAATTGCTTTATGGGTAAAAATAGTGCTATGCTATTTTAAGGAAAATATGGTCAATTCTGGTAGTGTGTTGCTTTTACAATCCATGAATTGGACCATGAATTAGTTTTAAGTGATGGGAGTAATTTCCTAATTAGGATGTTCTGACCTCATATCTTTGCTCGTACATGCAAAATATGATTGCCTATGGAGGCCCATGACTTGACCCATTGATCCAGCGTTTTTTTAAAGTTTAAACGGGGCATCATGCTAGTTACTACTTTCTTTTTCCCTATTCTTGTAAGCGCCCTTGTTGAGCACCAGAGCTTAAAGTCGCACTCATCATCTCTTATCAACACTACACACACACTATTCTCCATTCCATTAAAGCATTGAGTATCGCACAAAGCTAGGGTTTCATTTAATTAAACTGTCCCTACTACCTCATGGCACACACAATGCATGATTTCATTGAACCCTATATTTATAACATGAAATAGGGGAACAAAGAGGATGTCTTGTGTTTTGATTGGGCTGTTGTTGTGTAATATGGTCATATGTGTGATTTATGGTCGTGTATGCCCTGTTCATGATGGACAATGGATTAAAATTGGAATTTTTTTCTAATTATTAAGAACCCCGTGATTTTAAATCTGAGTCATGCTTTGATTGTATGAGCGTAAAAGCATATCACATTTAAGCAGAGAGTAATGTCCATCTGAAGTTCATTTTATGGTCAACTATATGGAATGTAGATATAATCTATGACCGATAATATTGTCCCGTATATTGAACTAGAACATACTATCAAGCTGAAATTCAAGTTATGGTGCATTATATGATCCATAAATTAAACTTGTGAGTCGTATCTACACTTTCCCCTACCGTGACTTCTTAACATAGAAAGAAAGGTGGATTTAAGATTTACACTCAAAATACGATCCGTATTTAGCTACTTGAGCAACTTGTTTTTATTTAAATAGTGATCTTTCTTATCTTTTCTATTACCCGTAATACTGTGCTTAACATTTGATGATTGAATACGAAAATGAGTCAAAATGAAAAGTACAATGGGGAGGCAAGGACCTACTCCTAAGAGATCCCAACATAGGGATGAGAACGTAGATTTAGGAGAGGAATACCAAGTCCCACAAACTAGGGTAGCCACAAATCTTAATCCAACCTTATCACACAACTTTAGTCGAGGTGACATCTACAACCACCAACCTCAAGCCTTACCATCATAGGGCTCGGATAGAGTTATCCCTTCGGCATTTCAATCATTAAAGTTCCTAATGCTAACTCAAGGGAATAGATCTCGGTGTCATCAGGATAGGTCCTCCTCCAAGATAGCGGTAAGGGTGACAATACAAGTCGGGATGACCCACAAATCACCTATAGTTTCCCCAAGTGAACCAGACTAAATAAAGGATAAATATGGGGTTACATAGCTAGGCCAGAGATGGCGTATAAAGGGGTCTCATGAGCGGTATTAGAAGGAGCGACATACATCACGACCGAGTGTACACTATGCACACGACATGGTACTTAGCGTCACTGTATGCCTTGAAAGTCCCTAAGATCAAACCCGCAAGTTGAAGTTGAGAAAATAGGAAAAATTGTCATAAGACAAAGAACTACTCATCAATTTACTCGTAAAGTCACCCAACGAGTACAGTGGAGAAATACAGTGAAGTGGGTGAGACCAATGAAGAGTCATGAGTCGGAGTGGTGACCACGAGATGCAACCACGAGTCGTGGTGTCACTTTCGACTCATGAAGTAGGTCATGGTCAAGGTGGATGATTTGAAGGTTTAGATTTGTTGGTGGACTTCATGGTGTGGGCCACGAAGTATGGACCCACCCTAGCGACTTGTGAAGTCCCTCGCGAGGGCGACGAGTCATTTTCTGTGAATTTAGTGATGGAGTTTCCATAATTTCAAAGATCCCAAGTCTTAAACTACATCATTTTAAGCTACGGTAGGAAGGTTTTAAGAAGGTTTATCTTATTCTAAATCATTTTCTCCCATGCATGAAATTTAGAGAGTTTCCCAGAGTCAGTCTAAGAATTCCCCTAGTTCTTCCCCAAATCTCTTGGGCTTTCAATGAAGGGTGTACAATCATCTTACCGAAGTATGTAGGTCATGAATGAGAGTTTTACTTGCACTCTCATGCTCAAAATCCCTTCTCAATTTCATGAAGTTAAGTGTATGATTCAATGGAGTTTTAATGCAAGTTATGAAATTCTCTATGTTTAATTCATAGGTCAATTCCTTTCATGTTTCAAGTGATGTTTCACGAATTATGGGTAGGTTTTATACCTATTTTGGTAAAAATTCATGATTTCAAGTTTTAAGAACATAATGCCCAATTACGCAAGTTTAATGAATAGTCGAGTTTATGATTATACTTTCAAGTATGATGAAATATCTTGCATGTCTAAATGTTCTGAATTACCCATGAATATATTTATGATTTTCACTTATGATGTGTTTCATGCTAGCATGATGTTATGATTTGGGCAAGCCCACTCCATCTAGAATGTTTCATGATTTAGCCAAGGCTAATAAGATTATATAGCGTGTTTTGGCGGAGTTTGATGAAAGGATCAGGTTCTAATCTTCTACCTATGATCTCGAGATATTGCAAGCCATATGCACTTATTTCAATTTATGTCTACTCTCATGTTCTCGAATATCAACATACAACCTTTACTCTCAAAATCATATAATGTTTATGATTTAAGATATGCATGATTTAAATTTTACTTATTTATGAGTTTTACTTTACCCTTAATACCTAGTATATTCGAAGTATTGACCACATACTCTATGCTGTATCATTTTATGATAAAGAGATTCGAGACATTCATATTTAGTCTTGCCGCTAACCAACCTTAAGAGTTTCACAGAGCAACTTGACAGTGAGTCTCATCCTTTGAGGACCTTGAGTTAGTTGAGTTGTTGTCATTTTAAATTTCAAACTTATGCGGAACTAGTTGGGGGTGTTTTCCTATTAGTTCATTAGTGTGTTAGATGCTTTTAAGACATAAAGATGTAAATTTAGCTTTCGATTCGGTGTTTTTATATTTTCGATGGTTAGATATTTTATTATTCGGACTTAGCTATTTTAGAATTTAGTTTTCCGCTTTGTGTATGTTGAGCTTTAGTTTTGTGTTCATTTCACGGGTTCGACTTTGACCCATTTATGGTTCTAGGTTCCATATCTAGATCCTAAGCATGTTCGAGTCGTGACAAACTTGGTAGAGTTGGAGTTCGGTGAGTCATGGTGTTTGAAAATTGCATTATGTAGAGTCTTTTCATGGGTGTGAAGCATGCCACACTTATGGTGAAAGAGGCTCACGAAAAGAACATTTTAGGGAAATTTTCTTTCTTTCTGATCTATGTCATGCGATGAAGTATCTCTCTATCACTTCTAAATCATGCTATACGTTTGCGAGAATCATGCCTCCTCGTAGAATTAACGAAAGAAGGAACGGAAATGATAATGTCATGAGAATTGTAATAGAGAGGGGCACCGACGAAGCCCCACTAGCCCAATGAGAATATGTGCCGGTAGCAAGCGGTGGCCCATATCTCGCAAAATGGGAGCGTAGCAACAACTCAAGTTTGGGATTTCCTTAAGATGAATCCCCTTGAGTTCCTTGTGTTGAGTGTGGATGAGGACCCACATGAGTTTCTAGAGTAGATACGAAAGATCACCAAGATTATGGGGGTGACGGAAGAAGAGGTCTCGAGACTTAGCCTCCTATCAACTAAAGGAGGTTACTTATATTTTTGTACCGTCGGTGGAGAGATAGTAGAGTAGTGGGTGCAGTTCGCATGACCTGAGATAAGTTAATGACAACATTCTTAAATAGATTCTTCACTAGGGAGTTGAGGGAGGCAAAACCGGGTGGAGTACATCAATTTGAAACAAAATGATATGGCAGAGTTCAAGTATGCCTTGGAGTTTATCCGGTAGGCCAAGTATCTCTTGGCCCGGGAGATGGTGGCATACCAAAGGGCCCATATGAATAGATTTGTGTATAGCGTGTTCAACTAACTAGTCATGGAGTGTGGGGCGATGCTATGAGTGACATAGACTTCTCTAGATTTGTCATATACGCCTTGATTGAGAGGCGGTCTGATGAAGGATAGAGAGAGAGAGGCGAAGAGGACGGGGAAAAAGTAGTGTTGAGTTTCCCCAATAGAGGCCCATTGGCGGGCATTGTCGTGATCTCATTAGAGACCATCGAGTTAAGCACCATCATTAGCAGTGTACAATCTAGATCTCGGTGAGAGCGAGAGGGAAACGTGGGCTCAAGAGGTCGGGAGCCGAGGCCAAGAGAGCCTAGCACTCTAGTTTGCGGCAAGTGTGGCGGGGAGAAGCATCCTAGAGAGTGCCTAGCAAGTTCAAGGGCATATTTTGGGTGCGGGAATCTCGGCCACATGCTGGAAGAGCGCCCTTGACCCGGATAGGGCCATGGTATAGGTCGTGACCCAACTTCAAGACTAGTTGCTCCACCAACACGCTCGACTCAACTGGGGTGCATGTAAAGAAGGTGGTAATTCGGTGTCGAGAACAGTTTTATTCCCTCTCGTCTCGTTAGGAGAAGGAGGTTTCTCTAGATGTAGTCATTGGTAGGTTACGATAATTTCTTCTTGATGTTTATGCATTGTCGAATCCCGGGGATACCTTATCTTTTGTGATGCCTGTGTTGCTAGTAGTTTCATAGTAAGTCCTAAAATCAGCTCCCGAACCCTTCTCGTCTCTACTCTAGTCGATGACGTAGTCATAGCTCGACGGATATACAAAAATTTCCATATCACAATTCTTGAGAAAATTACCTCAAGCGATCTAGTAGGAGTTAGACATGACAAATTTTGATGTTATCTTTAGCATGGATTGGCTACATGCATGTTATGCCTCGGTAAATTATAGAACAGATGCATTAGAGTTTCGATTTTCTAATGAACCGAGTCCTAGAGTGGAATGGTAGTTCAATTGTGCTTTTAGATTGCCTCATCTCCTACCTTAAGGTTAGAAAGGTGATTTCTAAGGGTTGTGTTTACAAAATCTAGTTCGGGTTAAGGATGCTCGCATCGGAGACCACAGAACTCTCTAATCACTCACTAGATTTACCGAAGGTTTTCTAGATGACATACCGGGAGTTCCTCCCGAGCGGAGATTGACTTTGGTATTGACCTTCTTCACGATATGTAGCTATATTTATTCCTCCTTAAAAATTGTCTCTAGCTGAGATAAAGGAGGAGTTGAAGAATAGTTGAAGGATCTCTAAACAAGGGTTTCATCATGCTTAGCAAATCCCCTTTGTTAAGAAAGGATGGTTCTCTTTGTGTTTGTATTGAATATTAGCGGTTAAAGAAGATTACAATCATGAATAAGTAACTCCTTAGGAATTGATGATTTGTTGTACAAACTTAAGGGTGCTATGTTCTTCTCAAAGATATATCTCGAGTTCGGTTACCACCGGCTCCGGTGTTAGGAGAGTAACATCACGAAGATAGCCTCGAGGACTTGGTGTGATCACTATGAGTTTGTCGTTATATTTTCGGACTAACAAATTCTCTGGAGATTTTATGGATTGGATGAGCAGTGTGTTCAAGACATTTGGACATGTTCTTGATTTGCATTCATAGATGACATTATATACTCTCGGAGTGACGAGGAGAATGTGGCTCATTTGAGGATTATGCTACGAGACTCTCAAGGATCTCCGGTTGTTTGCTTTGAATTCAACAAGTGTGAGTTTTTGCTGAACTCAGTAGCATATTTGGTCCATTTGGTGTCAGGTGAAGGTGTGTAAGTGGACTCCCAAAGATAGAAGCCATGAAATTCACCTAGACAAGTTAGTCCTTCGAATATCGGGAGTTTCTTGGGTTTGGCGCTTACTATAGGAGGTTTGTTGAAGGATTTTCATCCAATCTAGCACCATAGACTATGTTGACCCAGAAGAAAGTCAGAATTTGAGTGGTCGGATGCATGTGAGAAGGTTTTTCAAGAGCTAAAGACTCGACTCACTTCGGCCCAATATTGACCCTACTCGAGGTACGGATGGATTTGTGGTATATTGTGATTCCTCTTGGGTTAGTATTGATTTTGTGTGGTACGGCATGGTAAGGTCATCGTGTATTACGGTAGAAAGCTTAAGAATCATGAGAAGAATTACCAGGCCCATGACCTAGAGTTGGCTATGGTAGTGTTTGAATTAATGATTTAGTGATACAATTTTAATGGGGTCCATGTGGATGTGTTTATAGACCACAAGAGCCGACAATATGTGTTTTACTCGAACGGACACAATTTGTGACAAAGGAGATTGTGCATTTGCTCAAAGATTATAAACATAAATTGTCCTATATCATACGGGCAAGGACAATGTGGCGGCCGATGCCCTTAGTAGCGGAGCTTTCTATGGAAGTGCTATGTGTAGTGGAGGAAAGAAAGAGTTGGTGCAGGATGTGACTTGCACAATTAGTAGTTCATTTTATTTGCTCAATGGATGGTGGTGTCATTCGAATGGTTGAAGTCACTCCATAGTGGGTGAGCTCAAGGCTAGGCAAGATGAGGATCCTATTTTGATAAAGTTGAAGCGCTAGGAATTAGAAGGTAGAAGTATTCTCCCAAGGGGGAGATTGTGTACTTCAATATGTAGGTCATTTGTGTGTTTGGATGTTGATAACTTGAGGTAGCGTATGTTGCATGAGGCTCATGGTTCTTGATATTCTATACATCCAGATGCCACAAAGATGTATTGTGACCTACGGGAAGTCTATTGGTGGAATTGTACGAAGAGGGACATAGCGGAGTTTGTGGCTAGAATGTGAGCGCCCAGCAAGTGAAAGTGGAGCATAAAAGACCAGGAGATGTGCTACAAGATATTAGTATCCCCACTTGGAATTGGAAAGAGATCAACATGGACTTCATCAAAGGGTTTCCTTGCACACATGGTAATATGAGTCTATTTGGGTAGTGAGCACGGGTTGGCTGACGGCCCATTTCTACAGTCAAAACTATTGACTCAGTAGGAATATGCTAAGTTGTATAATCGGGAGTTATTTTTTGCATGGTGTTCCCTTGTCCATAATATCTCGGATAGAGGTACTCAATTCACCACGCAATTTTGGAAGTCGTTTCAAAAGGGACTTGGTACTCGAGGTCAAGCTCATAGCTTTTCACCCGCAAATGGATGGTCGAAGTAGAAATTGGACCATTGAGACTCTTGAAAAATATGTTGAGAGCATGTTTGATTGACTTCAAAGTTAGTTGGGACGATCATTTCCTCTTATCTAGATTGCATACAATAATAGTTACCACTCCGGTATTCGAGATGGTTTCATTTGAGGCTCTTTATGCTCGAGATCTAGATCGCTTATTGGTTGGTTCGATGCGAGGTGAAGCTATGTTGATATGGCCATATTCGGTGCTTGAGGATATGAAGAAGGTTAAATTTATAAGGAAAGGCTAAAAATAGTTTAGAGTCGTCAAAGTTCTTAAATGTGACGGAGAGAACCGAATTTGAAGTTGATGATTGGGTGTTCTTGACGGTATCTCCCATGAAGAGAGTAATGAGGTTCGAGAAAGAAAAGTAAGCTTAGTCCTCGTATGTTTAGCAAATACGAGTTATCAAGACATGTTGTCAAGGTAGTCTACATGGAGTTGCGGGGCACGCGAGTTAGCTTTAATGCATCCAGTTTTCCATGTATCACTATGGAAGATATGCATTGGTAATCTAGCATTGATTGTCCTGCTAGAGAGCATTAGTGTGAAGGATAGCCTTATCTATGAGGAGGTTCTAGTTGAGATCCTTAATCATCGAGGTTTAGAAGTTGCGAGAAAAAAGTAGCTTGATAAAGGTTAGTGGAGAAATTACGTGTTTACTTAGAAAGACACACGATTTTGCAACAAAGGAGATTATTAAGACGCTCCAAGATTATAACATGAGTGTCCTTTATCATCCAGGACAAAGGAAAATATGGTGGTCGATGCCCTTAGTAGACTTTAAATGGAGAGTGTTATCATGTAGAGGAAAGAAAAGTTGGTGAAGGTGTGCCGCGGCTTGCACAATTAGTAGTTCATCTTGGTGACTCAACGAGATGGTGGTGTCATTGTTCGAGAATGGTTCGAGAATCCTCCTTAGTTACCGAGCTCAAGTCTAGGAAAGATGAGGATCTATTTTTGATAAAGTTGAAGCGCTTAGGAATCCAAAGGTAGAGGTCTTCTCCCAAGGGAGATTGTGTACTTTGATATGAATGTCATTTTGTGTTTCCGAATGTCGATGACTTTAGGGAGCGGATGTTTCATGAGGCTCATGGTTCTAGATATTCTATATATCTAGGTGAAACCAAGATGTATTGCGACCTACAAGAAGTCTATTGGTGGAATGGTATGAAGAGATATAGCGTGTCGAGCGCCCAGCAAGTGAAGTGGGCATCAAAGGCAATGAGGTGTGCTACAAGATATTAGTATCCCTACTTGGAATTTGAAAGAGATCAATATGTAATTCATCAAGCCGTTCCCTCGGATGTCGACAATATGACTTTATTTGGGTGGTGGTGGATAGGTTGGCCAAGCTTAACCCATTTTCTAACGGTCAAACTACCGACTCCAACCGAGGACTATGCTAAGTTGTATAGTTGGGAGTTATTTTTTTGAATGGTGTTCCCTTGTCCATCATATCAGATAAGGTACTCGAATTCACCTCGTAGTGTTGGGAGTCATTTAAAAATCGACTTGGTACTCGAGGTCTAGCTTAACACGAGTTTTCACCCTTGAGATGGATGGTTAGGCCAAGTGGACCATTCGGACTCTTGAGAGGATATGTTGAGAGCATGTGATTGATTCCAAGGTAGTTGGTACGATCATTTTCCTCTTATCAAGATTGCATATAAAAATAGTTACCCTCCAGGTATTGAGATGGTTATTGTTTGAGGCTCTTTATGGGTGAGATGTGGAGTAAAACCTATTGGTTGGTTTGAGGCAGGTGAAACTATGTTGATATGGCCAAATTAATTTCTTGAGGAATGAAGAAGGTTCAACATATAAGGGAAAGGCTAAAAATAGTTCGAGTCGTCAAAAAGTTCTATGCGAATGTGAGGAGGAGAGAACTTGAATTTGAAGTTGACGATTGGGTGTTCCTAAGGGTATCTCCCATGAAGGGATTAATGAGATTTGGAAAGAAAGAGCTTAGTCCTCGATATGTTAGCCCGTACGAGGATTGTAAGGCGTGTTTTCAAGGTGGTCTATGAGTTGCGTGGCACACAAAGTTAGCTTTGTACATCCGGTTTTCCATGTCGTTGTGGAAGAAATGCATTGGTGATCTTGCATTAATTGACCCACTAGAGAGCATTGAGTTTGAAGGGTGTATAACTATGAGGAGGTTCCGGTTGAGATCCTTGATCGTCGGAGTTCGGAAGTTGTAGGAAAAAGAAGTAGCTTTAGTAAATGTTTTGTGGAGAAATTAGCTTGTTGAGAGAGCTATGTAAGAGTTGGAAGCGGATATGATGGCTAAACACTGTATCTTTTCCCTTCGGCTCGATTCCATCTTGAGGTATTAGTTTCCTCCTTAGTACTCCATCTAGTTTCATGTCTAGTTCCTTGCCTCCCAATTTCTTTCATGTTAGAGCATGTATTTGTGATTTATGAATTTAGTTCGATCACGTATTTTAGTCAAAAAGTCAGTCACTTTTCCAATTTTACGCCCGGATAGTTGGTATTTGGAATGGCAATTCCTTTCCCTTGTTATTAATTATGTTTACCACATTCAAGGATGAATTATCCCAAGGGGGAGATAATGTTGTACTGTAAGTCCCTAAGATAAAATCCGAGAGGGTTGAAGTAGAGAAAAAGGAAATATTTACTTACGAGTCACAGAATGACTCGTCAAGTGACCCATGAAGTCACCCAATGAGTCGTGGAGTAAGTCATGAGCGGGTGGCTGGAGACCAATGAGGTGGTGGTCAAAGGTAACCACATATACAGGCATAAGTGGTGGTGTCACTTCACAACTCATGAGCGGGTCATGGTCAAGGTGGATGATTTAAGGTTAGATTTCGATGGAGCTTCACAGTGATGGCCACGAGTCGTGACCCACCTAACTACTACGTGAAGTCCCTTGTGAGGGCCCAGGCGAGCCATTTTTCATATGAATTCGGTGAGGTGTTTTCATAATTCTTAAGCACCTAAGTCTTAAATTACATCGTTTTAAGCTCTTCTAGGAAGGTTTTAAGAATGTTAGCCTATCCTAATCATTCTTTCCACACATGAAACTTTAGAGGAATTCCTTTGAAGATCAAGTCTAAGAGTTCCCCTAGTTCTTCCTCAAATATCTTGGGCTTTCAAGGAAGGGTGTAGAATCATCTTGCAAAGTATGTAGGGTCATGAAAGAGTTTCCCTTCACTCTGTGCCCGAATCTCTTCTCAAGTTCATGAATTCAAGTGTATGATTCAATGGGTTTTAACCCATGTAGAAATTCTCTATGTTTATTTTGGAGGTAAATTCCTTTTATATTTCAAATAATATTTTAAGATTCATTGGAATTTTTTATACAAATTTTGATTACAATTTATGATTTCAAATTTTAAGAAACTGATGCCCAATTATGCTAGCTTTATTGAAAGGCAAGTTTATGAATTATTCTTTCAATTTGATGAAATATCTAGCATGTCGAATGTTTACGGATTACCCATGAATGTATTTATGATTTTACTTATGATGTCTATTTCATGCAAACATGATGTTAAGATTTGGGCAAGCCCACTCAAGTTAAGAGTGATTTCATGATTTAGCCAAGGCTAATAAGTTTAATTATCTAAAGTTTTTGAGTCAAGACTCCTCATATGCTAAGATTTAAGTTATATTAAATCTCGCTAGCTAGCCCGGACTCCAGTTTGTTCGAAGATTAATGGTGAGTCCCTCATCCTTCGAGGACCTTCGGTTTGTTGAATTGTTGTGATTTTTGTTTGAGACTTGTAGTGATATAGTTGGGGTGTTGTCCCATCAGCTCAATCAGTATGTTAGAACTTTCTAGACATAAAAATGTATATTCAGCTTGATTAGGCGTTTTGATATTTCGATGGTTAGATGTTTTATTATTCGGACTTACATTTATTTCGAAATTTAGTTTTCCGCTTTGTGTATGTTGATCTTTAGTTTTCATATTCATGTCATGGGTCGACTTGGAGCCATTTATAGTTCTAGGTTAGTGTCTAGATCTATTGTGTTTGGGTCATGACGGTTACAGTGACCCCAAGCAAACCCATGGCATGCCATAATACTTAAATACTATAGTTTAAAATAGAAGACTAGCGAAACTCTTTGAAGTACAAAACAGTCTTTTTTATGAGAAAGATAAAGTCGGCAAACACTAGATGTTTGTAGAACAACACTAGAAAAAATAGAATATGAAACTAATACCACATTATGCGAAAGCCTCTACTAATGATGAGTTGCTAGGACAAGCCCGGCTAACTCTGTATGGAAACTCAACTATCTTGCTAAAACGGAAAGAACATCTTCGGTCCTCGAAGATGAGGACTCACTAATAAAATACCACTTGAATATCACCAGGGAAACTAACTACGATGTTGAAGCTATTTACGGGCGATATGATAAAATAACATATCATAGAAAATATGCATCAATGCATGGATATACTAGTATGTGAGATATCAAATAAAAAATAAAAATGTTGATAATTCATAAGTTGTACTAATATGATACTAATAATCATGCTTGAATCATAAATGCGAAGGTTTGGAAATCGAGAGAAAATATTGGAAGAGTGATATAACTAAAAATGTGTGTCACAAACATATCTTAAATCTGTAAGACTAGACGGGATTGTAGTATGCGCCAGGAGTTTACGGTGGCAACATATAACCACATGAGAAAGACGTGGGTTGATGTTTACTCCCCATCGATAGGGCCTACCATACCTTGCTTAGAATGCAGTTGCTTGGTTGTGTGATCATTCTTTGTAAAACCCATTCGGGTTCAATCCTATGATGGCACGTTGTTTGAGGAACTTGGGTGCGGTTGAACCCGGCTTGGTTGATGCTAAGTAGTACTCAGCAAAGACACATGGAGTACTAAGTACTACTCCCAACTAAGGAAGAAGATGAAGAAATATTCAAGAATCTCCTCTAATGGGGTTCTTCTCTCTCCCAAGCAAAGGAATGTTCAAAAGCTAAAAAACATTGTACAAAGTACTTTCATGTAGACTATATACAAACATAGGGAAACCAGCCTCCTCTTTTCTAATGCTAGATGTAATTGCCATTGTTCAAGCATTTTCACTTGCGATGGAACCAACGGTGTTGCAGTTGCATTAAAGAACAACCATTTGTTTTCTTCGCAATCCGGTGAAGTTCCGGGACCATTCGGTGACATTTTCATTAGTTCATTATCTTCCGTACGCGATCCACAAATTAATTTCCTCCCTCGATCTAGCAAGATTTAGCACCTATCGATGATTTAACCGGTGAGTATTTGGTGAATATCATGGCCCATTATTTACTCCTCAAATCGGTGGTTATCGAATTTATTTGGCGTTTCGCCGATGTCCTCAGATGGAGCACCAATTTTCACGATTTCTTTCTTTTTTACTCCATTTCTTGCTCTTTCTCTTCAACTTAGGTACCTACACATAAAAAGGCATAAAGGGCATAAAATTCATCTTAATAACTTGAAAACTAAGCTAAAGCTCATGCTTAAAAAGCCTAATGAGTTGGTAAATTACCAAGTCAACAAACTCCCCCAAACGTGAATCATTGCTTGTCCTTAAGTAATGCATTCTTATCAGTTGAGAAACATTCAACTCCACAAGAGTTTATACATCGATGACCACTTAATCCATGACCACCGGAAAAGCTCTGGCCCGACGAGAAAAAGAGAAGTAAATTCCTTAAAAATATATATATGGAAAAGTTTCAAGAGCCAGCACAATTAAGAGGCATAATTCTAAATGCTTTCATTTTGCAAAACAAAGGGAATAACTTATCAATGAAATACACATAACATATCGAGTTCATAATCACTTTGCACATTCAAAGTTTGTCCTAGAGGGTCGCTACTCATGCCTCAATTATACCTTTACCTAAATGCAAGTGTGTCCTTAAAATGAATGATATCACTCACCAAAGAGAGAACCTATTTTATTTATCATGAATTAATTCACACACAACGGATTATAGAAAAATGATCACACTCGCTCTCCCAAAAGAAATCTTCATTCACACCTTTCGACCATAGGCTTTCCCTTCGTTAACTCACACTAATGTAGAGAAACTACACTCAAAATCAATTAGGACTTGCGGGTCATGATGAAGGATAAAGGGTAATGGTAAGAAAAATTAATTGGCTCTAGTGACTAGATCCTTCCTAATACCTTTATGTAAACATTTTAACTCTTCCCATCTAAATTTTTATATCACTCCACCTTATTCCTCCTTTTGCGACCATTTCCCTTTTTAATTGTTCAAAGACCTTTCTTGTAGCTCCTTTTGCTATCACATTAAGCCTTGTCTAATCAAGAGCTAACACCATTTCACTTTTCCTTTTTTTTACCTTAAGGTTCCTCATCTCATCATTTAATTCCTTTCTAACAATTTGGTTCTATCACCAGTTTGAAACTGCTTATATATCCCTTTTCTTGAAAAACCTCCAAACTTAGGCTCTTTGACTCTTACTTTCATTTGTTTCCTTATCTCTCCCTACACCTTTGGGTTTTTCATCTGTCATTTTCTCATTCACTCACCACTAGCAATAGGGGGATGGGTGCCAAGGAGAACCAAAAATGGACATTGGCAGAATATGGTTTCCAAGAATAAATAGTTTTAAAAGGCTCAACATTGGCTAACGGAAGATATTTTGAACTCATTTTTGGGTTAAGTGACTAGTCAAATGAAAGCCTAAAATCATGTTATAAGTGCAGCTACATCTAGGATTTCTCCTTGAGTCACAGTTAGGGCAAGTTCCAAACAAGAAGCTATGCATGAGATTAACAAAGATCCATACCACACAAGGCATCACACTCAAAAGAGTCCACAAAGTCATTATCATCACAAGATTTTGATTCAAGACATGTCGAGCATGCAAATTTATAGGCCAAACAAGGAATCTACAATGTATGAAAAAAGAGTGCTACATTTCTAGTTCAACTCAGACTACAAGCAAGTGCACGTGGTTGTACAAGTAGTAAAGTGGCTTATTTCAAGCCAAGTATCGATCCCACGAGGGCCGAACTACGGTAGTAATTAACCTAAGCGTTAGTGAACGATATCTATGAATGTAGACAACCAAACAAATAATGTTTATGAGTTAAGATTACTAATTACTAAGAATCTAAGTCAAGATTATAATTTGAAGTAGAACAATAGCGATGAACAAGGCGAGGTTAAGACAAACATGCGGGGATGTAATTTATTAATTCAATTCAGCTAATCTTCTCTTCGGTTGCTAGTCGGGAATTAATTGCCTATGGATTGAATCTTTTCGACTCTATCCAATTAAAGAATCATGAGACCTTATTCTACATTTACGCGATATAAGAATCTCATGCTTTAGCCATACATATAGGTTCCATAATTAACTAATAAGACTTTCGAGATATATTTCTATTACGAACATAAATCATTTCTCAATTTTCTTAGCTAAGAAAAGATCATATCCTACCAATTCACATCTATCCAATTACTTTCCTTTTAGATCAAATTGGATTTCTAAAATATACATTAACATTGGCGAAACATTAATATAGTAAGAACAAGAATTGATAGAACAACCATTGAAGAAAAGATGAAAATTGAAATGATCAATAATTACAATCCTCTATTATCCTTAACCTCGGAAAGAGGTGAATTAGCCACACATTTGTGTATTAAACATCTTCAAATAAGTAGAATTCATAAAAGCAATTGAACAAGGAAGAGAAGAACCTTAGAATTTTCGTCCTCTCAGCGCACGCAACCCACGTTCTTGCTCAACAAAGTCGAGAATGTTTAAAACAAAACCTAAGTGTACTATTTATAATATTGAGAAATTTTAGGTAATAACAAGAAACGTGGCACGGAGTGTATCGCGGAGCACTCCCTGCGCTACGGGGCTGTCTTGGACCCCACTAGAAATCGACTCCCGAGGTAAGCGCACCTCAACGTGGCACGCCATGTATCGCGGAGCCTTGCCTTCGTGCCACGGTGCTATCGCACACCTTCTCTTGAACTTGAGGTTCCGAGTAATCACGATCAACGTGACCATGGGTGCATCGCGAACCTTTGCCTCATTGCCACGGAGGTAACGCGAACCTCAACTGGAATTTGATATATTTTAATCATCCCGGGGAGAATGCCTATGTGATTGTAGCGTGACACGACACCATCATGGAGCTATTTTGCCACTTTCCCTTGTCAACTTCCACTTCTTGCTTCCAAGTCCCATATTCAGGCACTTCACCAACTTGTAGATTAGCTTCAAAAAAATTCATTCTACCTACAAAAAAAACACTAATCATGTTGGTTAGTATAATCACATTTAACTAAGAATCACATGCGAATGTACACATAACGATAGATAAAAAGTCGAAATGAAGCATTCGAGTATCACTTGGGCATGAAATTACGCCAAGATCACTGCCCCACACTTAAAACCTTGTTCGTCCTCGAACAATACTCCCACATCTCATGAAATTGAAACTCACGCCTAGCTAATTTGGCTCGACCATTCCAAACTGCGGCTGTCTGATTATTTAAGATAGCAAATCTTCAAGAAAACATGCATGGTTTCATCAATACAATGATGTACACCACATTAAGACCTCCTAACCTTAACAATCGATTCTCGATTTTGGAAAACTCGTGCAAATCAATGTATCAAGACATCCGACATGAAATTTTATCTCGTCAAGCATGTTTCCTCACAATAGAATTACCCCATTTTCCATCGTACGATTTCCAAAGCACTATATGTAGGGGTATGTGAATACGATTTCGCTCGCTCTCCCCAAAGAATTCACATGCATCATGTCATGAACCACCAAGCATCCACCAGTGTTTTACTCCACTAATATAAGGATGCGTGATGTACGATCACGTAGGGCTTAATGGGTTATGTGGAAGCTAAGGAGCTAGTAAATACTAGGCTAACCAATAATAGCAACTAGCTTCCACACAGGCGCTTTTCAATAATCCCACCTTCATTACGGGCATTGTTTCTTCCTCCATCCTCTCATTCTTGAATTTTCTTCTTTGTTTTTTCTCATTTTTTTTAAGCACACTCAACTTACTAGCGAAGAGTATTTATGCATCTTTATTTTTTTTCTCATTCATTGATTTTCTTACTCTCTGCTCTTAATTAATCAATTTCAACAAGTGCACCTTTGAAAGCTTTGTTCTTTAGCTTCACAACTTCCTCTTTCCTTCCATTTCACACTTCTAACTCCTTTACACTTTGGGAAAAATTGTTTTTCTTAAGCGCTTAAGAGTTTTAGATCAAATTCACGGCTAATGAAAAGAAGGGATTAAACTCGGTTTGTACCTTCTCAAATAATAGGCTAAAAAGGCTCAATGGGGCTAACTAGGATATAACATTCAAGGTAAGGTATGATAAGGGAGAAACTTTCGGTTTATTCAAAGAAATGCCTACATTCTTTCCCTACAATCCACATCCTTCAATTCGATTTAGTATACAAACCAGACAAGTTCTATGTACTTCACAATAGCATGGAATATTTGAAACCTCACCTCACACTCATTGCACATGCTCAGCTTACAGACATATTCATTGACTCTTCAATTGTGAATTACAAGAATTCACTATTAAGCCTCGAACACACCGAATTGAATTCTAGGGCTTAGGTATCTCAACATGTTTAACACATTTGATTGTTTTCATACAAATCACCTTTGCATCTTACAAACATGTTGTAGATATCTGTATTCAGTTATGTGGACAAACAAACAAAAGAAAGAAAGAAAAAGAAAAAAACTACTCCTATCGACTACATTTAACTTAAGACGGTCGTCATCAATCCATTATAGGGAACGGTCTCTATCTCTGGCGTCGATTCAATGGGACTATTCTCGGGAAAAGCACTAAAAACAAAAACCAGAAACCCAACATAAAAAATTTCAACAAAAAAATTCGATATGAAGATAAAAATGTAATTGAAAAATATTTCGCATCACACACAACAATGACTCAAGATTCATTACAAAACCAACATTAATTACGGAGACACCAAACACGAGTCACAAGATCACAATTAGCACAAGCACAACAAACATAAACAATACGGCTAGCACCTAACTTCTCCCACCCCTACACTTAAGCCGAACAACATCCCGGTGTTCACGCAGTACAAAATTTACAAAGGTTGGGTGGTGAAACAACTCTTCAATCCAAGTATTCAATTTCTTCATCGAGGTGCCAACGCTTCGTCTCCCGATGAAATCTCCCCTCTTTCCTCATCGACTCAACATCGAGGTCACTCCCGGTGTGTCTCCTCATCGGTAGGGGCGTCATTATCCACGGGCTCTACAAGTCGGGCCCACTCGCGATAAAGCCGGGCATTCGTTGAATGGGTAATCGACTCGACACCTTACAGCTCATCCTCCATTGTGGGCCTTCATCCAGAGTCACCTTTGACTACGGCATACGCATCCCATACATGTGAGCCATATCTTACGATCATCTCGAGCATGTCGCTCGGCTAGTGTGAGCACCCCGAGTCCATAAGTAGTGTCGGAGTGCCTTGGTTTTGGTGACATCCAAGACACGCTGTCAATCGAGGGATGTAATCTAGGGCCTCCTCCTCAATATCGTGGCCTCGATAGGTGGTAAGTAGACCACCAAATCCGTATCTATGCCCCTGATGCGGTCGGGCTCTCTTTATGGCGGAGATAATCACCGCCGCAACATTGTTCCAACCCCTTCTTCGGTGCATACACCGAGACAAGCTCTATCTCGGGTGGCATCGATGTGTGCACCCCGGGATCGAGCACGAACAAACAATCTTGAGAGAAGCTAAATGCGCATCTGTTCATATGGGAATAGGGCAGTAATAGAATGGTAGCCCCTTTCCTTACTTTTCCCCACTGTTTGTCGATCGGTCTCCACATAGGTCGTGTGTTGTCCGCATAGGGTGGAGTGATGTTCAGCTTATGGAGGACATGAGCGTACGTGTCCCGCGCCCCCGGGATTACATTGAGATGGTGGGGTTCAAAGCTTACCCTCGATATTTATGGTGTGGGCTCACGTAGGTCGGGTTCCGGTTGTATAAAACTCCTAGGATAAGATGGAATTGCACTCCACAGGTTCTTCAAAAATGATGTTTAGCGCAACGGTGTCAATCACAGTGTACAATCGGGAATTCCTATGCCGATTAGTTCCCGATGCTATCTGCTCCTCCGGGAAGTATTTGGTTTCTTTGTGTTTAGCATACCACTTCTTCCTCTCATCAGTCACCCATCGGTTAAAATCTTGTCGGCGTTGCCCTCGAGGAACGGCCCCGGTGCTCTGCTGGTCTTCGTGGCTCTTTATTGTCCCCAATCTTACTCTCTTTCTGCTGGCACCCAATGTGGATGCGCCCTTTCCCTTGTCCTATCTTCCTAATATAGTTCCTTTACATTCAAACATGGAGTCCCGATGTTATTCAAGTCATTATTAGCTACATCTAAGGTTGGGTTTAATTGGATCACCCACACTTAGTCTTTAGCGAAGTGTCAATCCTGATTCGACAAGACATTCATGCTTTTTCCATTCTTAGCATTCAACATGCTTAGTGCATTCATTAAGTCGATGGAACAATTACTTTTACTACTCAGACTTCATACAATAAATAAAAATTTCTCCATGGATTCAATTACATTATCATTAGCACTTTGCAATTTTTTTTCACAACAACCTATGTAATTCTCAATTGCATTCTCCGAAAATCCCTCATCTAACTTAGCATATTCAACATCAATCACTAGATACATTTCACTTCAAACAATATGCACAACCCAAATTTATCAACATTTTTAATTGCATTTCGTCTTCTTCCTATTCAATCCTCAACTCTAGATATCAATATCGCAAAATTTCAACAAAACATGCAACAATTGAGGTTAATCTACTCACAATGATACTATGAACATTAATAAATCATAACTCAATTGATTTCAAGTTTATTTCTCACTTAGGGCAAGGTTTCACCACAAAACATGTTCAAGAATAAAAAAATTGAGCAATGATAAGGAAAAATTCAAGAACATACCTTTACTTCGATGAAATCGAAGAAACTCGAAGGAAGTTGATCACTAAATCAGTGTCATTGGGGAGAAGGTAATTTTGGGTGTGGGCCATGAGGAAGGAATTGAAAGAATAGGAAAAAAATGAAGGAATTGGGGTTAAAATGAGGTTTTTCGCGCGGGTTACCGGTGACCCGAGGTGACCCGACGCGAAATACACCTGGCGTGTCACGGAGGAGTAGCGCGAACCTTTGCCTCCATGACACGAGCCATCGTGCGGGTGTTACGGAATTTTTAAAATTCCGGAATGCCTTCAACGTGTCACGGAGGGTAATGAGGCCCTCCTTCGGGACACGGAGCCATCGCGTGACTCCTTTGGAATGTGTCAACTTTTTATTTTCTTACCTTGATTTTTTTCCTTTGCGTTTTTTGTATTCTTGCCCTCCGTTCCACCTGAAAATCATTTCACCACAAGAAATTAGTTAGAAATCATAGGTTGCAACGCAACAAATATTTTTCTTTTTTCTTTGTTTTTTCTTTTTCTCTTTTTTTACTTTTTTTCCAAATAATCCTACTCTTCTATTACAACACATTCACCGGGTTGCCTCCCGTTGGCGCGATTTACCGTGCGGCTCGGCGCTATTCATTCTCCAATCATCCTCTAGAGTTATGGCGTCTTCTCTCGAATAACGCCCTCACCCCAATAATGCTTAAATCGTTGCCCATTCACAAAATGTGGCACTTATATCTTCTTGCCACAACTCCCTTTGCCCCGTGTGGTCATTCTCCCTACTTCAAACGGCCACGACCATTTGTACATAGCTTTCTGGAAAAAGCTTCAACCTTGGGTTTGAACAACAGCACTTTACGCCCGACTCAAAATCACGTGCACCATATGCCTTGTCGTGCCCACCTTTTAGTTTTCTCCTTGTAGAATTTGGCACTTTCATAGGCATTCCATCGAAACTCATCTAGTTCGCCGAGTTGCATCAACTTTGTTCTTCTGCTAGCTGCGGATCCATGTTCGGCTTTCTCACGGCCCAAAAAGCTCGATGTTCCATCTCCATGGCGAGATGAAATGCCTTTCCATAGACCAAATTTGTATGGAGAAGTCCCAATGGGTGTCTTCTGTGCGGTTCTATAAACCCACAACGCATCGTCAAGTTTGCTTGACCAATCAATTCGATTGTGCATTCACGCATTTTCTGTAGGAATATGCTTTATGTCTCTGTTTGACACCTCCACTTTCCCACTAGTTTGGGGATGATACGCTATTGCTACCTTGTGCCGCACCCATACTTGCTAGCAAGTTCCTTAAACTTGCGATTAAAAAAGTGAGATCCACCATAACTAATAATAGCTCGGGGTGTCACAAATTTCGTCACCACCATGTTTTCATTCTGGGACAAGTGTTGCCTCGACCCACTTAGATACATAGTCAACCGCTACCAAGATGTAACGATTACCAAAGGACGGTGGAAACGGGCCTATGAAGTCTATTCCCCATACATCAAAAATCTCAACCTTTAGCTCTATACAACTGCGAAGTGGCATCTCCTGTCTTCTACCAATTGTGCCTATTCTTTGACATCTATCACACATTTTTACATATGCTATAGAATCTCTAAACGGGGTAGGCCAAAAAGAAACTGATTGTAACACCTTGTGAGTTGTCATTTCGCCTCTATAGTTGCCCTCCATACAATGATGCTTGACAACTCCTCAATACTTCTACAATGCGGCTCTCACAGGACCATCGTCTCATCACGTGATCCAGTCCCTGCTTAAGCAGATACGGCTCATACCATATGTAATGCCTACAATCATGCCTCAGCACTTCTTTCTTTGTTGAGTCGTAGCCTCCGTTGGTAGACTCCACTTACCCGCAAATTCACAATGCATACCAAGGGATTTCGGCTTCCCTTATTGCCAAGAGAGTTTTGCTCATCTAGGAACTCTTCTTTGATCTTTGTCACCTTTCTTTACATGCAACCGGCTTTCCAATCGCGATAGGTGATCTAGCACTTGATTCTCGCTCCCCTTTATCAGAATCCTCTAGGTCCAAACTCTTGTAGCAACAATATCCATCGATTATTACGGATTTTGCATCCTTCTTGCCAAATGAATGCAATTCTTTGCATGATCGGTATACACCACTACTTTAGAACCCACCGGGCAGGACTGAATTTATCCAAATACGAACACCAATGATAAATCTCCTTTTAGTATTTATTATAATTGACTTGGGAGTTGCATCAAGTGTTTTGCTTGCATAATGAACGGAATGAAAAATTCTATTCCTCCATTTGCTTGATACAACTCCTACAGCCACATCACTTGCATCACACATTGACTCAAATGGTTGCTCCCAATCCAGAGAAATGAGAATAGGCGCTTCTACCAGCTTGTATTTTAGCTCCTCAAATGCTTTAACACAATCCTCGTCAAACTCAAACTTCACACTCTTTTCTAGCAACCGACATATCGGTCTAGAAATTTTAAGTTCTTGATGAACCCTCATGAACAATGCATGTTAGAAAACTCACGAACACCCTTCAGCGACACTGGTGGTGGTAGCTTTTCGATCACTTCAATCTTTGCACGATCGACTTCCAACCCTTTGCATGACCTCTTATGGCTAAGGACGATACCCTCCTTGACTAAAATGACCTTTCTCTCGGTTGAGCTCCAAGGTTAGTGTCTTCACATTGAGCTACGCACCACTGTCAAGATTACTGCAAACATGTATCAACGCATTAGAAAATAGAAAGTCATCCATAAATACCTTGACAAAATCTTCCACCATATCGTGAAAGATCACCATCATGCATCTCTGGAATGTGGCTGGTGCATAGCATAGACCAAATGGCATCCGCTTGAAAGCATATGTCCCATAAGGAAATGTAAAAGTGGTCTTCTCCACGATCCTCGGTGCTATGGCTATTTGATTATATATAGAATATCCATCAAAGAAAACAATAATACTCTTGACACACTTAGCTTGTCAAAAATCTTATCAATAAATGGGATGGGATAATGATCTTTCCTCGTGGCCTTATTTAGCTTCGTAATCCATGAAAATTCGCGGCTTGTGACGTACGTGTAGAATCGGCTCATTTTTTCGTTGGTGACCACGGTCATCCCTTCCTTCTTAGGAACACCTTTGGCCCCTGGACTAACCCATTCTTTTCGAAATGGGATATACCACACACCTGCATCAAGCCACTTGATCACTTCCTTCTAACTGTCCTTCATCACGAAGGATTCAACCTCCGTGATGTTGCACGAGTTGGCTTGGATCCTTCTTCCATAAATATCCCGTGTGTGCAAAAAGCTAGACTAAGTCCTACGATGTCGACATTTGCCAACCCATTGCTTTCTTTGCCTCTTACGGACCACCAATGCATCTTTCACTCGTGCCTGCATCGATTACTGCGGGAAATAATGACTTGCGAGGTTTCATCTTCCCCGAAATACATACTTGAGATGTGGAGGCAATGTCTTCAACTCCAATTTTAGTGCCTCCTCAATCGATGGCTTTGGCAATGGTTCAATTACCTCATCAATGGCGCAAAATCTTGCTTCTTGAAACCATTTGGCATTCGACATACGCACCATCTCATACGTAGCAATTTCTCAAAAATGATTGGAGCCCATCAAGGCTCTCTCCAATGGGTCCTATGAGTCAAAAAATGCTGCGAGTTGCTTCTGATTTATCTCATTGATTGCGATAGCTCCTGTAATGGTTTGGTAGCTTCATGGCTTCTTACACATAAAAAACCTCTACTTTATCATGTGCTCGCATGGTTAGCTTCCCAGCCGCCACATCAATAAAAGCTTGCCCGGTTGCCAAGAAAGGACGTCGCAAAATAAATGGGACATCAGCATCATTTATATCAAGATAATAAAATCCACCGGGAAAATGAGAGAGCCCACTTGCACTAGCACATCCTCCAAAATACCATACGGAATTACCGGCCAAGAACGGTCGGCTAAGGCACACCAAGATCACGGTGATTGGTCTAGAGTGCCCAACCCTAACTTCTTGAACAGATATTGGCATCAAGGTTATGCTTGCTCCCAAATCACATAATCCACGAGGGTCAGATACATTTCCCGATTATGTCCTGAATGGTAAATCTCCGAGGATCCATGAGCTTTGTCGGCAACCTATTATGTATTCGGGAGGTACACTCCTCATTAAGCACCACCATATCATACTCCTCCAATCCGCTTTTTTGTTTCTACGATGTCCTTGATGTACTTGGAATATTTGGCACTCCCTTTGCAAAACATCAACCAAGGTAAATTAATATGTACCTTTTGAAGCCCTTCATGAACTTCTTAAAAGAAAGCTTCTTCCTTGTGCTTCTTTAATTTACGAAGGAACGAGGGTGGTGGTCTTTCTATGTTAGCTACCTTTTCCCACTCACTTCATCATGTTCCCCATCTTTTCCACTACTCCAGTTGTGAGGTGGTCTTTACGTTCCACCTCCTTAGGATTCAGATACCACTCCTTAAGTATGCATTGACTGCTTGGGATTTTGATCGATATCACTTGGTAGTCCTCACGAGCGTGGTGTTTTGTGCTCGGCTAGCGTCCCGAAAGCGTGCTCTAATGCCTTTGTAGCCCTAGCTGTTGATTTTCATATCGGTACACTAATTTCACATAATCCTTTTGCATACGCGCTTGGTTAGTTATTATTGTTTTGAACATATCCTCAATGTTGTTGGGTGGTGGAGGAGGTGCATTGTTTCCCTCTGTGTGAGATTAAAAATTTTGATGCCCCTCTTGATTTCTACGCACGCCACGATTGAACTCTATCCTTGATGACTATTACTCCCCTAAGAAAATTTGGATGATTCCTCAAATTTGGGTTGTAAGCTGTTGCCATATTATTGATTGTTGTTCCTCGTTCCCAACAAAATTTACGATCACGGATTGCTTTGACACTTTCGGTGAGTGTTCACTACTCCCATACTTCACACCATGCGATGAACTACGTGACTAGTGCTTGTGCTTGATTCAAGCTCATACTCTTTGAAGTGGGTGTTGAGTTGATTTTCAACGACTATACGTAAACGAAATAGGCTATCAAAACCATCCACCTCAAGACTCTTGCCACTTTCCTTGTTCCTCCTCGTGTTGAGTCCGCATTCCATTAAAGTTTCCTGTGAAATACGGTTTAGCAAGTGTAAAGCTCCTCATAGAGTCTTCTCTAATGCACACTTACATTTCTTGAGTCTAACAAAATTTTTAATATATGGTTCCAAACCCTCAATGAAAGTATGCACCAACACATCATTAGACTGGTGATGATGAGGACAATCTCTTAACATTAACTTGAACCTCTCCCAAGCTTGATACAAATTCTCCCTCTCTTTGTTTGAAACTTAGAATCTGGCTTCTAAGTGCAGGCAAATATTTCCCAGGATGGAAAGAATCATTTCAAAAACTTGCTTGCGAATTCATCCCAAGTAGTGATAGAACTTAGGTGGTTCGGCTTTCAACCACCTCTTTGTTTCCCCCAATAATGAGAATGGGAAAATGTAAGCCTCACATAGTGGATGATACTCCGGCGGATGTAAGTGTCCTTATCTCCAAAAGTTTTGGAGATGTTGTTGTGGATCCTTCATGAGGGAGACTATAAATTGCCGGTGTGCAACTTAGTGCACCATATGCAGCAAGCTCGAACCTCCCTCCTGGCTCACGTGCGAATACTAGTTGTAACATTATTTGCATGTGGGATTTCCACCACGCGGACCGGTCTTCTTGCCATCTCGGGCACTAAAGCTGCTCTTACAAGCGGTGAGTTACATTCTTGCTCTAGAATTTTTGTCTTAGCTGCGGCTTCTTCTCTAGAAGCTTCCCTTCTTTACGCGTGACACAATGTCTCTCCGGTGCTCACACATTGAATCCACCAACTCACATACGCACATTCAGGAAAAAAATTGAGTACCGCAAGAGAAGGCTAAGATCAAGTTGTCAACACTTATATTGAATTTGTAAACTAACACTAAGAAAATAAATTTACCAATTGCCGTTCCCATAGACGGTGCCTTAAAGCTTGTTCGGCTCGGACTACACGCAAGTGCATTGGTCGTACAAGTAGTAAGTGGCTTATTTCAAGCCCAAGTATCGATCGACGGAGGCGGAACTTCACACGGTAGTAATTAACTGCGTTAGTGAATGATATCTCTATGAATGTACACAACCAAACAAATAATGTTTATGAGTTAAGATTACTAATTACTAAGAATCTAAGTCAAGATTATAATTTGAAGTACGAACAATAGGAATGAACAAGGCGAGGTTAAGACAAACATGCGGGGATGTAATTTATTAATTTAATTGACTAAATTTCTCTTCGGTTGCTTGTCGAGGTACTACACCCATGGATTGGATCTTTCGACTCCTATCAAATTAAAGAATCAAGGACCTAATTCTAGATTTACGTGATATAAGAATCTCATGCTCTAGCCATACATAGCAGGATTCCATAATTGACTAATAAGACTTTCGGATATATTTCTATTTCGAACGTAAATCTTTTCTCGATTTTCTCGGTAGAAAAGATCATATCCTACCTATTCACATCTATCCAATTGCTTTCCTTGAATCAAAATTAGATTTCTAAGATATACATTAATATTGGCCAAACATTTATGCACTAAGAACAGAATTGATAGAACAACCATTGAAGAAAAGATGAAAAGCTGAAATGATCAACGGTTGCATTCCTCTGAAGAATTACATCTTAACCTCGGCCAAGAGGTGAATTAGCGACTCATTTGTGGATTAAACATTTTGAAATAAGTAGAATTCATACAACGAATTGAAATTAAAGAGAAAAAGGAAGAGAATAACCCTAGAATTTTTCATCCTCTCAATGCCCATAACCCACGTTCTTGCTCAACAAAGTCAGAATGTTTAAAATAAAACCTAAATTATTGCTATTTATACTATTGAGAATTTTTCAGGAATAACAAGCAACGTGGCACGGAGATGTATCGTGGAGAACTCCCTCCCACCTTACGGAGACTGTGGACCCCATTTGGAAATCGGCTCTGGGTAACTGCTTCCAACGTGGCACAGCGTGCATCGCGGAGCCTTGACTCCATGCCACGGTGCTATCGCACACCTTCCCTGGAACATAAGGTTCTGGTAATCCCTCAACTTGACACGCGGAGTGCATCTCACATCACACCCCACTTCAGGGTATAGCCCAGGGCACACAGTGCCCTATTAGGACTGGTTTACTAGACTACGAGCCTAAGCACATCGGTGCCTGGGCGACTCTAATCCGATGTATGGAATCAACGGGCTATAAGCGGCCATAAATATAGCTGACCGTCTAAACCTATAGCCACCTATACAAAACAACAACTACAGAATCTCATCAATATAGGGAAACCTATACGGCAAACAAAGGCCACCATGCGACTAGTTACTTCTGAATCAAAAACGGATGCTAATCGGCTACGTGACCGATAGTGTCACCACTACTAGCTGGATAAAGGCCCACACGTAGCATAAACAACTAAACATACGCACACGACCCCTCACAATGGCACAACTAACTACAAGGAGATATATACACAATACGCAAGCCTCTAAGAATACGGAAATTAAGATAAGTTTGAGACGAGACCCGACCTCACGTACTATACAACAAAAGTAAAATGGTATAAACCGCTAAATATCAACTCCGTATGATAGGAGGCGATGACTCAGCGGTAGCTAGGATCACGGTCGGCTCCTGCGTCTATAGGTGCACAGCCCAGGCAAGTAATGCGGCGCCCGAGCGAAATTAGTACCACTGGTACCGATCATGTAAAGCAAACTGAACATAATTGAATATAAAAAACAATACTAGTAATTACCGAATAGAAGAAAGCATCTAAAAGCTTTGCGAATTTTTGGAAGGATAAGAGAACAAAACATACGTATTGAGAGCAAGGTAGAAGCATACACATCGACGTGGCGGCCTGTTTTGTCTATAAGCAATAAATAATATATATATACACATATATAACATACAAGGACTTATACTGACCCCATAAGCCGGAAGGTGCCAACCAACACACAATCTATATACCCCTACCGGTCGAAACCATCAAAAAATAAATCACTCCACTGCGCCTACTAACTATGAGCACCTCCTTGGCCCCACAGGTATGCATGTTGGGCTCTGCGGGCCCCTAACTATAAACGTATCTGAGTCAGGAGGACTCCTATAGTATGCGTAATCGTATCTTTGTCGCTGGCGCAAGCGGCGAACGGGGGTAAGCTATAATGCTACTCTTGTCCGGCTGATATAGAATGCGCATCCCATCTTCGTCCCCTCACTGCGGATGGCATACCCTCCTTGGGTGACGTATTCTCACCCTGCGAGGCGGGCGGGCGACACGGCTATTAACCTACTGGGGTGGCAAGGAAGGAGTTTGTAAAGGTGCACACATATCACAAACAAGTCTCAACAGACAATAGTAATCACATCAAACAAGTCTCAACAAACAATAGTAATCACATATAACATGTATATTAAATATGAAAATACTATCCATGTTCTGATATTCTATTCTGAATCTCTTTCTGAATTAAGCTGAATCTAATACTGAGTTAAACTGACTCTGGGATAAGATCTTGCTGTCTGATGCTGATTTATTGACTTTTATTCTTAATATGACATAATAATACAAACATACTTAATACTTGGCTTCTGGAACTTCCTTATGGAATTTATTCTATTTTACTATACTAGAATTACTAACTTGCCGAAGAAACTGACTTTACATACCTTCGTTTCTGATTTCCCGACTAACTGGCGTAGCTCGGTCAGTACTTCTGCTATTTCTCCGAACTGTATACATATATATGTCAATTAGAACTAAATACGCTAATATTCTGAAAGAAAATATCACTTTTAATATATATATGACCCAAACTTTAGCTTATTAAAAAACGGTCGAAAACTCGCTATTTCTCGAAAGTCCAGAAGGGAAAAATACTCACTTTAGGGCTAGGAGTATGTTGACACTAATTTGGAGCAATTCTACTTACCTTAGCTCAGTAGCACGACGATTCGCCGACCGAATTTCACGAAACTAAATCCGTAAGAATGCTCCTTGCTGCTTAATATGTCGGTATCTGGAGTTAATTTGAGTTTGGATCGTGTTTAACGGCGTAATCGGGCATTTTTAATTGAAATCTTTTGTTCCTCTCTGTTCCTCTCGATTTCACTGGAAATTATATGAGTTATATCATTAAAAACCGAAGTGAGGGGTTTATATACTTGGGCATGGACAGGGAATTCATGACACGGCGCCATCGCGGAGGCCCTCCCTCCATGGCACACAGCCATCGCGGAGGGGCTCTGCCCCGGCTCCTCCTGTGATGATTCGTCGTGTCACATATCTGGTCTTTCCCCGGACCTTTTCCTAGCATGTATGGCATTCAAAACTCTTAACCAACATGCGAATAGGCCATCTACACATCGAGAATTTATGGGGTGTAACAATCGCGGAGCACTGCCTCCCTGCCACGGAGGTAATGTGAACCACCACTGGAATTTGACATATTTTAATCATCCCAGGCAGAATGCCTCCGCGATGGTAGTGTGACACGCCGCCATCATGGAGCCCCTATTTTTTCCACTTTCCCTTGTCAACTTCCACTTCTTGCTTCCAAGTCCATTCCCGCACTTCACCAACTTGTAGATTAGCTTCCAAAAAATTCCTTCTTCCTGCAAAACAACACTAATCATGTTGGTTAGTATAAATTCATATTTAACTAAGAATCACATAAAAATGTACACATAACAATAGATAAACAAGTCGAAATGAAACATTCGAGTATCACTTGGGCATGAAATTCTTCCCAGGATCATTTCTCATTTCTCATTTTCATGCCACATCTCAAAATTTTTGGTGGTACCTCTCAAAATAGATCCACAAAAGACTCAAGAAAAACATGGCATTTTCCTTTAAGAGAGTTGCCTCACAATCTATCATCTGAAAGTTCCAACACAGCTTGACAATAAAAAGAAAAGAAATAAAGATTCTCCTTGGGAAAGAACTATGGTATGAAGAAAACTCATGGAGTTTTATTACAATTCTACTAGTTATATAGGCGAACAAATGATTTGAGTCACAATGAAACATTTGGAAATTCAAAGCAAAGACCCATTTTTCAACACTAACATCCCAAAATCATTCATTTCATACATTTACAATTTTATCAACACAACCAGCCCGGCAAGGGCATTCATCAACAATACTAAAATGACACCAACAAAGGCAAAAAAATCCTTATCAAATAAAAATAAAAGCCCGACAAGGGCTACATCAAACAATAAACAAAATAGGACATAAATGACCACCCAGAAAAACACTCATCCCACCCCAACTTAAATATTACATTTTCCCCAATGTAGGAATGCAAAATAAAGGGGGCGACAGACTCTTTGAGTGGGTCACTCCTCCTCATCCATATCATCAGTTGCTCTTGCTCCTTCCTCACCATCAAAGCCTTCATCACCAAGATCTTCAGCGTCTTCTCTCAAGCTCTCAAACAAATCATCTATGGGGCCTCGAACTGTAGAGGGGGCAGCCATTACAGCATCAAGAGTACTCAAGTAAAGAACCTCCATGGATATCCGACTTTTCCACTCCGTTACTTCATTTCAGAGAGAGGTGAAAACCCTCTCTACAATATCTACTCATTTGCATAATGTGGTAAGACTCTTGTACATAGACTCCATTTCCCTTTTCGCTATTTTGGCCATGAGGGCAGGGAGGCTCCTAGACAACTTTTAAAGATGACTATCATGAGTGTTGGTCATTTCCACAAGCTTGTGGAGACCACTTGATTGGGAGGATGTTGGAGGGGGTGATGTTCCTCGAAAAGGTATGTTACTGGAGGTTTGGCCCGAAACTTCTGGTGAGGCATATTCAAATTTGGGGCTTTTGGAGACTACTCAAAGCCATGAGATAGAGAACCCTCTGGGAAATCAAAAGCCAGCATCAGCTTCTGCTTGACCTTGGGTGCCTCAGGATCCCTTTTCTGATCTATTTTGATTACACCTAAAGAAGGACTAAGGTCTCACATGGGAAAAATGGCACTGTGGCTTGCAAATATAATTGAGAAATGAGCACGACATACCCAAAGTTTATGGGGACCCTTATCATGATGCAAGCGATAAGGATAGTTGCTTCCAAGATGACGCGTTGCTCGTTCTTAGAAGGTATGATGCGTTCACAAATGAAGTCTATCCACAACATGGTTTCAAATTTCAGATCATGGTGAGAAATTTCACCGCCCATAGTAGCCCAGAAGGGTGTGTCCACAGCAATGATAGGAGCTATCCATGAGAATTGGTTCTCCTTATCAGCAATCCTAGCCATATATTCTAAGCCAGTGTCAATCTTATCTTCCTATAATAGATAATTGATGGCTGCTGGAGTAATGTCAACCTTCACACCTCACACCATAACTGAAGGTAGGCAGGGAAATTCATCCACCATGCCTTTATAGTTCATGCTCTCCTTCCTGCCTTGGTAGGAGGCGTAGAACTTCAGCACTAAGCTTGGATAAAATTCTAGGAGAGGATTGGCGAAAGCATGCCATTTTCTAGTAGTGAACTATGTGATGTTGGGAAGGTCACTACGCAGCCCCACCAAATCAAATCCTTGCAGTTGGCGTAGTGTCCCTTTATGTCAGGCATAGTATGATGGCCTCCCGAGAGTTGGTGGGTGTTGTGGATGCCTTTGCCTTTTATTTTCTATTTGTGGATGAGGAGGCTGGGGCTTTGCTCTTGCTGGGATTCCTGGATGAAGTCATTTTCAGTAAATATGATTTTAGTGGCATCCACAATGTATCATTTTGTATTTTTGAATGATAAATTGAAACAACTAAAAACTAATCTAATATTTTAATGAGAAACAAGAGGAGGAATTAGCAATAAAGAACTGGCAGCACCAGCGAAATACCGGCAAAACCGTAGGAGGTTATCCATGGATCGCCAAAGAACCGCCAGTGATAGGCAGAGAACTGGGGTGGCAAGTTTTCTATTGGCGATAGATTGGTGAACCACCGATTGTGATCCATGAAGCGCCGATGTGATGCGACATCAAGGCATTGGCCTGAAGCTAATATTTTCCCAAACCGGCATTTCATTGGTTATTCACTGGACCTGACCAACGAATAGCCGATCACCATCATCTCAAGTGCTTCACAATGCAATCAAATATCAAAACTCACAAACACTCACTCACATCATATCGAAGCATTACCTACACGCATGAAAATGGATAAAATGATGATTTACCCTTAAGAATGGTGTCACCTGATCTATCATCAGGAAAATTGGGTCTTTTTAATCCCTTTGGGTCACTCAGACTTCACCCCACTCCACTACAGAAGAACAACCATTTCCCCAACACCTATTTAAGCATCAAGCCTCTATCACCCCACTAATTTCACATTGTATCAATTAATGTCATCCAAAATGTATCAATAATGAAAATATTGGGAGAAAGGGCAGTAAGAAGAAGGGATATATATTCCATAACAACATCCATATGCAACAAGAATACCATTAATGAGAAAATCAGGAATTTAAGAGTACATTACCACAACACGATAATGAGTGCAGAGAATAGATGTGGAAGCTTGAGAGTGCTCAGTAATGGTGGAATTTTGGAGATTTGCTCGTAGAGTGGGACAGTATGGTTAGAGTTAGGTGAAAGGGTTGGGGGATTTTATAGGTTAGAAGGGGTAAGTGGCGTTGGTTGAGGAGAAGGTGGATGGTTAGTGGTGCTTTAAATATAAAGGAAGTGGGAGAGAGGGAATTTTTGGAATATGGAAAGGTGGGGTGTTGGGAAAATGAAAAGGTGTATGAGGAAAAGGTTGGAAAAGGGGAAGTCTGGGAGAATAAAAAGGGGAACGTATCAGGTTAGGGCGGCTACAAAAAGAATCTTGGTCGAGTAGGTCCATGGTCTGGTCAATATTTTAAAACAAGACACGTACCTTCACCGGCGTTACACTAGCTATCATCAGTTAGAAACGGCGGTTCACAGCCTTACGATCACAGACTTGAATTTATACCAAGTTCACTAATTTGTAACCGGCGATTGACCGATGGTTCACGGATTGGCTTCTATGTTTCGCTGAGGGGTCGCCCTTTTTTGCAACCAATACTGAAGTGTTCTGACTCGCGCTAGCGGTCAAGCAGCGGTTCGCAAACTTATATTGGTGTTTCATTAATGACTCAGTGGTTTGGTATTTTGTTCCCAGGATTCTTCTTTTATGACTCAATGGTGCGGTGGTTCGCGTGTCTAGCGTGGTGCTTGCCTTGTTTTGTTCTTCTCCTCCTCGCATCACACGCACTTAGTCCTACAAAACCAAAAACAACAATGACATTAAAAATATTCAAAAGAAGACACTTGGGTTGCCTCCCAAGAAGCACCTTAGTCCACATCATGGCACGATGTATCTCTCATTTAAAATTCATTTTTCGAAGGATCATACTCCGACTCAGCGTTATCAATATCAACTCATCTATACTCGTTCTACGCTTGCAGCACTCCAATCACTTTGCATTCATCGGGAGGTTCAGCGGATTGGCACACCATGAAGGTAACCTCTTCACCTCCAACTCGAAACTTCAGCTCACCTAGCTCCACATCTAACAAAGCTCAACCCGTGGCGAGCAATTCTCTCCCCAAAATGATTGGAACTTCTACATACATCTTATAATCAATAACTACAAAATTATCTGGTAGATTAAACTTATCTACCATCACCAATACATCCTCTAGCACACCCAAAGGTTTCTTAATAGAGAAATCAGCCATTAACAATCTCATTGATGTAGGTTTGGTGTTCCCAATCCCCAACATCTTGAAGATTATGATGGGCATCAGATTTATATTTTCCCCAAGATCACAAAGGGCTTTCTTGAACACTCATAACCAAATAGTGCAAGGGATTGTGAAGGCTCATCGATCCTCCCATTTTAGGGCAAGGATGCTCATGATCATAGCACTATAATGATGTGTTGTCTCTCCGGTTCCCACATCTACCACATTCTTCTTCTTCTTCAGCAGCTCTTTCATCAACTTTCTATATCTGACCATTTGAAGTAAAGCATTCACCAATGGTATACTTATGGAAAATTTGTTGAACATGTCGATAAACTTACTAAACTGATCATCCTTCTTTTTCATGGCTAACCGTTGTGGATAAGAAGGTGGAACTCTTGGTTCCTGTTTATTCTCACTTGAGGTCTTCATGTCTACCTCTTCTTTATCAGCATTAGAGGGAACTTCATCAACATCTCCCTCACCTTCGTCCTCAACATTATCACAATCATTTGGTGCTTTTGGTACCACATCAAATTCTCTTTCATCATTTGTCTTAGGAGCAACAACTTTCGTGGGCTTAACACCTGCATCTCCAAGCATTTTACTACACCTCATGACAATGGCCATGCATTGACTATCTTTCTTAGGGTTTGGCATTATATCACTCAAAAGTGTTTCCTTCATTCGGGGGTTCATTTGAGAGGATAAGTGATTCATTTGATCTTCAAAATTCTTGATGGAACCTGTGTGTGAACTCACAGTTAGGCAAGGTTAGACACCTCCCCCTTCAATTCCTTGACCCCGTTGTCGGTTGATTCCACTTTCTTGAGAACCCTTGCTAACATCTCTTCAATTTTTGAGCTCTGTACATCGCTCACACCTTGTTGAGCTTGGGCATTCTCAGCTTTAGGAGGAGGAACATATGGATATGAACTTCGATGATATCGGTCCTCCTCATGATTTTGCTCTCTATTGACCCATCTCTCATTTCTATCGGGCTATCCTTGTGCGTCACAGTTTCTCCAACCTTTGTTCTCTTCCCATGGGCGCCAAGGGCCTTGATTAGTTCTATCAGAGTTTTGGGTACCAGGAAGAGCAATTGCCTTGTTGAAACCCCACATACCTGGAGTAGAAATTTCCTCTATGAAACTACTTGGAATAGTTGAGAAGAATGGAAGCACTAGTCCTGCTCTGGGAGAACTGTTTGAGTTCTTCATGATTTTCTAAATGGTTATGTAAAGAATGAGGGAGAGGGTCGACTAATCCTCTAAAATCCCTACTATGTAATCCTAATACAACGTAGTTTAGGATTTAGAATGTTAGGGTATTAAAAAAAACCCAAAAGTATTTAATAGAATTTCTTCCCGTAAGGAGTCAATGGATCACACAACTAGTCATTGGTTGCAACAATGACTCGTTGTGACTAGTCATTGGTCCTGGGGATTAAAGTTTCAGTCACTGGGACTTGTCAATGGAGAAGAAAAATGACCCATTAGGTAAACCAATGAGTCATTGGTTCCAGTTGTTGTCCCTATGAAGAAATTCATTCATCACTCCACACGAGACACCGAACAACTCGTTGGGGTTCACAATGACTCATCTCCCCGACTTATCCTTATCATTGGAATTTTCTTTTCTTCCACCCCTTCCATAAGACGACTCACTTTGCGACTTGTGAAGTGTTACCACAACTCATCTGCCAACTCATTAAGTCCGCAGGAAATCCCAACATTTACCAATTAAGGCACACACGATTGGCCACTTAACGACCCATCTGGTCATATAATGAGTCACTCCATGACATATTCTGTAACATGATGCAGATTTTCCTTCTCTCTTCATTTTATTTCTTAGGTCCGATCTTATGCACGCTTGGGCTGTTATAATATCTCCCTCTTGGGAACGTTCATTGTCGAATGTAGGATAAGAATATTGGAAGAAAGGGAAGGGATCTAATTAATTCATCCAAAAGACTTAACTATAAATTCGTAGTGACCATATCGAGTTCTAAAAGCTATTTTCGAGATGTCAGATTCTCTGACCCTGAGCTGGTGATATCCTGATCTGAGATCTATCTTGGAGAAAGAACTAGCTCCCGAAAGCTGACCGAACAAGTCATCAATTCTGGGTAGAGGATACATGTTCTTAACCATGGCTTTGTTTAGCTGATGGTAGTCGATGTACATTCTGAAGGTACGGTCTTTATTTCGCATGAATAGGATTTGGGCACCCTATGGAGAAATACTTTGCCAGATGAAGCCCTTATCTAGAAGGTCATTCAACTGTTCCTTCAACTCCTTAAGTTCAACTAGAGCCATTATATAAAGAGGAATAGAGATGGGCTAGGTATATATAAAAAGATTTATCCCAATGTCTATTTCCTATTTGGGAGGGACCCCTAGGAGGTCTTCGGGGAAGACATCAAGAAATTCATTCACTACTGGAAATGACTGGAGTATCAGGGTCTCGGAACTAGAGTCTTTGACCTAACCATGTGGTAGATCTACCATTTCGCAATCATTTTCCTAGCCTTAAGGTACGAAATGAAACGACCCTTAGGCGCTGAAGTACTACCTTTCCACTTAAAGACTGGTTCATTAGGAAATTGAAACTTGACAACACTGGCTTGGTAGTCAACAGAAGCATAAAAAGAATGCAATTAGTCCATGCCAAGGATAAGGTCTAAGTTGACCATGTCTAACTCTACTATATCAACTGAAGTGACTTTACTCAACACCGAAACTAGAAAATTTCTATATACCCGAATGGATTTCACTAACTCACCAACTAGTATATAGACTAAAATTGGTTCGAAAAGAATTTCTAGACGTATATCAAATCGAACTACAATGTAAGGAGTCACGAAAGAAAGTGTGGCTCCTGGATCTAGTAAAGTATATACATCAATGTGGAAAAGGAAACATACCCGTAACCACATCCGATGAGTTCTCCTGATCCTACCAATAAGATAAAGCATAAAAATGTTTTTGGCGCTGATCACCACTCGCACCGAAAGCAGTGCCCTATTGAGCTGGGCGACCTGTCGGGGCTAGTGATGTAGATGAATTTGCCTTCCCCTGTCCTTTTGAAGGGCACTATCTCAATCTATGACCAACTGACCACAACCAAAACAACCCTCTTTTCCCAGATGGCACTCCCTAGGGTGATTCTTACCACACTTAGGACTGGCTAGAAATGTGCGGCTGTTGGAGACATGGCTCTGAGACTGGGAGCCTGACGTCCCACCCCTCTTATACTTGTGATGCTTGGAAGACAGAGCACTAGTTTAGGAAGGTGTTGGAGGGCTCTGCTACTGCTGGGGGTGATTACCACTGCCTAACCTCTGCTGGGAGTACTCAAACTGACCGGTTCTGGCCTGTTTGTTCTCCCTCTTTATGTCCTTCAGCATTTCTGCCTCTATCTGCTGGGCGTGAATGATGAGACTAAAAAAGTGTATATCCTTGATGATTTCAACGGTTCGGAATTCTTTAAATACCAAATCTGAGACTTTGTTAACAAACATGAGCATGCGAGCCCTTAGCTCCGCAACCATTTCTAGAGCATATCTTGACAATTGAATGAATTTCAGTGCATGCTCCTTTACTATCATGTTGTTCTATCTTAAGTTCATGAACTCAGCCGCCTTGTCTTCCCTCAATTCTCGAGGAAAGAACCTGTATTCAACTGGGTCTGCTCCATTCTTTCTTCCCTCCTTCCACTGCTTGTACCAAATTTGGGCCACCCCTTTTAGCTGGTAGGAAGCCAGATCAGCACTCTCTATAGTGGTGACACCCATTATTTGGGTGATTTTCTGTATCTCTTCCATGAACTCCTACTGGTCCTCTTCTACCTTAGACCCATGAAAAGCTAGGTGGTTCATCCACATGAAGCCTATGACCTGGCCGCAGCTATAGATCCATTTGTATTCACTAGCACTATGACCTATAGGTTAACCTGATGAGTCATCGTCTATGCCGGGTGTATTAGAGTCTAAAACCCTACGCACGATAAGATTTATTAATAAAAGGGAATTTTCATAAAAAGGCCTCGTAGCCTCCTCCTCATAAGTGTGGCACACTTCACACTCTTGAAAAGGACACTACTCGACGTGGTTTTGAGACATCCTAGGACACTATGAACCTAATGCTCTCATAATATGTTTATCATGATACGAGTCTACACCCTAGATGCGACACGATACCTAGGGCCATAAGTAACCCCAAGCTAACCCATGGAATAGCATACTACTGAAATTCTAATTAACTGGAAGAAATCTGTAAGCAGAATCTTGAAAACATAACTGAACAAAATACGAACGCTAAGGTCTGAAACTAATGTAACAAAATATAACAACTGGAAGTAAAACTCCGACCCTTGACAAATGAGGACTCGCCACAGAAGTCTGCTAAAAGATACCGGAGAAGGATTACTGACGGTGCTGAGAGTGAGAATCTGCGCCTGTATCATATGACGATATAGAATAGAAAGTATGCATAAGTACTTTGAATGTATTGAGTAAGTGAGATATGAAATAAACATAAAGATACTGAAAGTTGTAACTTGTACTAACAGAACATGCAATGACTATACTAAAATTTAAAATACCGAATGCATCTAAAAAGCTATTAACACTGTAAGTACTAACAATAAACTAAAGGTCATAACATATCTAAGTTATAGAGTATTGAACTAAACTAGAGACTGATACTGTGTTGGACTAGTTGTACTGTACTAAAATGTGGGAGAAACTATAACTGACATATAACCACGTGAGTTAGACGTGGAGTCCGATGTATACCCCTTATTGTAGAAGGCCCACTATAACTTGCCAGGGTATAGTAGCTTATCTAGGTGATAACTTTCTAAGGCCTATTCAGGCTATTAACCTATGGTGACAACGTAGTTCTGGGAACATGGGTACGCAGAACCTCAGCCTCATCGGTGCTACATCCTACTCCCACTAGAAATCCTAACTTTGTCTATTAAGTTGATGTATCGAACATGTTTTCCTAACACTCAAGTAAAGACCACTTATTTTGAAGCATTCTGAGGGTTTAAAGGACTTGATAATTGAAATATAGGTGTTGTAAGTCTTGTCAGAGCTGCTTTATCTGAAAGCATTGTAACCGTCTAAAGAATAATCTCATGACTGATAACTTAGACTATGGAGTATTATTGAATTCCTCAAAAGACTGACTGTAGTAATACTGATCAACTGATATTTCTGTAAGACACTGAGAATGCTAAGTACTAACTAAACACGCCATAAGCTAATATTCTTATCACATATCTGTACTATCATGGTGATTTAAATAGGAACTATCAGAATTATTCAATTATGCAAGATTCATTCACCTCACATATAAGGATTAGAGCTAAATCACACATTCATGGAAAAGGGATATTGATATGAATTATAGCTGGTAGAAGTCTGCAGGAATCATAAGAATTATAACAAGAAAAAATTACATAATCTAACTGAAGAACAACCATAGTTTTAATTCTTGAATGATAGAACTGATAATGTTTCTATAAAAGTTTTGGGCACCAGGGAAGAGCAATTCCCTTGTTGAAATCCCACATACCTGGAGTAGAAATTTCCCCTAAGAAACTTCCTGGAATGGTTCATAGGAATGGAAGCCCTAATCCTTCTTTGGGAGAATTTTCTGAGTTCTTCATGATTTTCTAAATGGTTATGGAATGAATAAGGGAGAGGGTCGACTAATCCTCTAAAATACATCCTAAATAATCCTAGAATGACATAGTTTAGGAGTTATAGTGATAGGGTTTTATAAAAATGCCCCTGAAATATTTAATAGAATTTCTAATCGTAAGGACTCAACGGGTCACACAATGATTCATTGGTTGTTACATGACTCGTTTTGACCCGTCGTTAGTATAGGGACTCAAAATTTCAGTCTCTGGAACTTGGCAACGGACGAGAATAATGACCTGTTAGGTAAACCAATGAGTCATGGGTTCCACTCATTGTCCCTGGGAAGAAATTCATTTATCATTCCAAATGAGACACCTAACGACCCGTTGGGTGTCATAATGACTCATCATCCCCACTCGTCCTCATCACTGGAATTTTCTCTTCTTCTACCCCTTCCAGATGATGACTCACTTTACGAGTCGTGAAGTGGTAGCATGACTCATCCCCTAATTCTTTTAGTACCCAAGGAAATCCCAACATTTACCAACTGAGGCACACACGACGGGCCACTTAACGACTCATCTGTTCACACAACGAGTAAATCCACGACATATTCTGTGACCTGGCGTAGATTTTCCCTCTCTCTTCATTTCAGTTCTTAGGTTTGATCTTATGGACTTTTATGATGTTGCAGCAATTTAGAGAAGTTCGAGTTGATATCAATCCCAATGCAATCAATCGATACTATATTTGTGATGAGTATGCCACCAGTGACATCATAGCCTATGATGAAAAGGCTAATGCTTGAGATAGTGCCCAACATCGGATGGCCAGACTTATTGCTAGAGCTCCACTAGTGTGGGCCGCAATTAACATGACCGTGATCTTTAAGTGGGACCTAAAGCTGTAAGATAACTTTTAGTAGAATATTACGATTAGTTGAATTCATGCCATGAAGAGTGACAAAAACTTTTACACATGGCTGAGCTTTTGTGATAGAGATCATTATGGATAAGAGGAGAGTGGATATTGGCCATTAAGCTTAAGGAGAGGGCATTGTAGACAACTACTTCATTGTGGGGCCCATGTCTTGTCATAACTTTGTGTCGAAGGGAAGGAGTGCCGGCATTGCAAAGAGAGGACATTTATGTTGAGTCAAAGTAGATGGTTGATATCACCAAGATAAAAGATAAGGCCCTTGTTCAAGTCTCTCACCACTTTGTATCCCGATGCCAACTGGTCGTGAGCCTGATATTGAGGGGGCTCGTCTTGAGATCCCGCCAGTGCTGTTGAGTAGGGAACTGCCATGCCTCTACCACCAACCATTTTTGTGACACTACCAGTCGTGCCCGCTCCCCAATGAGCTAGCTCTTCCACCACAGGTACAGGCCCCACACCTACTGATCCTACTATGATCAATTCCATTTCCAAGGTACCCACTAGGATTGTCTTCCTCACTTGAGAGAATTTTTCAAGAATTGAGGCCAGACTTGAGATATAGGAGAGGCAGCATGCTCGATTGATTGATGAGCTGCCCACTTTTATCTTGAGAGCCATAAAGAAGGCTCTAAAACTGATGAAGGGCTCCTGTTTTCACATCCAACAGATAATGCCTTCCAGGATTAATGGGATGGAGTCTAGGGTGACATAGCTAGATAAGGGCTACGGACAAACTAAGGTGATGCACCTCGGAGCAGATTTGGATGAGATCAGAGCAACTGTTGCAGAGTTGCAAGTTGGAGGTCCTTTAGTTGAGGATATTGAGATAGATGTTACACCCCGTAAATTATTGACATGTGATGACCTATTCACATGTATGTTAAGAGTTTTAGAATGCTATACATGCTAGAAAAGACCCGGGGAAAGATCAGACAAGTGCCAAGTCAGCGCGTCGCAAACCAAAATGTGACTTATAAATCGCATTCTAGGAATGCGACTTATAGGTCCCAACTATATAAGCCCCCAACTTCGGTTTTTCATTAAAGTTTCTTATAATTTCCATTGAAAAAACAGAGGGTAAGTAGAGAGAAAGAGGAATGAGGGTTATTTGATAATTTCCTTCCGATTACGCTGTCAAACACGGTCCAAACTCGAATTTATCTCAAATACCGAGGTATTTAGCAGCAAGGAGCATTCCTACGGGTTTAGTTTCATGAAATTCGGCCGGCGAATCATCGTGCTACCGAGCCTAGGTAAGTGGAATTGTTCCAAATTAGTGTCAATATACTCCTAGCCCTAAAGTGAGTATTTCTCCCTTCTGGACTCTCGAGAAATAGCGAGTTTTCGATCGTTTCTCGATAAGCCAAAGTTTGGACTATATATATATATCGAAAGTGATGTTTTCTTCCAGAATATTAGTGTATTTAGTTCTAATTGATATATATATATGAATGCAGCTGGGAGAAAAAGCTGAAGNGATGTTTTCTTCCAGAATATTAGTGTATTTAGTTCTAATTGATATATATATATGAATGCAGCTGGGAGAAAAAGCTGAAGTACTGACCGAGCCTCGCCCGTTAGTCGAAAAATTCGAAGCGAAGGTATGTAAGGCTAATTCCTCGGCAAGTTAGTAATCCAGTACAGTAGATAATGTGTTATATAGAAGAAAGAATTCAGAAGACAAGAATTGAGTCCCGTATGAGTTTAGCAAGCGTGTTTTTGAATTAGCAAGCATGTTTATAATATTATGAGGTATGTTCAGAATAAAAGTTAGTAAAGCAATATCATATGGTCAGATAATATCCCAGGTACAGTATAGTTAGACAGTCAGATGATATCTCAGATACAGTATAGCCAGACAGTCAGATAATATCTCAGATACAGTATAAATCAGTATGAGAATTAGTATAACACAGAAAAGATTTCAGAATGAGAAATCAGAATACAAATAGTATTTTCAGTTCAAGCATGCTTGCTATATGTTATTATTGATTGTTGAGACTTGTTTGTGTTATGAGGGCACACTTTGAGTGTCCTCGGCGCCCCTGGGTTGGTAACTGTGTTGACCCACCGTGAGGGTGGGGATACGTCACTCCAAGGAGTGGCATGCCATCTGCAGTAGGATGAAGATGGGATGGAGCTTTCCCCATATCAGGTTGATCAGCATAGCAGTACAGTTTACCCTGTTGTGCGCTTGCCCCCAGGGGACAGACTACAGATACAGAAAAAGTTACAGTTTGCAGTTTACAATACAGGAGTCCTCTGCGCTCAGATAGAGTTATTTATATCAAAGGCCATAGCCCAAGATGGAGACCCAGGGGGCCGGTAGAGGTGCTCGTTGTTAGTAGACGAGTGGAGTGATTTATTTTTGGATGGTTTTGACCTGGGTAGGGGTATATAGATTGTTTGTTGGTTGGCACCTTTCGGCTTATGGGGGCTGNCTCGGTACCAGTGGTACTGACGCCCATTTGGGGCACTGCATTACTTGCCTGCAGGTACCTATAGACGAGGAGCCGATCCCTCGTGATCCTAGCCAGCTCATTGAGTCATCAGCTCCTGTCATCCGGAGCTAGACAGCTAGAGGTCTATTTCATTTTATTTTGTTATATAGTACGGGTAGGTCGGGGCCCTATCCCGACCATCTTATCAGTATTCCTAGAGGCTTGCAGATTAGGTATATATATCTCCTTGTGGTTAGTTGTACCGGTTGTGTGGGGCCGTGCGTATGTTTAGCTGTTTAGCATTGCTGTTTATGTTGGCCGTGTGGGGCCGTATCCAGTTATTAGTGCTGACCTTGACGGTCATGTAGTTGTTCAGCATTTGTTATACTGAATTAGAGATAACTAGACAACATGGGGCCCTGTCAGCCCGCATAGGGTTCCCTATATGAGTGTGATTCTGGTTAGCTGATGTTATAGTACAGGTGGCTATAGGCCAGTTGGCCGGAGGCTGTATTTACAGCCGTTATATAGCCCGTTGATTCCATGAATCTGAGTTAGAGCCAGCCAGGCACCAGATGTGCTTAGGCACAATA
>JACEIK010000425.1:173313-184441 GCA_018107945.1 Datura stramonium | reverse complement strand
TTTCACGAAACTAACTCCGTAGGAATGCTCCCTGCAGCTTAATACTTCACTACCCAAGATTAATTCAAGTTTGGACCGCGTTTAATAGCGTAAACGGAAGAAATTTCATCAAAATCTCTCGTGCCCTCTGTTTTTCTGGTTTGTTCTCTGGAAATTGATAATTATCATCTAAAAGCTGAAGTGGGGGCTTTATATACTTGGGGCTGAACCTCACCTCCGTGGCACGTTGGCCATCGCAGAGGTGAGCCCTCCGTGACACGTTGGCCATCGCGGAGGGGGTCTGCCTAGCCTCTTCTTGCGATGGTTCGACGTGGCGCTTGTCCGGTCTTTCCCCGGCCCTTTTTATAGCATGTATGGAATTCTAAAACTCTTAACCAATATGTGAATAGGTCATCTAAATGTCAAGAAATTATAGGGTGTTACAGAATATTCCTCGGATCATTGTTACAGAGATTAGGGAATGGGCCGCCAAGGACCATACTACTATCCCGTTCCCAAGTTTGATTTTTACACTTATGTAGGGAATCCAGTGTGCTCCTTCTATTAGATATTTATCATGTGGGTACAATACCAAGACTGCAGATATAGCTCAAATAAAAGACGACCCTAATTCGATAGCCCGAGTTTGATGTCCAACTGTCGGCCCGAGGATAGTTGAGGGTGTTGCGACAAAGGCTGGTAGGTTGATGCCTCTGTCCATGCTGATCACACCACACATATTCTAGCTACTCCAGTCAATGATTCAGCAACATCTATGTTGACTACCTTCGGTACCACTTCACAATCCATCCCTACCGGTTATCTGCTTGTTCCTGAAGCTGATATGCGAAGAATGGCTAAGAGGCTGACTATTGCAAAACGGAAGATTGATATGTTGCTTGAGAAAGTCAAACCTTGGGTTAAGAAGAAGCTGGAGGAGATGGCGAGGGGTATAAACACGAGACTGGATAGGTTTGAGGTATGCCTCAATCTTTTTTGGTCTGAGACTTAGACCCGAGATTGGGCTGCCATGGAAAGGGAGATTGCTACACTACGAGCATCAGTCGTGGAGTTGTCCTCTAGACAAACTCTGATGTGACCGTCCTCAGTTATTTCAGTTTTTGATGATGATTTGGATGAGGATATCCCTCAATTCTTTGATCTTGATATGGCACTGGTCGATAAAGGTAAAAAGAAGACTGTCGATGATAGAGCTGAGACTGAGCTTAGGAAAGGTGAAAGAAAGAGAAAGAGGCTATGAAAGTTTCCCCTTGAGGCTAGCAGACATACCTTTGACGATCATATGATAGAGCTACATAAGAAGGACATACCTTCGACGATCATGTGACAGAGCTACATGAGAAGGTGAAGGAAGCAGAGAGCTCCACAACTAGTGTGGTCTCTAGTAAAGATAGAGATGACCCTTCGAGTGAGCCACGATCTGTCTCGATCATTTTTCCTGCTATTGGTGGGGGTGCACTTATTTCCCCTACGATTACTACACTATTGAGCGCACCGGCTCCAACCGGTTCCACTATTGCTGAGATTGGGTCGATTTTGAGACTCCAGCCATTGTGGATTTTGGGGTTTCGTCTACAACTCCCATTGGCCGGTCCAAGGGCGTCTAGGATGCCACAGATATGTCCCTATTCCCTTGAGATTGATTTAGTATTTATATGCATCAAGGGCGATGCATAATATTTTTGATGGGGGTTTATCTGGTTTTTGCTGAACATAATTCAAGGATTTTTCTTACCCGCAATTCTTTTTCCTCAGGTGTTCCTATATAGAAGAATCAGTATGTTTAGGAATTTTTTTGTGTGTTTTATGTGTTGCTTAATTAGAATGAAAATAGGAGGCGTAGGAGTGGTCAAATAAGCATGTTGTTCTATTTGAAAGATGATTTTAAAAATTGGTACCCCTCTTAAGCTTTGTGCATTATGTAGTTGTACTTTAATTTTGTATCCAATATGGCTCTTTGCATGGTATCATAGTAATCTATAGAATAATTAACTCTTAAGTTGTGCATAAACCTAATGATTGGTAGTTATTCGTGCAATTCAGTACTTGTGTGTGTGTGATTTTTTACTTAGTTCAATTTTGTGCGTCAATCTAGAACTTTCTAAGTCAGTCATACTGAAGTTGAAGGATAAGTAGTTAGGAAAAGGATCATAAGTTGTTTTTTAAATAGTCCACTATTAGCCTAAATAGCCAACCAAATGAAATAAATATCTCTTGATCCCAATTTTGAGCCTTAAATGAACATTTTCTTTTATTAACCGCTTCACCTTCCTTCTTTGATTATAATGAAATTTTTTTGGCCATGGTCCCTCTTTGGACACTGTGTACCTCAACTCAAGCAAATTGCCTAAGTTGAGGGTGGCCACTATAGGGGTGAGTGAGAAAATTTAGGTGTGAAAGAGTTGGATATTGAAAAAAAAGGGCGGGTGTGATGTGCTTAAGTGAAAAAAGAAAAAAAATGAATGAAAATAAAAAGGAAAAAGAAAAAAATGATGAACGAAAAGAAAAAGCCACACCTGTAGTCTGAAAATAAGAAATAAAGAAGAACAAGGGAGGAAAGCGAAAAAGAGGTTAAAGGTGGAGTCAAGTTAGTGTAGTATCAAGGAGGGTCGAGTCACTATCCCTATGCATATCATACCCGTCCCCGAACCTACACTACAAGTCGAATAAAACCCTATAGTGATCCTAATTTAACCATCTGAAAACTGAGGTATAGAAAGTAAAGGCAAGCCTATGGTATTGTATATGCACAGTCTGAGCTTCTTTGTGAAAGCGAACGAATTCTTACCAAGTCTCGATTCTATTATATAATTGTTATATGTATATGTATGGGACTTTATTCTGGTGAAGGCACATGATTGCATTGGCTAATTACTAGTTAATTCAGGTAGAATTTCACTTGTGTATGCATGATTGTGTAGTGATTATATGATGCCATCTATTGATCCCGTTGTGTCCTTCATATCTCATAATATAGATAAAAATATGAATGCTCGATGCGAGATTGTTCAACATGCACATAAAGGCTTATTTAAAATCACCTTTTAAAGTTAAAAGTATGTTTAAAATGAAACACACCTTATTCTGCTAAGAATTACCTAAATTCCCAACATTCAACAATCATTCTACAATCAATTAGGGTGATAAAAATCATCAGCTTTGATCAAGTTCCATGAATTCCCTCCCTTTTTGAAAAACTAAAAATTTTGAAGCAAATTCATGTTCAAAAAAAATTCAAGGATTACCCAATGTTTGTAACACTTTTCTATAAACTACATGAAACTCGATTAACCTTTACTTTTTGTAATTAAAAAAAAGAGACTTAACTCTCAAGATCCTACGAAAATTCCTCCTTTAGTGATATTTAATCGATTCTTGAAATCTAAGGATTAGAATGATGATTCTAGCGTTAAACTTTGTTAATTTAACATATGAATCAAAGAAACTTAGTAGAAACCAATTGTATGATTTGGGGAGGCTGTAGAATTTTTTCTTTCTCAAAAGTTCGTCAAAAATGAAGTGGAATAAAAAATCCATCTTAAACTCGTATTTATAGGTTTGATGTAAAATGCAACGTACGGCTACCAACATGTGGCCCGCATGTTGGTGTGCATGTCACTCCCAAAGCGACTTCGACTAGAAAAATTATTTTTCTGACATGCGGCTCATATGTCCAACATACTGTCTACAATTTGACTACCTATGTCTACCATTGTAGCTTGAAGATTCATTTCTTAGTACTTTGAATAGATGTTTGACATGCGGCCTACAAGTCCTATATATAGCTCGTATCTACCCATCACTTGCAACTTTAGAGACTTGTTCTTTTTAACTGATTTTCCTTTAATATATGACACGACATGTGTACCACACGTCCAACATGTAGTACTTATGTTGATCCTCATTTCAACACCTGTAGCATGTAATTTTTTTCATATTTTCCTAACCTCAAATGCAATTCGACATCCGTCCTAAAATTAACTTATTTGGCCCGCATCTTCAGCAGTACTATCACACAGTTCTCAACTTTGATTTATTTTGAGTTTTTTCAAATCCAATATTCTTTTACATCAAGTAAATGATCATATATCAACTCCACCACTTATCTACACATGATTTATTGTAGATTGGGCAAAATCATTCAAAATTTAACATTTCAAACTTAGCCCGAATTTACAGAGAGTTACAGTCAACAAGTCTTGTAACTGCTCCTTCAACTATGTTGGTGCCATGCAATATGGAAGAATAGAAATGGTATGAGTGCCCAGTAACAAATCAAAATCTTGATTTGGTGGAATACTAAGAAGATCTATTAGAAATACCTTCGAGAACTTTCTCACCACCAGTACTGACTCAAGAGTGGGAGTCTCAACATTAGTATATCTCAAATATATGCAAAAATAAAACAGGCATCCTTCTTCAGAATCTGTTGGGATTTGGGGTGGACATAAATACCAAACCGAACTAATTCAATTTTTTCAGTTCGATTTTCGATTTTAGGATACTGATTTTTCGATTTAATCAAAATTTTATATATTTTTAAAATTAAAAAATTTATAACTTAATTTCAAAAAAAAATAAAAATACTACACTCAACCTAATTTCAAAGCCCATTTAGAAATTATTTATATAATTGACACAATTATTTAAGTTGTAACTAAGTATTTATATAATTGACATAATTATTTAAGTTGTTCAGAAATAGCAAGTTTCATAATAGTTTACAATGTTAAGAAAATTCCTATGATTGCAAATATGCTTTGAAAGAGATAAAATAATAATATTTATTTAACAAAAATTAGGGACCACGGATCATTAAAATCCTAAAGACCTTTAATTCTTTATTTGGGTCAGTTATAAGGATATTATGTAAATAATAAAATTTATTATGAAATGTTATATACGTGCTACTAAATGTAAAATCAACTATTTCTGTTAAGAATTTGTAAATAAAAATCTAAAATATTATTTAATTTTACTTAAAATTTAGCTTAGTTTGAATTAAACTTTAGAACATAAAAACATAAAATAATTTATTTTTGAATTAAAAAATAAAGTAACTCATTTTTAATTAAAAAATGTATCTCATTTTACAAGCATCCCATTAATTAGGACCATACAAAAAAATTAAATTAGAAAAACGGAACCAAATCGTCAAGACTTGAAAAAAAGCGAACCAAATTAGTTCAATTCGATGTTCGCTACACACTAATGAAAAAAAACTTAAAAAAATCAAAATCAAATCAAAATTTTAAAAATCATACTGAAAAATCAAATTCATTTTACAAGCATCCCATTAATTAGGACCATACAAAAAAATTAAATTAGAAAAACGGAACCAAATCGATCCGAACTTGAAAAAAAGACTGAACCAAATTAGTTCAATTCGATGTTCAGTACACACTAATGAAAAAACTTAAAATCAAAATCAAATCAAAATTTTAAAAAATCATACTGAAAAATCAAATGTCCACCCTTAATTGAAATTTAATAAAAGAGATTACCTTTCTTGGAAAATAACTAACATCCTCCTTCCACTCTAATCGAGAAACTCCCAGCATAGCTAGCATAATTGTCATGGCATGAAAATCAAGTATCACATGATAAGGGTATAACCAATCCATGCCAAGAATAATATTAAAATCCGCAATATCTAGAATCACCAAGTGTAACCAGGTATCATAGCCTAATAAAGTAACCACCCAAGATCGATAGACACAATCCAAAATCATAGAATCCCCAGTAATCATAGAAACATGAGTAGATAATTAAGACCAAAAAAGAGGTTAGAAAGCAAGTGAAATTTTACTGGCCCAGCGAATCACATAAAATTTTCAAACTCGAAGGAAATATGCAAACACATAAGAATAAGTACATCCTGGATCAAATAACACTGTAGCTTTCTAATAACAAATCGGAATAATACTTGTAATAACTACATCCTAAACCTTTGTCTCTGGCCTATCTCCAGAAAAGCATAACACTAAGCACTACCACCCTCAGTTTAAGTACCTTCATGGTCTGAGTACTACCTCTTCCACTTTGAGTACCACTTATAGCGAGTAGTGTTTTTGCCTTGGGTATGAAAATCATATAACTCATATGTGATGCAGTCCGCCTAAATCTAAGGCAATCCCTACTGTGATGTCTTGGATCGCCGCACTCAAAACATCACCATAGTCTATTTGGAAGGACAAGAATATTTCAAGTGTCCTCCACCACCTAATGGTCTGTAAGCAGAACCATTGGGAGCCTATCTCAAATTGTATTTACAATGTCATGGAAACTTTTGCAGGTTCACAAAGCAGACTGAGTAGGTCTATTAGACTGGTGGTGATGACCTCTCCCATTGTAGCCTCTATCTCTAGATGAGGCACTGTCATAGTTGATGGAACCCGGGGCCTCTTGCTTGCATGCTCCTCATAGTCCTAATGTTAATAAGCTCACTTTTCTTAGTAGTGTCCGCTACCTACTGAAACGAAGCTCCTATAGCAACCTATTGAGACACAATAAGACAAATATAATAAATAAGTCCACTGGTTTGCCTCTTAACCCTCTCAGCCTCTTTAGAAAGTATCATCATAGCATGGTGAGAAAAATCATTAAATGTTATCTCATAACCAATCACCAATATACCATCATATCGCAATCTCTCTATTTAATTCCTCTTGTCCTTCCTCTCATTTTAAAGAATGAACTTCTCCAAAAATATGTATGAAAATTAAGTCCAAGTAAGAGGAGGTGACCATGCCAGTCTGCTATCTCAACATAGGCCCTCCACCATTGCTTGGCTTTCCCAACCATCTGAAAGGCGGTGAAATCAACTGCATTGGATTTTCCTTACCCCAAATGATGCAATCTCTCCTAACAACTTGCAAAAAACTCATAAGTATCAACACTAGAATCCATTTAAATTATGGGTATATCTTCTTGAACCGGTTGAACCTCTTCTACTTATTCACTGTCATAGTAGAAAAATCATTGGGTAAGGAGAAATGCTAGGTAATAACGCACCTATAACTAGGAAGCTACAATTACAACTAGTTGTTCCTCCAACGCTAGTGTGAGAACCATTTGGAGTGACAGGAAAAATACTCTCCTGAGATATACCCTTGAGGAAATCAACATCCATGCTAAAGTATCTTGTAACTAATGAGTAAAAATAAATTTCGGTGATGTCTGAGTTGGTCCAAGCTCTATTTCCTGAATCAATTTATCAACATGAATGACCTCTAAATTAGTGGATATAATGTTAGAACAATCTTGAGAAACTACTTGTGCATGACCTCTAGCACGTGCCATTGTGCAAGCTTTAACTCTACCTCACCCACTACCTCTACTGTGAGTAGTAGCCTTAGCAGTTGGTGCAGGCTCTTTCCATTTGTGTGAGAGTGAACTAATGAAGTTTAGAACTTAAACCGAATAAAGTAAAAAATTAAGGAATGAAAGAATATAATTTTTCTAAGTGTCCCATACCCTCTTGAAGATAAGTATAAATGTCTTTATAGCAATCCTCAAGGCTCTACTAGACATGGCTCTTGTGCCCACGAGATCGGTGAATCTGGGCCTCTGATATCAAGTTAGCATGACCCAAATATCTATTAGTCGTGATGGTACATACTTCTAAATGGTAGGCCAACTCTAGTCGAATCATAGTCCATTTTTAGCAATTAAGGCAAAAAATATATAAAGCAAATAGGCATAATTAATTCGTAACTAGAATCTCATAATCATAAAGATGTGGAAGTATCAAAATACACCCCAAAACCTGATATCGCGGATACAAGCTCCTCTAAAAGATAATACAAGTTTGGAATAGGCTAATACAATTGTCTAGAAAATATAAATAGAATTGAAATGATAAGAGAGGAAATACAATGTTGCAAATCAGCTAGGAAGCTTAGGTAGAAACCTCCACACGAACAACTATAGACTCAAACTACTCTACATACTCCGCTTGTGCACAGATTTGGATCTTCACCCAAAAAGGATTATAACAAGTATAGTATATATATACAAAAATAATGTGTACCTAGTAAGTATCATTGAGAGACACAACTGAATCAGTGACGAGGCTTGGTCGCTGAAAAAACTCGGGTTCGTATTAACCATGTATAAGAATTTTTAGATAACAATCAATAAAAATAAAGGAAATATCTCAAGTGATTAAGATATAGTTTCCATAAATTACAAATACAAAGACAAATTATATAATAAAACAAATCTGATAACAGTCAATGCAATCAATGGTCATGTGTACAATTGGTATATGTATATACTTCAAAGGGGATGTCTCGAAGTCGTGACCCATGAGAGAACCATGAAGTCCATATACTCACCAAGAATAATTACTGATCGAGCATGCACCACTCCTCTTGGAACAATTTCCATTGGTCTATCATCACTTCACCAACAATAATTTTCATCGGCCATGCACTACTCCATCCAAAATAATTATCATCAGACATGAATATGTATGAATGCCAAATAAAAGCTAAATTTTCAATCATATCAACTGACAAACCATATCATATCATGAATCATCACAGAATATAAGTATGGATGATTTTATGAAGCACAGCTAACATATGCACACATGAGGCATATACATACATTATGAATAAAGTAAACATAAGCAACTCAATTATCACAAGTGCACGAGATATTCATAGTTTTTTTAAAAACAATACCAATCAACATATTATTCACCTTTTAACTCAATCAAAACATGTCTTAACATTCATAGATAATCTCAGATAATGCCAGATAAGCACATATATCATCTAAAAAATTGGGTAAGTACTCGTACATGTCACCTGATACCCCTATAGATGCTCGTCACCTGATATTTATGATACCCCTTATCCCTAATCCTTATTATCATTAATTATGAAAATATTCCTCAATTAGAGTCTAAAAAATTTTAACATACCTCAATTTGTGGCACAAGAACACATAAAATAGCTTTGTCCTTCCTTAGCGCCTCCAAAAACTCCCAAGTTATTCAAATATAAATTTTACATAAGTATACGAGTCTGTAGACACCCATATTAATGAAAAATAATATATCAAAAAGTTAACAAAAAAGTCAAACCCGAGCTCTCGAGGTCAAAACTGAAAATTTACTCCGAGATCAAATTACTCATATTCTATAGGTCTTAAATCCTGAATTACTTCTAATTCCATCAACAAATTAAGTCTCAAATCAAAATTTTCATTCTCCTATATTTTAGGGCTAAATATTGATTTCTTCAACAAATTCACAGATAGATCACATTGATATGCTAAAAATCGTGATTAATAACAATAATAGTGATTAGATACTTACCCTCTTGAAGAATAATGAAGTTTGCCTCAAAAATCACCTACAACCTAAGTCGAGAACTCTAAAAAATGAGTTCAGAAAAGAAATTATGGTTTGTTCAGGCCCTTTCTTCACGAGCTCAAACTAGGCCTTCACAAATTGTGGGCCCCCTGAATCCCATACATTGGAGATCTTAGACAAGGTCCTCGCAACTGCGATGCATAATCATGTCCAGTCTTCTATGTTATCGCAAAAATACCCTCTCAACCGCCATGACCAATCATCCCACTTCTCTTCGCAATCGCGGAATGATCTATCATGACTGCGAAGGGTAAAATAGTTGGCACCAAAACTAGAATATTGGTGTCTCAACTTATCTGTTTTAGTGTATGAAACTAACCCGAATCTCTTGGGGATACAAATTAAATATGTAAATCACTCTAAAAACATGCTATAAACTTATTGGAACACTTAAAATACATATCTGAAGTCATTTTGACACATATTTGATCGAAGTCAATTCTTAAAATTTAATTTTATAAGAATGAAAATCAAGTATCTTAATTACTCGCCGAGATCCTCGAGACCTATCCAAACTATTCACCTAAGTCCTAAATTACCCTTTAGAGCTTATGGAACTACGAAACCTCAAGTCCAAGCTTGTTTACCTTATATGTTAACTTTGGTCAGCTCTAAAATTTTCTAATTCTAAGTGTTCGATTTTCTTCACTAATACTCATCTAATTGTCTCAAAAATTGTGTCACCTATCCTCAAAAGTTATAGTTCACATTTAGGTCTTCAAGAAGGGTCATTTACGGGAAAGAGGTCCTAATGCTTAAAAATAATTAGATAGGTCGTTACACAAATTAAAGAAAAATTGAGTATATTTGTTGTAACAAGAAAAATGAGCGGATAAATGTGGAAGAAGAAAATTTGTAACCAAAAATATAAGTAAATGCATTAATTAATCGAAGAAAAAAGTTCATTCTAATTTGCCCACTCATTGAAAAACTTCAACCAAATCAGGAAAAAAACATAAAATTCAAAAATAATTATTAATATTGATTATATAATTAAATTTGGAATCTAAATCCAAGGCCTTAGAGGTCTAACCCTATAGTCGGTCCTAACAACAAGTTAAAATTCATGTTTGCAGTTTTAATTCAGGTATACTTGCTTTTCACATATCTTTTTATATATTTTACTTAGATTAAAAATTCTTCTATCATGTCATTTTATGATTTTTGATCTATTGATCCTTTTTTTAAAATTTTGCTTACAATATACTGTTACAATTAGTAGAACAAAGAATTTTTCAAAGTTAAACAATGAATTACTATGGAATGTAGTAATAATAACATGAGGAATATCGTCTATATCTCGTTTGGTCATCTGGCTTAGTTCATATATTTTAAATCCATACATTAGAACATATTTACTTCAGAGGAGAGATACAAAAAATAAAAAACATTAGAAACATATAAGAAGAAAACAAAGATACATGAACAAACAAGAAAGAGGAGAAGCTTATCAGAGCATGAGAAATTCAATGGTAGATGGTGAAGGCCATGAAAGAGGATGAGAAAAGATTTCGAATAATAGTGAAGAGACGGATCAAATGATAGACTACACATAGATAACATAGATAGTAGCTATTATTTTCTTTTTTGATTGTGTGACAGGTCGATTGAGCTTGTTTTTTAATATGAAACTCTTTTGGTGGGCTTTATTTTTAATATAATAAAAATGTCCCAAAGGATATATTCAATTTTAAAATATGGGTGAAATAAACATCCTATAATTTCAAGGTAAAATTATATTAC
>JACEIK010000424.1:408465-423426 GCA_018107945.1 Datura stramonium | reverse complement strand
CAAAACAACGCTAATCATGTTGGTTAGTATAAAATCACACTTCCGTACAATTTACATGAGAATGTACACACATTGTTGGACAAACAAGGCAAAAACTATACATTTGAGTATCGATTCGGCATATAAATATGCCCCTGATCAATAATAACTGAGATGGTCTAAAAGATCGTGTATCACGGTCAAGAGCATGCCCTAAATCTGAGGTACTGCTCTAAACTGATCTCCAAACTAATCTGAGCTGACTAGTGGGAGAGTCTATAACCAACTTATAACCATATGAGCTAGACATGGAGTCCGATGTATACACCCATTATGTAGGTCCCAATATACCTTGCCAGGGTATAAACGCATGAACTGGGTGAGTACATGGGCCTGGGGCAATGAGGCCAAAAAAACTGTAACCTATGGTGGCAACGTAGTTCTGGGAACCTGGATGCGCTTGGAACCCTGGTCTGCTCAGTGCTAAGTCTTGCTGTTATACCCCGGGAGCCCAAGGATCAGACCCGGGAGTTGAAATAGGGAAAAATGGAACTTTTGCATCAGGTCATAGAACGAGTTGTTCTGTGACCCGTGCGGATGGACCACGAGTCATAGCGTGACTTGTGGTGAGGGAATGGGGGCCAGTTTGGAAGATAGGAATTTAAGTCACCAAGGGCTTGACCACGAGTGGTGGTCAGTCCTCATGACTCGTGGAGTCAGCCATGGTCAAGGAAATAAGCTGAGGAAATTGGGTTGGCAGTGTATTTCATGGAAGCTAACCATGGCTTGTTGGAGGAGGTAACAAGTCGTGGTGAGAGTCATGGGAAGGAGTGAGTAAGAAATGAAGAAATTGGGTAGTGTACTGAATGAGTGGTGACCACGAGAATCGTGAAGTGACCCATTACAAGCCCAGAAGACAAGGTAAGGCAGTGTACATGAAGAGCAAGGTAACGAGTCATTGCCCTGGACCAAGAGTCGTCAGGTTGTCCATTAAGACCACCTGACAGTTATTTTCTGCGAGTTTAGTATAGGCCTTTTCAAAATTTCTGAATTCCGAAGGCTTAAAATATGATGTTTTGGGGTATGAATAAAGACCTTTTATGGGGTTAAGTTCAAATTACTCATTCTTCTCATCTATGTGTGAAAGTTAGAACAATTTTAGAGAGATCAAGCTATTCTTCAAGCTTTTCCTTGTCAATTCATCTTTGGGCATTGAAGAACTTTAGAATCTGATCTTACCCAGGTATGTAAGGTTCCAAATGGGGGTTTCCGTTCACACCCATGCCCATTCTCTATAAATTCATGAAAATCTATTAAAAATCTTATGGGGTATTGACTTAAATTTTGTGAAAAACTAATGAATTGCTAAGGGATTTTTATGATTTATGATAAACATCATACTTTATGGATTTATATCAGTTTCTACCATTAATTTTTATTATAAATTCATTGATTCTGTTTTCTACCCAATTAAGCCTAATTATGCATGATCTATGCTGAATCAATTTATGATCTACTCTTATATTATTAATATTTACAAACCCAACATCATTTATGATTATAAATATGAATTTATTGAATTACCCATCATGATTTGAGGATTTACAAGTTATATGTATTATTTAAAAGTATGCATGGATCCTATGAATTATCTTTGGCCGACTCACAAGCCTTGATTCATGGCTAGTTCACGTATTTGCAAGCATGTTTATGATTATCACGATTTAACTAGCCCATGAACTCATGCATGTTGACCTATGAGCACTATATATGTTTTGGGAGTATTATCAAACACCGAGTAGGTTTGGGGCCTAGGTTCTGCCCTGGATCTTATAAACTACGTGCCACTGTAGGTATATTGGGACCTCCCTTATGAATGTCCCCGACCTAGTTGGCCCTTTTCATGTTATCACGCCCTTCATGATTCTACCATTGTCAAGGTATGAATGGCCTCCCGACTAGGTTTACAAGTCGGACTCAATGTGTGCTCATATGGGGTATGTCGGTTAAGAGAAGTCTCCCACTGTTCCTCATGATTTATACATGTTTATGATAATGTATATTGGCTCAAGTCATGTTAAATAAAGCTTTTCTATTATGACTATGATTATAACTGTATTATGAAGGTTTTGAAAACCTTGAGCCTTATGTTATATTACGATACTTATGTTATGAGCATGTTGTCCTATTCTTATGATCATTTATGAGCTTTATATATATTTTAAATGCCCGTTTTACTTACTTGCATACTCGGTATATTCCATGTATTGACCGCATACTTTCTATCTTTGTATCATCTTATGATTCATGTTTTGTCCCTCAAGATCATCCTCATATCTAGATCCCTTTAGAGTGCACATTCAACTTATTGGTGAGTCCTCATGTTCCGAGGGCCGTTTGACAGACATTCATGCTACTTTATGTTTCAGTACTTACCGGGCTAGTTGGGGGTGTTGTCCCATCAACTCATTGTATGTAGTAAAGGCTTTCAAGCAGTGTGTAGTACTCGGCCTGTGTACGTCTAGTGATTTCGTATGCCATGATATTCTATGTCATGTTTACGTTTCCGCTATGTTTATGTTTAGTCTTCTACTTAAAGTGAATGAAGTTAGTTATGCTTATTCCATGGATCGACTTGGGGCCTCTCGGGGTTCCTTGTCCCGTGTTTACGATCTGGGTCTAATCTCGGGTTGTAACAAACTTTGTATCAGAGCAATAGGTTTGGAGTGTCCTAGGGTGTCCGAAAGCCATGTTAAGTAGAGTCTTTTTCATGGGTGTGAATCGTGCCATACTTATGAAAAAGAGGCTATGATATTTTTAGGAAATATTCCCTTCTTTCATGATCTATGTCGTGCGATGAAAAGTCCTACTGTTCTTCTAATTCGTGCTAATCACGATTGACGAATCATTGCTACCAGGAGAATGAATGAAAGAACAAATGGGAATGGTGAGGGCCACCAAGATGTAAATGATCATGGGCATCAGCAAGCCCCACCTGTTCGGGAGCCCCAAGAACCACAGCCAGTCGCCCACACTGAGTTTCAGGCAGCTATCCAGATGTTGGCGCAGGTCTTGACCACTCAGGTCATCTAGCAGGCTGTTTCCCATATCCCACAGAATTGCACTGCAGTAGCAACTCGAATTAGGTAGTTGTTGAGGATGAACCCTCCGAAGTTCCTTGTGTTCAAGGTGGATGAGGACCCACACAATTTCATCAAGGAGATTCTTAAGATCACCCAGGTTATGGGGGTGACCAATGGAAAATATGTTTATTTGGCCTCCTATCAGCTAAAGTGGATGGCCCATATATGGTTCAAATAGTGGAGGGATGCTAGGGCAGTGGGTGCAGGCCTTATCAGTTGGGAAGAGTTCCACACAGCATTCTTGGATCAATTCTTCCCTCGAGAGATGAGGGAGCAAAATGCGGCCGAGTTTGTTTACTTGAAGTAGGGTGACATGTCGTTTCAGTAATACGCATTGGAGTTCACCCGACCACCAAATATGCACCAGAGTTGGTGGCAGACCAGAGGACTAGAGTGAGTCGATTCGTGCACAGGGTGGTGGACTACTTGGATAAGGATTGTAGGATCACCATGTTGCATTGGGATATAGATTTTCCCCATATTTTGTTGCATGTTAAATAGATGGATTCCTTATATTAGAGGTAGAGAGAGGCCAAGAGGGTTAGGACTAACAATTATGGGACTTCTCAGGTCAGGTTTGGGGGTGGACAGCGCCAACAGTCCCAACTCAGGTCTATTGTTCCAGCCCCATCATTAACTAGCACACCATCTAGATTCAGAGGGGATCGGAGAAGCAGGGCTTCAGATTCGAGAGGCCAGGGTAGCAAGCAGGTGGAGTGCACTTTCCTAGTTTGTGCAGGGTGCGACAAAAATCACCTCGGGATGTGCCTACTAGGCTCAGATGCTTGTTTTGTCTGTGGAAAACCTAGACAAAGACTTAGAGATTGCCCTTCAGCTAGATCAAGGATTGGTGGAGCCTGTACGCCAACAGCTAGTTTTGCTGCTCTTGTAGCACGTCCCCTTCAGCAGGGTGCCTGAGCTAGTTCAGCCAGCGGTCAGCGTCAAAACAGGTTTTATGCTTTAGCACCCCGTTAGGAGCATGAGGTCTCCCTGGATGTGGTCACTGGTATGTTGCGTGTTTTTCATATTGATCTTTATGCTTTGGTATATCTGAGAGCTACCTTGTCATTTGTGACCCCTTACATTGCTAGTAGTTTTAAAGTTAGTCCCGAGACTCTGTCAGAACAATTTTCAGTTTCTACTCCTATCAGTGACTCGGTTGTAGCTAGGCGGGTGTACAGGGGATGCCCAGTAATTATATTGCATAAAGTCACCTCCACGGACCTTGTAGAGTTAGCCATGAATGACTTTGATATTATTCTTGGCATGGATTGGTTGTATACATCTTATGCTTTGGTAAATCGTAGAACCCGTGCGGTGGAATTTCATTTTCTAGGTGAATCAGGTTTAGAGTGGAAAGTTAGTTCAGTTGTACCAGCAGGTTGATTTATTCCATATCTTCAGGCCTGAAAGATGATTTCTAAGAGTTGCATGTACCATCTAGTCAGGGTTTTGGATTTTGAGTCCGGACCTCGATTATCCAATCAGTTTCGATGGTGCGTGAGTATCTAGAGGTCTTTCCCAATGATTTTTCGGGTGTTCCTCCCGAGAGGAAGATTGATTTTGGTATTTACTTTCTACCCGATATGCAGCCTATATTTATCCCTCCTTACAGGATGGCCCCAACAGAGCTAAAAGAGTTGAAGGATCAGTTGAAGGTCCTGTTAGAGAAGGGATTCATCAGACCGAGCAAGTCTCCATGGGGTGCACCAGTGGTACTTGTCCGAAAGAAGGATGGTTCGTTTTGGATGTGCATTGACTATCGGCAATTTAACAAGGTTACCATTAAGAACAGGTATCCTTTGCCTAGGATCGATGATTTGTTTGATTAGCTTCAAGGCGCCAAGTGTTTCTAAAAGATAGATATCATGTCTGAGTATCATCAGCTCCGAGTTCGGGAGAGCGATATCCCGAAGACAGCCTTCAGGACGCGGTATGGCCATTATTTGTTTATAGTTATGTCTTTTGGACTAATCAATTCTCCTGCAGCTTTTATGGACCTAATGAACAGGGTGTTCAAGTCATATCTGGACATGTTCGTGATCGTGTTCATTGACGACATCCTCATATAGTCTTGGAGCGAGGAGGAGCATGCCACTCATTTGAGAGTAGTGCTTCAGACTCTCAAGGATCACCAATTGTATGCAAAGTTTAGCAAGTGTGTGTTTTGGTTGAACTCGGTTGCATTTTTGGGCCATGTGGTGTCAGGCGACAGCATAAAAGTAGATTCTCAGAAAATTGAGGCGGTGAAAAATTGGCCTAGACCGGTGAATCGTTCGGATATTCAGAGTTTCTTAGGCTTAGCTGGCTACTACCATAGATTTGTTAAGGGATTTTTATCAATTGAAGCACCATTGACCAATTTGACTCAGAAAAAGGTGATGTTTCAATTGTCGGAGGCTTGTGAGAAGAGCTTCCAAGAGTTGAAGACTCGACTAACTAACGCACCGGTGTTGACCCTACCTGAGGGTATGGATGGTTTTGTGGTGTATTGTGATACTTTGAGAATCAAACTCGAGTGTGTATTGATGCAGCGAGGGAAAGTGACTGCATATGCCTCAAGACAATTGAAGGTCCATGAGAAGAATTACCCGATCCATGATCTTGAACTGGTCGCGGTAGTATTCGCATTGAAGATATGGCGACATTACTTTTATGGGGTCCATGTGGATGTGTTAACGTACCACAAGAGCTTGCAATATACGTTCACGCAGAAGGACCTCAATCTATGGCAAAGAAGGTGGTTAGAGATATTTAAGCACTACAATATGAGTGTCCTTTACCATCCAGGTAAGGTTAATGTGGTAGCGGACACTCTTAGTAGGCTCTCTATGGAGAGTGTGTCCCATGTGTGTGAGGGGACGGAAAGAAGGAGCTAGTGAGAGATGACCATTGACTTGCAAGGTTGGGAGTTGGATTGGTCGACTCAACTGATGGCGGTGTCGTTGTGCAAAATGGATCAGAATCGTCCTTGGTGACTGATGTGAAAGCTAGACAAGATGAGAATCCGATTTTGGTAAAGCTGAAAAAAGGCATTCGAAGTCAGAAGATGGAGGTCTTCTCCCAGGGGAAGATGGTGTGCTGCAATAGTAGGGTCGTCTATGTGTTCCAGATGTTGATAATTTGAGGGCCCGGATATTGCATGAGGCACATATATCTAGGTATTCTATCAATCTAGGTGCCACAATGATGTATCGTTATTTACGAGAAATCTATTGGTGGGATGGCATAAAGAAGGATATTGAAAAATTCATAGCTAGGTGCCCGTACTATCAGCAAGTAAAGGTTGAGCATCAAAGGCCGGGAGGAGTACTTCTGGATATCAGCATTCCTACTTTGAAGTAGGAAGAAATTAATATGGATTTATTCACAAGCCTACCTCGTACTCGCCAACACTACGATTCTATTTGGGTGGTGGTAGACAGGTTGACCAAGGTTGCGCATTTCCTACCGGTGAGAACCACAGATTCAGCGGATGATTATTCCAATCTATATATTTGGGAGTTGGTTCGATTACATGGAGTGCCTTTGTCCATTACTTCAGACCGAGGTACTCAATTTACTTATCAGGTTTGGCGGTCTTTCCAAAAAGGTCTTGGGACTCGGGTTAAACTCAGCACAACATTTCATCTACAAATAGAGGCACAAGCAGAACGGAAAAGTCAAACTCTCAAAGACATGTTGAGAGCTTGCATGATAGACTTTAAAGGCAGTTGAGATGATCACTTGCCCTTGATCGAGTTTTCTTACGATAACAACTTATCACTCTAGTATCCAAATGGCACTGTTCGAGGATCTCTATGGGCGAAGATGTAGATCGCCTATCGGATGCTTTGAGGTTTGTGAGGCAGCCATGATAGGGCCAGATTCGGTTCATGAGGCTATGGTGAAGGTTCAATTGATAAGGGATAGGCTGAAAACCACTCAGAGTCGTCAAAAGTCATATGCTGATGTGAAGAGGAGAGAGTTGGAGTTTGTGGTGGACGATTGGGTATTTCTGAAAGTGTCTCCCATGAAGGGAGTCATGCGGTTCGAAAGAACGGAAAAGTTAGTCCCCGCTATGTTGGTCCCTATCGGATTATGAGAAGAGTTGGTAAGGTAATGTATGAGTAGGACTTGCCCTCAGAGTTATCTTCTGTGCATCCCGTATTTCATGTATCGCTTCTGAAGAAATGTTTGGGAGATCTAGCTTTAGTATTCTGGTGGACAACATTGGTGTAAAGGATAGCCTTAGTTATGAGGATATTCCGTTGGAAATACTAGATCGACATGATCAAAGGCTACGGAACAAACAAGTAGCTTCAGTTAAAGTGTTATGGAGGAATTAGCATGTTGAAGGAGCTATGTGGGAAGCCTAAGCAGATATGATGGATAGATATCCACATTTATTCCATACCGGCTCAATGTCATCTTGAGGTATTAGATTTGACCATGTTCAGTTCATGCACACAAGTTTCGTTTATGTATATAGGTGTGTATGTGATTTGCGAATTTAGTTCAGCTGTATATTTTGAATCGGAGGTAGTGAATCTGTCTGTTTACGATTTAAATGATCAGTATTTGATAGTGATTATTGCATATTTCTGCTTTTCTGCGTGTTCTCCAACATTCTAGAACAGATGTTTCCAAGAGGGTGATATTGTTATACCCCGGGAGCCCAAGGATCAGACCCGAGAGTTAAAATCGGGAAAACAGGAATTTTTGCATCAGGTCACAGAACGAGTCATTCTGTTACCGGTAAGGATAGACCACGAGTAATAGAGTGACTCGTGGTGGGGGACTGGGGTCCAGTTTGGAAGATGGGAATTTAAGTCCCCACGGGCTTGACCATGAATCCTGGTCAGTCCTCACAACTCGTAGAGTCAGCCGTGGTCAAGGAAAATGAGCTAAGGAAATTGGGTTGCCAGTGTACTTAACAGAAGCTGACCATGATTCGTTGGAGGAGGTAACGAGTCGTAGTGAGAGTCGTGGGAAGAAGTGAGTAAGAAATGAAGAAGTTGGGTAGTGTATGCAATGAGTGGTGACCACGAGTTGTGGTCACCCCTAACGAATCGTGAAGTGGCCCATTACGAGCCCAGGAAACAAGGCAGTGTACCTGACGAGCGAGGTAACGAGTTGTTTCCCTAGACCACGATCGTCAGGTCGTTCGTTAGGACCACCTGGCAGTTATTTTCTATTAGTTAAGTAAGGGCCTTTTCATGATTCCTGAGTTCCTAAGGCTTAAACTACAACGTTTTGGGGGATGAATAACGAACTTTTATAGGGTTAAGTTCAGATTACTCATTCTTCTCATCCATGCATGAAAGTTAGAAAAATTTTAGAGAGATAAAGCTATTCTTCAAGCTTTTCCTTATCAATTCATCTTTGGGAATTCAAGAACTTTAGAATCCGATCTTACCCAGGTATGTAAGGTTCCGAATGGGTCTTTCCGTTCACACCCTTTCCCATTCTCTATAAATTCATGAAAATCTATTAAAAATATTATGGGGTTTTGGGTTCAATTTTGTGAAAAACTAATGAATTTCTAATAGGTTTTTATGATTTATGATATATATCATATTTTATGGATTTATATCAAATTCTATCATTAGTTTCGATTATAAATTCCTTGATTTTGATTTCTACCCAATCAAGCCTCATTATGCATGATCTATGATGAATCGATTTATGATATACTCTTTAATTATTGATATTTACGAACCCAACATGATTTATGATTTGAAATATGATTTTATTCAATTACCCATCATGATTTGAGGATTTACAAGTTATACGCATGATTTACAATTATGCATGGATCCTATGAATTATGTTTTGCCGACTCACGGGCCTTGATTCATGGCTAGTTCACGTATTTGCAAGCATGTTTATGATTATCATGATTTAACTAGCCCATGAACTCATGCATGTTATACTATGAGCACTCTATATGTTTTTGGAGTAGTATCGAACACCAAGTAAGTTTGGGGCCCAGGTTCTTCCCTTGATCTCATAAACTACGTGCCACCATAGATATGTTAGGACCTTCCTTGTGACTGTCCCCGGCCCAGTTGGCCCTTTTCATGTGATCACGCCCTTCATGGTTCTACCCTTGGCAAGGTATGAATGACCTCCCGACTAGGTTTACAAGTCGGGCCCTATGTGTGCTCATATGGGATATGTCGGTAATGAGAAGTCTCCCACTATCCTCATGATTTATGCATATTTATGATTATGTATATTGGCTCAAGTCATGTTCAATAAAGCTTTTCTCTTATGACTATAATTACGATTGTATTATGAATGTTTTGAAAACCTTGAGTCTTATGTTATATTATGGTACTTATGTTATGAGCATGTTGTCCTACTCTAACGATCACTTATGAGCTTTATATATATTTTAAATGTCTGTTTTACTTACCTTGGATACTTAGTACATTCCACGTACTGACTGCATACTTTCTATGCTATATCGTCTTATGATACAAGTTCCGGCTCTCAGGATCATCCTCATATCTAGATCCCTTCAGAGTGCACATTCAGCTTATTAGTGAGTCCTCATGTTGCGAGGGTCGTTTGACAAACATTCATGCTACTTTAAGTTTCAATACTTGCCGAGTTAGTTGGGGGTGTTGTCCCATCAACTCATCATATGTAGTAGAGGCTTTCAGACAGTGTGTAGTACTCATCCTGTGTACGTCTAATGATTTCGTATGCCATGATATGCTATGTCATGTTCACGTTTCCGCTATGTTTATGTTTAGTCTTCCGCTTAATGTGAATGAAGTTAATTATGCTTATTCCATGTGTCGACTTGGGGCCTCTCGGGGTTCCTTGTCCCATGTTTACGATCTGGGTCTACTCTTGGGTTGTGACACCTGCTCCCACTGGATTGTCCTAGACTGAATACTAAGTTGATGGCTAAAAAATGAGGCCCAATACTAGTCAAGGATATATATCTAAAAGCACCTTGAGAGTCTTATCGGACCAGATTATGGAACTAGGTTCTAAGACTAGTCAGGGCTGCTTATTTGGAAGCGTCGTAACCGTCCAAAGAACAAATATAAATCTGAAGCTAAGGTCTTGAGGATGGTCAGAGTTGCTTAGCTAAAAGTTTCATGACTTCCTTGTAGACCACTAAAACAAAGTACTGAATCAGATTCTAATAGCTGGGAGGTACTACTGACACCTCAGAAATTTCTATAGTAAAACTAATCAGCTAACATTTCTGACTGACACTGAGAATTCTAACACTTTTGTTTAAAGTAAACTAACAATAATATGATTGAGTTTCTGTAATACCCAGAAATGTTTAAGAGTAGACCCGGGAAACTAAAAGGCAAAACTGTTGTAAGTTGGGAAAAAGGTTCAAAACAACAGGTACAACGACCGGTGGTAAGTAACCATAGGTCATCGTTGTGGTCATGGTAAGGAATCATCCCAAGTGGAAGAAGTAACAACGAGTGTCACAACGGTCCGTTGTTGGGAAAGATGGTTCTTTGTTAGCAGCTGTGGTATAGTTGTGGACTTTACAGTGGAGTCGACGGATGGGAACCACAACCCGTGGTAGGACACAACGAGTCGTGGTTACGCTCATCGTGAAGGAGTCCAGATATTCAAAAGAAGGAAGAAACGACTAGTTCAATAACCCGTTGGAGACTAGAATGACCCGTCTTGTTCGTCCATGGTTTGATTCCGAGATATGACTGGGACAATGCATAGCATGGGTAGATACCACCGGTTGTGGTATCCTCCAACAACCCATTGGTTCATCAGTTGTTTGGCCAATTGATTTGTTTTCATCGAATTCACTAACGACATTTCCCTCATTTCCTAGTCCTAAGGCTCTATACTACGTCATTTAAGGCTCGTTTTGAGAGGGGAAAAAGCCTACTCTAAGTTATTCCTTCCATTCATGCAAGTTTAAAGGATTGAAGAGGTGATTCAAGGCCAAATTTCAAGGTTTCCATTGGAATCATAGCTTGGGAAATCAGAGAGTGTTAGAATTCATCATTTACAGGTATGTAGGGTTTTAATGAATGTCTTCCTTCCACACCCATGCCAAATTCCTATCAATTAGTGTTAAATTATGAATAATCAATTATGGGGTTTTGATCAATTGCATGATTTTTATGTCTCCAATCACGGGTATGATTAGATTGAGTTGATATTGCTTATTTACAAAGATTTGGTGGATTCTAACTTGTTTTCTCTTATAAAAATTGTTTTTTCTAAGAATTTGAATCTAAAACGCCCATGGGTGAATAGTCGTAGAAGAGGTGATTATGATACGTGTGTGATGATGATGAAGTGAATAACGAAAACATGTTTCTAACCCTACCCCTTTATTCTGTTGATGTTTTCAAAGTGAATTGAATGAACCCAAGCATGATAGAGTTTTGGGTGATACCCACATGATGTTTTAAAGTAATGATTTTCCCCGACATAAGCTTACCACAAGGTTTAAAGTGAATTTTTCCTCAACTCTTATTATAATTTCTATCTTGTGGTATGATTTGAAGCAAAGTGAATATATGCATGAAATCGTACATGAGTTGGTGTATCACTATAAGCTTTGTCGGTAGACAATGTTAAGATTCATTTACATATAATGTTTAGTCTATGCATAATGTTACTATGAGTTTTGTCAATAGACAACATTGAGCTTCATCTCGTACGATGTTGAGTTATGCATGATTCATATTGATCTTCGTCAATTGACGATGTTAATCTTTGTTCTATACGATGTAGAGCACTGCATGTTTTGAGAGAAGAGTCTATCACCGAGTAGGTTAAGGGTCGATCACCCTTTACCCCAGAACTACACGCCAACGTAGGTTGATTTTATTATATGTGGGACCTTTCTTGTGAGCTATCCCCCGACCCTAATGGCCCATGAGCTTTATATCGATATCATGGTAGCGTCCTCAGCCCTAGCAAGGTGTTGTATGGCTCTGCCCACTTGAATATAAAAGTCGGGACCACGTAAGCTCTATCGTGGTATGTCGGTTAAGTGATGAGTCTCCCATTGTCCATATGATTCAGATTTGCATATTCACTACTCATGATAACTATGTATGCACGCATGTTCTAAAAGTAAAGTTTTACTCAATGTTCAGCTTTTCTATAAATGTTGCATCTCAGCTTTGAGTCATTCGACTTAGTTGATGTTATAAAGTTATGCATTGTCACATCATGAAGGGATTATGATTTCGAAAGAATGCATGCGAGTTCTGTCAGTTTTATAAAAGCTTATGTTATGAAATGAATTGTTCGGATGATTTTACTTACTATAGCGATTTTACTTACCTTGCATACTAGGTACATTCCACGTACTGACTGCATACTTTCTATGTTGTATCATTTCATTATACAGGATCCAGCTGGCAGCTTCAGCCCCAATCCTAATCAGCTTATTCAAAGTTGCACCTATTCAGAGTTGGTGAGTCCTCATTCTTTGAGGACTAGACTTTCAGTTTCTTCTATATATTTCAATTTCCACATTGTGGAGCTAGTTGGGGTCTTGTCCCGTCAAATCATCCAGATTAGAGGCTTTTCAAACTGAGACATGTATTCAACTTCAGATGTTCATTCTGTTGTTATGTTAAGTTAGACTTCCACTGAGATTATATTCGTGTTTTCTTCAGTTTTTGAATGAGTTAGTTAAATACTTATGCAATGGGTTGACTTAGGGTCTCTCGGGGTCCCTTGTCCCGTGTCTACAATCCATGTCTCCTCTCGGGTCGTGACAAACTTGGTATCAGAGCCATAGGTTGAAGTGTCCTAGGGAGTCTAAAATCTGCTCTTAGGTAGAGTCTTTTTCATGGGTGTGAAGCACAGCACACTTTGACAAAGAGGCTACTAAACATTTTAGGAAATGTTTCCATCTTTCATGATCTATGTCGTGTAATGAAGAGTCTTTCTATCTCTCTAATTAGTGCTATTCTCCATTGCAGAGTATGGCTTCTCGAAGAGAGAACAGATGTAGAAATGGAGATGGTGAAGGCCACGAGGATGGCATGGGTCATGGGCATCAGCAGGTCCCACAAGTTAAGGAGCCTCAGGCACCAGAGCTAGCGACCCACGCTGAGTTTCGGGCTGCTATCCAGATGCTTGCGCAGGCCTTGATTGCACAAGTCAATCAGCAGGCTATTGCGCATGTTCTGCAGAATGGCAGTGCAGCAGCGGCTCGAGTCATGGATTTCTTGACGATGAACCCGCCGGAGTTTCTTGGGTCCAAGGTAGATGAGGTACCACATGAATTCGTGGATGAGGTTATCAAGATCACCCAGGTCATGCGGGTGAGTATTGTTGAGTGCGGAGAGTTGTTCCTCCTACCAGTTGAAGGGGGTTGCACATATCTGGTTCCGCCAATACAAGGATAGTAGGGTCACCAGAGCAGGTGCGGTCACTTGGGAAGAATTCCATGTCGCATTCCTGGATCAGTTCTTCCCTCGGGATATGTGGGAGCTAAAGGAAGCTAAGTTTGTAAATCTGAAACAAAGGAGGATGACAGTACTAGAGTATTCCCCTGAGTTCACCCGCTTATCGAAGTATGCTCCTAAGTTAGTGGTTGACCAGAGGGCGTGAGTGAGCATGTTTGTGCATGGGATAACAGGTTACTTGGATAAGGAATGTAGGATTTCTATGCTCCATAAGGACATGGACTTTCCTCGGAAGGTGTTGTACGCCCAACAGATGGAGGTGGCACATTTCAGAGAGAGAGAGGCCAAGAGGGCCAGGACTGATGATCACAGATTTCCTCAGCTTAGGTCAGGAGGTGGGCAACTTAGTAGACCCACTAGAGATCATCTGCCCTAACTTCATCAGCCTTGAGTGTGCCATCTCGGCCTAGGCATGATTAGAGAGGGCTAGTATCAGGATCGAGGGGTTAAAGCAGCAGGCCCACAGATTTAGGTGTTCAAGCTTGTCGTAGATGTGGCCAAGGGCATACAGGCCAGTGCTTGGCAGGTTTTGGTGCGTGTTTCGGGTGCGGGCAACCCAAATAGATTCTTAAAGATTGTCTAATAGCGAGACAAGGTCAGGTTAGGGCCGTGGCCCAGCTTCTAGCTCAGCATCCCCACCCCCTTGCTCAGCACATTAGGGGGCATCTACCAGTGCAGTTGGCGGTCAGCGCCAGAATAGATTATATGCCCTAGCATCCCGTCAGGAGCAGGAGGTCTCCCCGGATGTGGTTACTAGTATGTTACTAGTCGTCCATGTTGATGTTTACGCTTTGTTAGATACATAGGACACCTTGTCCTTTGTGACACCTTATGTAGCGAGTAGCTTCGGAGTCAGTCCCGAAGTTTTGTCAGAATCCTTCTATGTTTCTACTCCTGTAGGTGACTCAGTTACAACTAGACGGGTGTATAGAGATTTCCTGGTCTTGGTCCTTTATAAGGTCACCTCAGTAGATCTAATAGAGTTATCCATGACCGATTTCGATGTTATTCTTAGCATGGATTGATTGTGTGCTTGTTATGCTTCCATTAATTGTAGGACCCGGTCAGTGGAGTTCAGATTTTCGGGTGAGGAAGCCTTTGTCACGCCCCGCCTTGGGAGGCATGACTGGCACCTGGTGCCCTACTAAGACCTGGACAGCTAGACTACTTAGCCTAAGCACTTCTAGTGCCAGATTGGCTCTAACCTTGGATTCATGGATCCAACGGGCTATATAACAGCTGTAAATACAGCCTCCGGGCGACTAGGCCTATAGCCTCCTATAATAAAACAACAGCTGACTAGAACCACAGGAGAATAAAGGAACCTATGCGGGCCGACAAGGCCACCATGCTGACTAGTTTCACTGAAAAGCTGAACTAAATGCTAAACTGCTCTGTGACCAACAAGGTCACCA
>JACEIK010000424.1:381990-397328 GCA_018107945.1 Datura stramonium | reverse complement strand
AACATCATTTTTTGCACCATTAGAAATTTCAATAGTACTTGTACCACTAATAAGAACTACCCAAGCCATGATCTTGAGTTGGCCTTGGTGGAGTTCGCGTTGAAGTATGGGGTCTATGTGGATGTGTTCACGGACCACAAGAGCTTGCAACATGTGTTCACGCAGGAAGATCTCAATCTACGGCAAAGGAGGTGGTTAGAACTACTGAAGGACTACGATATGAGTTTCCTTTACCACCCGGGAAAGGCTAATATGGTAGCGGACGCACTTAGTAGGCTCTCTATGGATAGTGTGTCCCATGTGGATGAGGGAAAGAAGGAGCTGGTGAGAGATATCCATCGATTTGCAAGGTTGGGGGTTAGATTGGTCGACTCGACCGATGGCGCTGTTGTTGTTCAAAATTGATTAGAATCGTCCTTGGTGACAAATGTGAAAGCTAGACAAGATGAGGATCCGATTTTTGTAAAGCTGAAAGAAGTTGTTCGAAGTCAGAAGTGGAGGTCTTCTCCAAATGGGGAGATGGTGTGCTGCGGTACCAGGGTCGTCTATGTGTTTCATATGTGGATAATTTGAGGGCCAGATATTGCATGAGGCACATGAATCTAGGTATTCTATCCACCCAGGTGCCACCAAGATTTATCGTGATTTACGAGAAATCTATTGGTTGGATGCCATGAAGAAGGATATTGCAGAATTCATAGCCAAGTGCCCGAACTATTAGCAAGTGAAGGTCGAGCATCAAAGGCCGAGAGGTGTACTTAAAGATATTAGCATTACCACTTTGAAGTGGAAAGAGATTAATATGTATTTCATTATAGGCCTACCTCGTACTCGCCGACACCATGATTCCATTTGGGTGGTGGTAGACAGGTTGACCAAGGATGCACATTTCCTACCAGTCAAAACCATAGATTCAATGGATTATTATGCCAAGCTGTATATTAGGGAGTTGGTTTGATTGCATGGAGTGCCCTTGTCCATTATTTCAAATCGAGGTACACAATTTACCTCTCAGTTTTTGTGTTCTTCTCAAAAAGGGATTGGAAATTAGGTTAAACTCAGCACAACATTTCATCCGCAAATGGATGATCAGGCAGAGCGGTTAATCCAAACTCTCGAAGACATTTTTAGAGATTACATGATGGAATTTAAAGGTAGTTGGGATGATCACTTGCCCTTGATCGAGTTTGTTTACAATAACAACTATCACTCCAGTATCCAAATGGCACCGTTCTAGGCTCTCTATGGGTGGAGATGTAGATCACCCATCACATGGTTTGATCTTGGTGAGCTAGCTATGATAGGGCCAAATTCGATTCATGAGGCTATGGTGAAGGTTTAGTTGAGAAGGGAGAGGCTGAAAACCGTTCAGACTCGTCAAAAGTCATATGCTGATGTGAGGAGGAGAGAGTTAGAGTTCGAGGTGGATGATTGGGTATTTCTGAAGGTATCTCCCATGAAGGGAGTTATGCGGTTTGGAAAGAAAGGAAAACTCAGTCCCCGCTATGTTGGTCCCTATCGTATCATGAGAAGAGTTGGTAAGGTAGCGTATGTGTTGGACTTTCCCTCAGAGTTATCTTCCGTGCATCCTGTGTTTCATGTATAGATTTTGAAGAAATGCTTGGGGGATCCAGCTTTAGTAGTACCAGTGAACAGCGTTGGTATAAAGGATAGCCTTGGCTATGAGGAGGTTCCAGTGGAAATACTAGATCGAAAGGTTTGAAGGCTAAGGAACAAAGAAATAGCTCCAGTTAAAGTATTATGGAGGAATCAACAAGTTGAAGGAGCTACGTGGGAAGCCGAAGAAGATATAATGGCTAGATACCCACATTTATTCTCTACCGGCTCAATGTCAGCTTGAGGTATTAGTTTTGACCTAAAAATCTATTTAGTTTCATGTTCAGTTCATGCACACAAGTTTCTTTTATGTATATTGGTTAGTATGTGATTTGCAAATTCAATTCAGCTGTATATTTTGAATCAGAGGTAGTCGTTCCATAAGTTTATGGTTTAAATAATCAGTATTGATAGTGGTAATTGCTTATTTTTGCTTTTTTGTGTATTCTACAACATTCTAGGATGAATGTTCCCAAGGGGGAGATATTGTTATACCCGGGAGCCCAAGGATCAGACCTGGGAGTTCAAACGGGAAAAACTGGAAATTTTGCACCAGGTCACGAAACAACTCGTTCTGTGTTTCGTGAGGATGAACCACGAGTCGTAGGATTACTCGTGCTGAGGGACTGGGTCAAGTTTGAAAGGTGGAACTTTATGTCACCACGGGCCTAACCACGAGTTGTGGTCAGTCCTCATGACTCGTGGAGTCAGCTGTGGTCAAGGGAAGTGAACTGAGGAAGTTGGGTAGTCAATGTACTCAACGAGTGGTGACCATGAGTCGTGGTCACCCCTAACGAATCGTGAAGTGACCCGTTACAAGCCCCGAAGATAAGGTAAGGCAGTGTACATGACGAGCCATGTAACGAGTCATGGCCTGTGAGGGGAGTCATCAGGTCGTCTGTTAGGATCGCCTGGCCGTCTTTTCCTGCGAAATTAGTAAGGGTTTTTTCATCATTCCTAGGTTCCTAAAGCCTAAATTATGTCATTTTATGTATTATTCAGAGCCTTTTAAGATGGGTTAAGTCCCTACTTCATAGTTCATTCCCATGCATGCATACTAAGAGAATTCTTGAGAGATCAAGCGTAGTAGATTCAAGCTTTTCCCTATCAATATTCCATTGGGCATTCAAGAACTTGGAAATCTAATCTCACCCAGGTATGTAAGGTTTAAGGGGTGTTTCCGTTTCACACCCATCCCAATTCTCTTTGAATTCATGAAAATCTATCAAAAATCTTATGGAATTTAAAGTTCAATTTTGAGAAAAACTAATGAATTACTAAATTTTTTTTATAATTTATGATATATATCATATTTTATGGATTTAGATCATATTCTACCATTAATTTCAATTATAAATTCATTGATTTTGATTTCTACCAAATCAAGCCTAATTATGCATTATCTATGATGCATCGATTTATGATCTACTCTTTAATTATTGATATTTACAAACCCAGCACCATATATGATTTGAAATATGAATTTCTAAATTACCCATCATGATTTGAGGATTTACAAGTTATAGGTATGATCTACAAGTATGCATGGATCCTATGATTTATGAATTTTGTTTTGGCTGACTCACGGCCCTTAATTCATGGCTAGTTCACGTATTTATAAACATGTTTATGATTATCATGATTTAACTAGCCCATGAACTCATGCATGTTATACTATCAGCACTATATATGTTTTGGGAGTAGTATCGAACACCGAGTAGGTTTGGGGCCCAAGTTATGTCCCAGATCTCATAAACTACATGCCACCGTAGGTATGTTGGGACCTCCCTTGTGACTGTCCCCGACTCAGTTTGCCCTCTTCATGGTGATATCACACTTTCATGGTTCTACCCTTGGCAAGGTATGAACGGCCTCCCAACTAGGTTTACAAGTCGGGCTCCATGTGTGCTCATATGGGGTATGTCGGTTAAGAGAAGTCTCCCACTGTCCTAATGATTTATGCATGTTTATGTTTATGAATATTGGCTCAAGTCATGTTTAATAATGCTTTCTCTTATGATTATGATTACGATCGTATTATGAATGTTTTGAAAACCTTTAGCCTTATGTTATATTATGATACTTATATTATGAGGATGTTGTCCTACTCTTATGATCATTTATGAGCTATATATTTTAAATGTCCGTTTTACTTACCTTGCATGCTTGGTACATTCCACGTACTGACCGCATACTTTCTATGTTGTATCATCTTATGATACAGGTTCCGGCTCTCAGGCTCATCCTCATATCTAAACCCCCCTTTTAGAGTGTAATTTAACCTTACTAGTGAGTCCTCATATTCTGAGGGTCATTTGACAGACATTCATGCTACTTTATGTTTTAGTACTTGTCGGGTTAGTTGGGGATATTGTCCCATGAACCCATCGTATGTAGTAGAGGCTTTCAGACAGTGTGTATGTCTAGTGATTTCGTATGTCATGATGTGCTATGTCACGTTTATGGTTCCGCTATGTTTTATGTTTAGTCTTTCGCTTATTGTGAATGAAGATAGATATGCTTATGCCATGGGAAGACGTGGGACCCCTCGGGGTTCCTTGTCCCGTATTTACAATCCGGGTCTACTCTTGGGTCGTGACATCTCTAGAATTGAATGTGTTATGTGAATTAATAATGTGTGCTATACAATTTTGGGTCATAAATATATGTACTTTCTTGTGTATAACTTTCCACAATTTCCCTTGGAGGTTTCTAGGAGATTTTGAAACATTTCTAGATGTTTTTGCCCCTTTATCAGCGAAATAGGTCACTTGCCCTTTGAACTGTGTTTAGCAGGTGCCAACCTGAGAAGCACTTGTGCTAACCTATGAAGCACCGATAAATAGCCAATGCAAACAGTCCCACCTGCGTTTCGCAAGTATGGATCCGCATTTCGCTGGTTAAAAGCATGTCTTTTGCATCTCTTTTTGTGTTCAAATCTTCCATTATCCTTGTATCCTTCAAATGCCTACATAGAGAAGAAAAAGGGCATAAAACTTTCCCAAATGAGTTGAAAATCAAGCAAAAGGTCATTCTTCAAAGTTGCATGAGTTGGTAGACTACCAACTCAACCCACCCCCAACTATAACAATACATTGTCCCCAATATATGCATGAAAAATAGAAAGGTTGGTGGGAACTCCATGAAATGGATACTCCTCATCATCAACATTAGCCTTATCATCATGACAATGTTTTTATTGATACAAAAAGATAAAAGAAATTAAAGAAAGAGTNCTCCATGAAATGGATACTCCTCATCATCAACATTAGCCTTATCATCTGCTTCATGGCCCTCATCTGCCCAGGTCTCCACATCATCACCTATGCCCTCAAACTGATAATCAATGGGGCCTTGGGCTATAGGTGGAGCAGCCATGGCTGCATCAAGTGTGCTCATATTCAGATCTTCCCTTTGTACTTGGATTCTTAATTCTTGCACTTCCGCCTGAAGAGATGTCATTGCATCCTCCACTACATCTACCTGAGAGCATAGCTTTGTTAAACTATCATGCACATTTTTCATCTCCTTTTTTACTATTCGAGCAATAAGGACTAGGAGATTCTGAGCCAGCTTTTGGAGTTGCCTCTTGTGAGAATGTGTCATCTCGGCAAGTTGGGCGAGAGGATGTGGGAGGAGGTGAAATCCCTCAAAATGGTGCTTCCCCCGATGCAGTACCCGATGTCTCTGGGTGTGGCATATTAAGGTTGGGAGCAACGGTGGTCTCTTCTATGTCATAGGAGGTGGAGCCTTCGGGAGCCACAAAAGCCTACAACCTTTTTCTCTCCACATTAGCTGTCTGAGCATACCTTTTTCTCTCCATATGGATCACTCCAGTGGCAGAGCTGGGAGACTCATCACAGAATAGTGGCACCCATACATTAAGGCAAAGTTAAGAAATAAGCACCGCATATGGCATTGACGTTCCCTGCTGGCTAGATTTTTTCTTCATTTGGTTGGCTAAGATCTCCCCAAAGTTGATGGGCACTTTCATAATACAGGCGATGAGTATAGAAACCTCCAAGTTCACTCTTTGGTCATTCTTTGATGGCATGATCCAGCCATACACAAACTCCAGCCATAGTTTTACCTCAAACTTGAGGTCATGCCTCGAAATCTCCCCATCCATTAAGGCCCACAATAGCTGACACTATCAAGGATTGGGGCTATCCAGCTAAACTGATTTTATTTTTCAGCTACTCAATATGTATACTTAGTCCCTAGATAGATCTTATCAGCCCACAATAATGCATTCATGGCGGCTGGAGTAATATCTACCTCTATACCCCTGATTGGGATTGAAGGAAGGCAGGGAAACTCATCAATCCTCCCTTTATGCTTCATAGCTTCTTGTCGTGCCTGGTATGATGTATCAAGCCCAGGAACCAAGTTGGTGTAGTACTCCGGAAGAGGCTCAGCAAATACATGGTATTGGCGGTGGTTGAATTGGGAAATGATATTAAGGAATTCATTTTTCAACCCCATCAGATCGAATTTTTTCTCCATTGTGATTTATCTGCCTTCATAAATGGCATAGAGTTCCTTCATGTTAGGCACACAAAAAAAAATTGCCTCACTGGTGTTGTTTGGGGTTGTCTTTGACTTGGCCTTCCTTTTTCTTTTGCTTTTTGAAGTGGAGGGAGACTTTCCCGTGTTTGACTGCCTCGATGAAGTCATAATTCTGCAAATCCATGTTAGTGCCACACCAAAACAACATTCATTTTGTATTTTTACTAATGGAAAAGAAAAAGCAACAACTATCCTATGCTAAGGAAAAAAATTCTATGGATTAGATAACAAACAAGGCGAAGCATTAAAAGTGGACATCTGTAGCACCGATGACTAAAGCAATGAAGCGCAGGTCGCAACCCGCGAGACGTAGCCAAGCCGCAGGTCAGGGCAGTTATCTGTGCAAATTTTGTATCCTTGTGGTTCTACACCAGCATTTCGCCGATCATTATCCAAGAAGCGCCAACGAACCACGGGTTCTAGGAAGTGGCCTGAACCCTCAAACCCCTCACCNCAAATCATGAGGAACAATGGAAGATTCTCTTAACCGACATACCCCATGTTGGCGTATGACTCACAGATGACACGCCACCTATTAGTTCTGTCCCAAACCAATTAGACAAAACATCTCTAAAGAAAACCTTACTCACACCCTCTCACGTTTCACCCACTCAAAGAGCAAAATAAAAACAACATGAAAATTTTCCCTTAGGAACAACATCACCCAATCTACCATCGGGAAAATCGTGCCTTTTTAGCACATGGGGTTACTCATACTTCACCCCGAACTGTTATATCGAACACACACTTCACGTCATATTTTCAACCAAATGAACGTGCAAAGAAACAATATTTAATTATTATTCTAACCCTAACATACCCATACAATCAGAAATATTCAACAATAAAAAATTACAAAATGGGTAATGAGCAACATGTGTGTGGGAGCTTTCTAATCTATCATTCTCAAATTTAAAGTCACATTCTCAACAATCATGCAAGACGAGAAGGCAAAACGACACATACCAAATGAGTGATGAGAGAATAAAGAGCAAATAGACTGAAGCTTGGTGTTGACCAACAATGATGGTTCCACAATGAGTAGTGCGTAAGATTAGTGAAGGTTTGAGTGAGAGGTGGTGAAATGAGAGGAATTAAAATGGGGGTTTTTTATAGGTTGAAGTGAAGGAGTGTAATTGGGTAGTTAAAATGTTAGTGTTAATGGAGGGAAGTTGGGAACGTGAAAGGGTTGTGATTAGGTGAAAAGGTGGAGAGAGAGTGTGTTGAAATGGTAAAAAGCGTGTTTTGCTCAATTTTTTTATTTTTTTAAAGTGATACGGGTCGAGTTAGTCAATGGGTCGCTCAAGATTCAATTTACAATTACATACCTCCACTCGCGCTAGTACTGTGACCCCTGTGAGTACTTGTGTTTCGCTGGTTCAAGCACCGGTGACTTTTTTATGCCCATTTCACTGTTTTATAGCCGCGATTGACCAACATTTCACGGATCGTCATCTGTATTTTGCTAGTGAGTTGCAGCTCACTGTGTCTTTTTCCAATTATCTCTAGGTGTACTGGTTAACACCCATTCCAGACCAGCGTGCCATGGAATGCCTCCGACGATTTACCAGTGAGACGTTGTCTTCCTTTTTCTTATGCAACTTCTGTTTCTCTTATGTGATAGGGCCGTGACTCGCGCTTGAGCACTGGAGTTTCACCAGTCTATAGCAGTGTCTATTCTATATCCCTTCCCCTTTTTTCTCATCCAATCATCCTACAAAAAAAATAAACAAAGCATCATGGCATCAAAACATTAAAAAACTTAGGCAAGAAGCGCGTTATTTAACGTTGTCGCACGATAGATATTTCCTAAACTATCATTTTTCCAAAGGGTCATCCTCCGAACCAGACTTATCAACACAAACTTTGTCTTGTGCTGCCTCATCATTCAAGACCCCTATCACCTTGCACTCATTTGGAGGCTAAGTGGTTTGACAAACCTTGAAGGTGACCTCCACACCTCCCACTAGAAATTTCAGCTCCCCGAGCTTCACATCTACCAAAGCTCTGCCCATTTCAAGAAATGGTTTTCCCAAGATGATAGGTACTTCAACATCCATATCACAATCTAGCACAACGAAGTTTGCTGGAAGGATGAACTTATCTACCTGAACCAAGACATCCTCCAACACTGCCACCGATTTCTTTATGGATCGATCTGCCATCAACATCCTCATTGAGGTGGGTTTAGGATTCTCCAACCCCAACTTATTGAAAATAATGAGAGGCATCAAATTTATGCTTGCCCCAAGATCACATAGAGCCTTTACTATCCCCTGCACCATTGGGTTGAGCGTGCTCTCTTTTTCTCTCTTGTGGTTATTATTGAGTTGTTGTGCCCTTGCCAGGGTTGTTGTTGATATTTGTGTTGCCCTTGTTGGGCTAAATTTCTAATGTTCTCAATGATTGTTAGTTTCTAATTGAGGTGGAATGCCCTCATCAGGTTGATTGTTAAATGAAAAAAATCTTTTGTTGAATCTTTTGAGAAAATGATGGGTTGTTTAAAATTGAAAAATGTTGTTGGCCCCTGTTTCGATTATCTCCTTTTGTTTATAGTAGTTAGTGATAAACTCCAAGGATTTTCTTTACTCCACAGTTCTTTCCCAAGGAGCGATTATCTTTTCTTTTCTTTTTTTGTCGAACTGGGTGGCATTTCCCAATGATGGATTAAGAGGTGACTTTCTTAAGGGAAAATGCTGAGTTTAATGTTCTTTTTGAGTCAATGACTGCAATGGCTTCTAAGAGTTACCACCAATTTTTTTTAAATGGCATAGTTGTTAAAAAAATGAATTTTGAGAAAGAAAGGGGTAGTTGAATTTGAAAACTAAGTATTCCATTTTAATAAGTTACATATTCTTTGTTTGGATTCTTGATTCATGCGATATCTTGTTTTATGACTCGTTATGTGGTGACAAAAATGGTGTGAACCTCTTGGGGGGGTGATGTTTTGTGGGGAAAGGTTTGAGCTTAATTCTCTTGCATGAACGATTTTCTATAACTTTCCCCAAGTGTGACTCAAGGAGAAATCCTAGATGTAGTTGCACTTGGAAGGTAATTTTAGTCTCTTCTAATAGCTACTTTTACCCATATGACGTCCTCGAGCATGAATCCTTCCAGCCAATGTTGAAACTTTAAGCCTTTTCCTTCAAAACCACATTATAAGCCTATTACACCTTTCGTAATCCCTCTTTGGCACCCATACTCCCTAGTGCTAGTTGTGAGATGAAATGCAAAAAAAAAAATGATGCTTGAAGTCCTAAAAGTGTTGGGATAGGAAAGAAAAAGATGAGGCAAAAGCCTATGTTTAGGGGGTAGCAAAAAGAAAAACTGAAAAAATGATGTGAACTTCAATATGAGGTAGCACCACATTATTAAAAGAATGAATGAATTGTTTGGGTGAAAAGAACTGAATTGTAGAAAGGTGACGCCTCTTGCTCAAAAAAGATTAAAAGTAGTAACTAAGGAGAGATAAGGAATGCTCTTGTTTCAAAAGTGAAAATGTTGTTCAATGAGAGATAAGGCAAGGGTTACCTCAAGAGAAAATGGAATATGCAATAATATTCACAAAAAAATGCATAAGGGAGGTTCTAGTCACTAGAGATTAAATGTCATCCTACCTTTGACCCTAGCCTTCATCATGACCTCCAATTCATAATTGAATATAAGTGTAGCGACTCTACATTAGTGGCGAGTTACATGAAGGGCTAGCCTATGGGTCATGCCATGTGCATGAGAATTTCTTTTTGAGAGTGAGCATATTTGTTTCTTCTATAATCCTTTGAGTGTGAATTGCTTGATAATTAAATAGGATTCTCTCTGGTTGTGAGTAGCATCAGCTCCTTGAGGGACATGCTTGCACATTCCAAAAGATATGATTGAGATAAGAATGTAGTGAGCTTGAAGGTAAACTTTGAATGTGAATTTTTTTAATGACTTAAGATGTCATATAAGCTTGTTGTGATCAACTATGCCCCTTGTTTTTAATGAAGGAATCAAATATGAATAATGCAATTTGGTTGTGGTCATCTCTTGAAGTATTTGCATATATTGTTGAGTCTCCTAATTTCCTTTGTGTTAGTGAACAATCTTTTGGTTTTCTAGGTCATGATGGTCCCTTGTGCATAATCTTATATAGAACGACATGCTTATTTCTATAGTTCAGCTCTAAAGAATTTCCTTGCATGAGGATAAGCAATAGTTCAAGTTTAGGGGTTTCATGAGTTGGTAATTTACCAACTTATTAGGCTTTTAAACATGGACTTTTTCTTGGTTTTCAAGTCATCTGGAATGATTTTATGCTCTTTTACTTTAGTTTTGGTAGGTATTAATTTATGAAGAGAAGGAAAGAAATTGGACAAAAGCATCGAATTTTAAAGAAGAGGACTGGTGCTCTACCGAATGGGACAGGTGCTCCACCGGATGGAACCGATGAAATGCCGGCTAAAACGTAGGATTATATTGGACAGAAGTGGAAGGTGCACCGGTGGAATGTGGGTCAACACCTAAAAACCGCCGGTGCCAACGCCGGCTAGACCCCAATGTTACTAAATAGAGCGACATTCCATGGACGGTTACTGGCGGAAAGCTAGTGACTTGCAAGTAAGACCGCCTTCAGGAGGGAAAATTGTCCAGCATGGAATTTGAGGAGAATTTTTAACCTATTCTTTACATTCTCTAGAAAGTACCAAATATTCCATTCCAGATTTGTAGAGTTAGAGAGAGAAATATTGAATAGCATTTCTTCTTCTTCCTCAATGTATAAACCACCATTGAAGACAATTTCTGACCTTGCTATTTTACTCTTAATGATGAATTTTATGAATTTTTTATCAATATTCTTGTATATTATTCATCTATGAGTAGCTAGATATTTTGCTAGGGGTGTGTGCATTATTGGGGATAGATTGAATTGTGTATGGCTATATTTATCTTGTAATTACTCATTTAGTATAAATCAGTTGTTTTCTCCCAAGTTATAATTGAATTACCCATACTTGGAAATGTGGGTTATGTGTATTTATTCCATTTTTGCTTGCAAAAGAGAAATTGAATATGGGTGAGAAAGCAATGGTAGGGAATTGGGTCTTGAATGTGTGGGGTTGGGCTAGAGATAACTCAAATCTTGCCAAATCTATTATGGATGAATTAAATGAGGCCTTGGGGTTTGAGAAAACTAAAGGAATAGAACACCCAATTTGTTAAAAAACATCGGGTGTCACTTTTCCATAGTTATTTATACTTATGAGTAATTATTTTATTTTCTAGTTAATCCCTATCCAATTGAACCCCCGTCAATAGCAGACCCCTGGCCCTTTCTGATAATTGTCTATTCAATTTGGTTGCCTTGTTCTCTTGAAAGTTGTTTTTAAATTCAAATTGTGATCTCTCTTTTTCCCCCAACATTTTATTTTTATTTTCAAATGCATGGATGCAATCTTAGTTCAAGTCAATAGACAACTTTTGCATTATTCAATCTCTATTCCTGACAGATTCGACCTCGACTCTTAGTTGGGTATTTATATTGCGATGATCGTTTATACTTCCTACTCATGAGCAGTGGATTTGAACATCATTAATCTATTCGATGAGTTGGCAATTTACAAACTGATTAATCTTTTAATCATGAGCTTTCGCTTGGTTTTCAAGTCATTTTGGAGGATTTTATGCTCTTTCTCTTTAGTTTTTGCAGGCATTCAACTTGAGTAGACAAGGCAAGGAACTGGACAAGCATGGAATTAATAAAGAGGATCAAAGCTCTACTGGATGGGACCAACTCTCCACTATATGGGACCGATGCTCCACTAGGTGGAATGGTGAAACGCCGGCTAAAACGCAGAAGCATACTAGACCGAAGTGGAAGGTGCACCGATGGAACACGGGTCAACACCTATGAACCGCTTGTGCAAATGCCGGGAAGACCCAAAAGTTACTTCCCCAAGAGATAAAGAGAGACATTCCACGGATGAGCACCGATTGAATACCGGCGACTTTCAAGTGAGTCCGCCTTCAGGACGGCAAAATCATCCAGGACGGGATTTGAGGAGTATTTTTTAACCTATTTCTGTACATTCTCTAGAAAGTACCAAATATTTCATTTAAGATTTGTAGAGTTAGAGAGAGAAATATTGAATAGCATTTTTTCTTCTTCCTCAAGGTATAAACCACCATTGAAGACAATTTTTAAGCTTGCTATTTACTCTTAATGATGAATTTTATGAATTTTTTTATCAATATGCTTTTATATTATTCATCTATGAGTACCTAGATGTTTTTTTAGGGGTGTGTTCATGATAGGGGATAGATTTGATTTGGTATGACTATTTTAATTTTGTAATTTCTCATTTTGTATAAATTTATTATTTTCTCCAATATTATAACTGAATTACCCATAGTTGCAAATGTGGGTTATGTCTGTTTATTTCATTTTTGGTTCAAAAAGGGAAATTAAATATGCATGAGAAACCAATGGTAGGCAAATGTGTCTTGAGTGTGTGGGGTTGGGCTAGAGATAGCCGAAACCCATAGTCATGTACCCATTAGAGATTTAAGGCTAAAGATAGCTCAAATTTGGCCTAAACTATAGTGGATGAATTAATTGAAGCCTTGGGATTTGAGAAAACCCAAGGAATAGAACACCTAACTTGTTGAGAAACATCGTGTGTCACTTTATCATNTCAGTCCAGAACTGTATACTAGGAACATGTTTTGACCATCAGACAGGGTCTTCATAGTTATTTAATCCTATCCAATCAAATCCCCATCAATAGCATACCCCCGGCCCTTGCTTATACTTGTCTATTAAATTGGTTTCCTTGTTCTCTTGATAGTTAATTTTAAATTAAAACTATGATCTTGCTTTTTTCCCCAACATTTTATTTTTATTTTCAAATGCATGGATGCAATCTTAGATCAAATTAATAGACGACTATTGTGTTATTCAATCACTATTCCATGTGGATTTGACCCCGACTCTTAGTTGGTAATTTATATTGCGACGATCGTTTATACTTCCTCCTCGTGAGGAGTGGATTTGAACAACATCAATTTTGGTGTTGTTGCCGAGGGATGGGATTAGATAGCCTCTAGTTGAGTGTTGATTTAAATTATTTTAGCATCTTGTGTGTTACTTTTACGTTGTTGATATTGTTGATGTGAAGATGAGCCCTTTCGAAAGGCTAATTCGAAATCCCCATGGGTCGTCTTACGTTGAATCTCTCTGTTTGATGGATGAAGTATGGAGAATGGAGGAGAGAAAAGAAACTCTGTTGATGGTTGTAATGAAGCAAGTTGAGTTGTTAGAAAAATTGTATGATGGGTTTTCATGTAAGGTATCAATAAGCCAACCACAGCTATTGGTATCCTTATAATAAAAATCAAGGTCGTAACTCTGATTGTAGAGATAAACTGAGTAGGCAGGAGAGCGAAAAGTCCTCCTCATCCCGCATCAAAAGAATGCTTGAGGTTATGCTTGAGCTAGTTGTTTCAACTGAATCAAGGATTCTGATCTTGGGCATAATTGCATGCCCAAGTGATACTTTATAACTTAGTTTTGCCTTGTTTATGTATTTCATTATGTACATTTTCATGCCTTTTTATATGAATGTGAATATATACTAACCAACATGATTAGTCCTTGTTTTTTAAGGTTAATAATGCATTTGAGGAACTAATTCATGATTTGGTAAAGTGGAGGAATGGAATCAAGAGCAAAAGGTGAAAGTCAACAAGAAAACACACAATAACTGGCACCCTGCACGATAGGGGCCGTGGCACACTGCAAACGCGGCAACACTTAGCCGAAAATTGCATTTTTTGGCACATTCCAGTGAGGGTACGCGTTACCTCCGTGTCACGGAGGTCAATTAGGCGTTCAGCTCCGTGACACATTTTTGTTCCACCACAGGCCAAATTTTGCATTTTTTCAGCATAGTATAAATTGAACCCTTAGCTTCTAAAATCAAGGGACACGATTTATTTTCTGAAAAACCACCTAGGAGTGAAGGGAGAAGTGGGAGAACTCACCTAAGGTTCATAAATTTCATCTTCTCTTCTACCAATTCTTGTAAGTATTTTACTTTAATTATGTTTTCTCGTAATTATACGAACATGAATGGCTAGAACCCTCCCTCTAGGGTTGAAGCCACAAGATATGATTGTGATGTTGCGATTTTGTTTTGGTTTTAAGTTATTGATTGTTGTTTTGTCTTGCATNGATTTTGTTTTGGTTTTAAGTTATTGATTGTTGTTTTGTCTTGCATTCTTAATTATTGGTTGTTTTTATGATTGATCACCATGAAAACACACACGTTAAAATTAGGCAAATGCTTGAGAATGCAAACCTAGGGAATAACATAAGAATGTAAGAAGCAAGTTCTTGTCTTTTGATAAGATTTTGTGGTTAGGATAGAAATATACCTAATACCTTGCTTGGTTGATAAAATCGGAAGAGAGAAAGACACCGGCTTAGATTTGTCACTCCACCACTCAAAGAAGTAGTTGTGAAACTAAGTTTTTTTAAATGGTTGGAGGTACGAAAGTACCCTCATCAATGGCATAACCCCATAAACCACATCCACGTAGTTAATTGCCCACGAACTAGAATTAGAATCCTTGCTCACAGTATAGTAGTGAGGCTATTTTGTCGTGTTTAAAGGTTCAGGAGACCATGAACATGCAATTTTAATCACGTGAGACGACACTTGATAGTTTCATACTTAAACAATTGCAAATCGTAGTATCGCATGATTATCCGGCTTTAACTCTATGTTGCTCCTTGAATTAATTTAGAGTATTTCGATGACCGCATTTAGACTTAATTAAACTCTACTGAAAACTTATATACTCAACACTTGCGACATTTAATATCACACATGAACTTGATAGTTAGCTGAATTTGTCCAGTCCCTGTGGGTTCGACATCCGGCTATTAAAAAGGGCCACTATATTACTTGTACGACCCGTACACTTACGGGACAACAAGTTTTTGGCGCCGTTGCTGGGGACTGGAAAAGTTTAGTGAATTTGTCTGTTTTTGTTTGATTTTTAAATTTCCTTAAGTGTTGAAAAAAAATCTGTATTAGTTTTAGATTTATTTTATTTTTTTTAGTTTTTAATCTGATACCCTTCCTATAATGACATCATGGAATATAAAT
>JACEIK010000424.1:357689-378073 GCA_018107945.1 Datura stramonium | reverse complement strand
CCGCATTTAGACTTAATTAAACTCTACCAAAAACTTATATACTCAACACTTGCGGAATTTAATATCACACTTGAACTTGATAGTTAGCTGAATTGGTCTAGTCCCTGTGGGTTCGACATCCGGCTTTTAAAAAGGGCCACTATATTACTTGTATAAACCGTACACTTGTGGGACAACAGATTCAAGAGCTGTGAAGTGATCTGTTAGACCTCACTAAAAAGGTGAGGGACCATGAATTGTCCATCTGATAGATAGAAGATAAAATAAACTTGTTAGCATCATAAATGACAACCCAAAAGGCGATGAAGGAAGAAGATGCCCCATCACCCCTAAACAATGCGGAAGATGATGAAATAAAAAGGGGAATGAAAGAAGAAATTTTGAAAGAAACATTTGAAGGCATTCTCTTAAGCAGTGAAGGGTTGGAAAAGGTGTGTCATGTTAGCAAATGGTTGGGAACATACTCCTTTCAACCAAAAAAATTTGATCTTGACCTCAAGAATCAGATAAATCCACCCTCAAAACCATCCATCATTTCACCACGGGCCTTAGACCTCAAACCTTTACCTGCCCATATGAAATATGCATATCTGAGGTTGAATGAGACATTACCGGTGATCATCTCAGCTAATCTAAATAAACAGCAAGTGGAAGCACTTTTTCCAGTCTTGAGGAAGTACATCCGATCAATAGGGTGGTCTATAGCTTATATCATTGGAATACCACAGGGCATTAGCACTTATAAGATCAATCTTCAGGAAGAGTGCAACCCGTCAGTTAAGCATCAAAGACGTTTAAACCTACCAATGCCAGAGGTAGCCATGAAAGAAATCATCAAATGGTTATATGCGGGAGTTGTATATCCAATAGATGATAGTAGTTGGGTAAGCCCAGTTGAATGAGTATTACTGCTTCTTGGATGGTTACTCATTCTATAATCATATTTCTATTGCCCTAGAAGATCAAGAGAAAACCACATTCAAATGTCCTTGTGGAACTTTTGCATTCAAAAGGATGCCATTCAGACTTTGAAATTCCCGAGCTATATTCCAGAGGTATATGATGTTAATCTTTTCATACATGGTAGATCAGAATATTAAAGTCTTCATGGATTACTTCTCGGTTGTGGGAAATTCATTTGAAGATTGATTGGTTCACTTAGAAGAAGTGTTGAAAAGATGAGAGGAAATGAACTTGGTTCTTAATTTGGAAAAGTATCACATTATGGTAAAAGAAGTTATTATTCTAGGGCACAAGATCTCCGAGAAAGGGATTTAGGTAGACTAAGCTAAAATTGACTCCATTGTTTACCTACCCGCGCCGAAAATAGTGAAAGGCATTAAGAGTTTTCTGGGACATGCGGGGTTTTACCGCTGTTTTATCAAAGATTTTACAAAAGATAGCACATCCCATGCTCCAATTGTTAGAAAAAGATGTAAAATTCCAGTTTGATGAGGTTTATATGAGGACATTCATTGAATTCAAGGAGAAGCTTATATCCGCACCAGGTTGGTCGAAACCTTTCAAATTGATGTATGATTCTAGCGGTGTAGCAGTAGGGTCAGTTCTTGGACAGAGGAAGGAAAACATCTTTCACCCCATTTACTATGCCAAGAAAGCCATAAATGATGCATAAGCAAATTACATAGTGACAGAACAAGAGTTACTAGGAAAAGTGTTTGCATTTGAAATATTTCGGGTATAATTGCAAGGATCCTAGGTAGTTGTGCACATGAACCATGCTGCACATAGATACATAATGAAAAAAATGATTCTAAACCCAGGCTTATTATATGGATCATTGTGCTCCAAGAATTCAATTTTGAAGTTAAGGACCGGAAGGCATGTGAGAATAAAGTGGCTAACCATATTTCTCGTCTAGAGATAAATGGTAGGTCAGGTGTAAATGAGGATATTAATAATGACTTCCCTTATGAGCATATTTTTGCTGCATCCCATGACTTAAAAACCTTGGTTCACAAATTTTCTAATTACATGGTGAGCAACATCACTCCTGAAGGATTGAACTTCCACCAAAAGAAGAGATTCATGTATGATGTCCAGAAATTTTATTGAGATGAACCGTACCACTTTCGTTGTTGTGCTAATGGCATAGTTCATAGATGTATCCCAAAGGTTAAAATGGTGCCAATCCTCAAGGCTTGTCATTCATGACCAGTCAGATGCCATTATGGGAGTGTAAGGACAATGGCAAAAGTACTATAGTGTGGATTTTATCGGACAACTCTCCACCAGGATTCCCATGACTTTGTTAAGCAGCGTGATTGATGTCAACAAAAATAAGTATTTCTAGGTGACATGAGATTCCTTTGACACCAATCCTAGAGGAGGAATTGTTTGATGTATGGGGAATCGATTTTATGGGGCCTTTTGTGAGCTCTTATGGAAACACTTACATTTTGGTTGTCGTTCACTATGTATCTAAATAGGTGGAAATTGTGGCATTGCTTAACAATAAGGGGAGGAGAGTGACAACCTTTTTGAAGAAGCATATATTCTCACGATTTGGCACTCCTAGAGCTATAATCAGTGATGTAGGATCATATTTTTGAAATCAATTATTCAATGCCTTGCTAGAAAAGTGTGGCATGAAGCAAAAAGTTTCTATCCCATACGTTCCTCAGACCAGCGGCCAAGCAGAAGTGTCCAATCGGGAAATCAAGTTCATCTTGACTAATACAGACAATTTCAATAGAACAGACCGGGCAAGAAAACTTGATGACACCATGTGGGCCTACCAGACTGCATATAAGACACCAATTGGAATGTTCCCATATCAATTGGTCTTTTGCAAAACTTTTCATTTACCGGTGTACTTGGAGCATAAGGCCATGTGGGCCTTGAATAGTTTAAACTTGATTGGGGGAAGGCCTTTCCGGGGAGAGTGGAAAATCTCAATGAGATGGAAAAGTTTAGGATGAGGACCTATGAAAATGCTGCAATATACAAAGCTCGAATGAAGTACTACCATGATCAAATAATTGGGGAAAGGGAATTTACCCCGGGAGAGTGGGTACTACTCTTCAACTCTAGGCTGAGGTTGTTCCCCAGAAAGCTTAAATCTAAGTGGTCGGGCCCTTTTAAGGCGTCTCAAGTTTTTTAGAATGGGGTTGTTGAACTGGAAAGAGATGATAGCCTGAGATTACAAGTGAATAGCCAATGTGTTAAAAAATATTTGGGAGTGTTAGCTGAAATAAATACGGCAGAAGTTGCATACCTCAATGACCTATAGCAAAACACCTTTGTCGTGCCACAACCTTAAATAAGGCACTTATTGGGAGGCAACCCAAGTGTTTTCATGTTTGATACTTTGATGTTTTGCTAATTTTTGTTTTGTAGGTAATATGGATGAAGAATGAGTTGGAAGAAAAATAGGGCACAGGTGGCGCAAGACCCACAAAATTCCGGCCACACGAAGGCGGAGTCCAGAATATGAGCTAAAATAGGAGAGAACCGCGACCAACTGCCGAAATGCCGGTGCCAATCCGTGAAATATCGGTGTGCCGCTGGGTTCAAGCAATGTACATGGGACGTGAATTTTGAAGTGCGATCCACCATTGGAACGCAGGTGACAAGCTGCGCAACCACTGTCAACCACAACTTTAAGACAGTGAACTAGGTGCAAGTGGAGGTCGTTGCGCTTGAAGCGGCGAAATGTTGGTACCCACCGGCGATTGCTGGTTCAGCTAAAATCTTGACCAACCCATTGACAAACCCAACTCACGGCTTTTAAAACTAGTCAAACATTTTATTAAACTCTCAAAAACCCTTTATTTTCACTTTCCCAATTTCTCATCAACTAACTTTCCCAAAAAATTTCACATTCCAATTTCCCACCATTAAATAATCCATTAAACCCACCTTCTCATCACCCAATCACTCTCCCTCTCTTCAGCCTATAAAATCCCACTCCTATTCCTTTCATTTCATCTCACCTCACACACTTCTCACTAAGAAAAAGCGTTCCCCATTGCTGAAAGCCCCATTTTCGTTCGAGTCAGTAATTTAAAATCTAGTTGTTCGTTGTTCTCATTTCTCCATTGGTATGTGTTCGTGTGCTCTTGTATTGTTTGTTGTTTGAAAATAAGAGTTAAAAAATTAATCATGCTAGATTCATAATATTCCATACCCTTATCTCCCATTTCTCATATTGTGCTTTGTTATTGTGGTGTGATTCTCATAGTGTATATTTGCTATATTAGTTGGGGGTGAAGTTTGAGTAACCCCGAGTGCTTCAAATGCACGATTTACCTAATGATAGATCGGGTGAGGTCGTTCATAAGGGAGAATTGTCATTTTTCTTTTGTTGTGTTGTTTGAAAGGGTTGATCATTATGTGGGGGTGTGTTGGGTAAATTAGTGAATTGAGCGGTTTTTATTTAACTAGATCGATTGTTGTTGATGTTAATACAGTGTTGCACCGGTGAATCCCCTGTCAATACTAGTGAAATGCAAGCTGAGGCACAGGTCTGTGTTTATAGCTTTAGGCCACTGCCCAGACTCGTGATTCACCTGCGTTTCACGGGTTGAGACCAGCAACATGCCAGTGTAACACCGATAAATAATCTTTATTCCCAGGATGGCGACTCAGCTACGACTCAGGGGTTTATACAGAAGTTTCATAGCTCTAACGCCGGAGCACAAACACATGTTTTTGATGTTGAAACTTGTTCTCAACCAATTCTAAAGTTTTTATTTCTAGATTAGTTTTCTTTGTCTGTTACTTTCATATTATTCAAAATCCAAAAAGAGCAGTATGTGGCACTAACATTTAATTGTAGCATCCTATCCACCTCTTGACAACATGACAAAGGGAAAACATTAGTAACTGATGCCAGAACTCTAGATGTAGAGTCCAATGAGGAAAAGCGGATTGATCAACTCCGCTTAGGGCTTAATAAAATAAAGAATTATTATGTTCAGTGAAAGGAGAACCCGTCTATCACAGCAGAAGCTCGATTTGAGGTTGACTCCTTCAAGATGACTTTCAAGACATTTATGATCAACTTCAAATTTGCGATTGGGAGGCTTTCACAATGCCCTTTGATCCTTATTTTCACTAGTTTGTGAGGGATTTTTATGCCTCTTATAGGGCACGACAGGACATCTTGAAGCATAAAGGTAGAGTTGATACAAGGTTTATCATCTATAATGATACGGGGCCAAGAAGTTCCCATCACTTCAGAGGAAATTAACTCTATTTGTTGGGCTGACCGAGTGCGTCCAAGTGGAGATGTCAAAAGAAAATTAGACGACAAAGATGATAAATTTAAGTGGGTATCCGAGATAATACTTGTGGGTCAACCGCATTGGGCTATAACAAATGGTGTGATCCATCGACATGATCTCAAATTTGAAGCACGAATGTGGCTTGATTTTTTATGTTCCTATATCATACCCTCCAAGAACAGAACTCATGTTCCCATTGAGACTACAATCCTAGTTGCTTCCTTCATGGAATGAAGGCACATAAATGTGGCAGATATTATTGCTGAGCAAGTCAAAAGGTATGCCAGGAAAAAGTAACTTCTATGCCCTATCCTGTTCTCATCAGTCTGCTTTGCCTTCGTGCTAATTGTCCCTTATTCCGGCCATTGGACAAAACATCGAAGGTTGAGGGAATGATTACTTTTGCCACTAAGACAGACAATGATTCCCTAATTTTAAAACATCCCAAGTTGGCCATGGAACCAGTAACTCCTTACGCTTCAAGATATCATGAATATGGAACTGTTTCACCACCAACCAATAGGGCTCCCTCATTGGTTTACCAACTCATTAGACTATAAAGATTGATTTTTTGCTTAGTTTTCAAGTTGATTATGTGGATTTTATGCCCTTTTTTCTTTTATTGTGTGTAGGTGCCTAAGTTTGAAGTAAAGAACTAAAATAAGGGTAAAATGGAGGAAATGAGCAGAAATGGCGAAATGCAAGTGTTAACCGGTGAAACGTTGGTTAAAAAGATGAAGGTAACAACCTAGTAAGAGGAATGCCACTGGCGGTTCACATGTCACCTGTGGCGAGACACCAGTTCAGCCGCCGAATGGCACTAAAAAAAGTCTGGAATTGGCATTTGAGGTCCGTTGGTTCACAGATTGGCATCGACGAAACGCCGGGTGAACCATCGAAGTTTAACGACAATAAATGAAGAAGAAGAGAAAAGAGCCAGCATTTCATGGATTTCATCGGCGAACCACTGGTGCCTTCGTCGGTTTTAGAGTGCAGCTATTAAGGGTAAAATTATTTATTGCCGAAAAAAGAAAGGAAAAGTACCCTACTTTTCAGGGTATAAATAGAAAAAGTACATTGCAGAGGAAGAGAAAAAGAGGGAGAAGATAGAGAGATTAAGAGATCAGCCAAGTACATCACATCATCTTTCCTCTCTAGTTGAGAAAAGGGAATTTTGATTGAAAGTTGTAAAAGATACTATACTCTCTTTTCTTTTTTGATAATATTTAGTTTCAGCTATAGTTAAAGGATAATTTTTCTTTTTATTTATCTACTCTTCTTATTATATTCAATGATGCTTTTTATGATTGTATTTTTGAGTTTCTTAACTATGAATAGCTAAAATCATTAACTAGAGGTGTGTGATGATGAATACTTAATTAGATTGGGTTTTGCTAGAGTTAATTTATTAATGTTCAAATAAGTGTAAATCTATTAGACTCTTTTCAGTTTATTAATGAAGATCCATTGATGATGATATGGGTCTATCTATTCTTGCTTAATTGTTGCTCAGGAGAGAATAATTCAGTATTGGAAGGGAATCTAGTAGTGGGTCTGGATGTGAGGTTGCAAAATTGAGCTAGTAATAGATGAAATTACTTCCTTCTTCCTAATCAGCAACTAATAGCTAGGAATAGTGAAGTTGCTGATCTAAGTCAATTCGGGTGTGTTAAATTGCAGTAAGAGTTTGAGAAAATTCCACTTAGGGGGTAGTCAATAGGCTTGGAAGTTGAGGCTACATATTTCCCGAGATTATTTACATTTATTGAACTTATGAAGTTAACCTGGTCTATCCCAATCTAATTAGTATTCCCTCTATACCGCACCTCTAGTATTTTACAAATATTGTCCACAACTAAGCTGATCCTCTAGTTTGCATTCACTGAAGAAATTTGCGTAATTCTCTGCAAAGTTTATTCCCCCCATTTCCTAGTTTTATGTTAATTTTTGTATGGTGCAAGCTAAAATCAACTTCTCAATCGACACTTGAATTCATCACTCCCTAGTCCTCATAGGATTCGACCCCAGCACTCGTCGAGTTACTTGTTTTGATATCGCGACCGTATATATTCTTTGATTTAAGAATATATTTTGGACGTTATAAAAAATGGCACAGTTGTTGGGGACTGACGTTTGATGATCTTGTGATTGATTGTTAAATTGAATTAGTGTGCATCATAGTTACTTGATTTGATTTTCTGCCTTGTTGTTAGGAACTAACTACGTCATTAGCCATCACTCCTAAGTAGGAATAGCTCAGTAGAGGGGAACATGGAACTTGATGAAGATAATCCGGTGATGCCGGAAGTTGCAGGTGCTATTCGCCTACCACCAACTGTAGGAAACGCAGTGTTCCATGTTACTAACAGCATGTTGCACTTATTGCAGATGAAAGGGCTTTTTGGAAGCAATGCAAGCGAAGATGCAAATCGGCACTTGAGGAATTTCATAGAGATTTGCCAGCCCTTCAACATCACAAACATTAGTCAAGAGTCAATTAGGCTGAGACTCTTCCCTTTCTCATTGACAGGAGAAGCAACAATGTGGTTGGAGGAACTTCCTCCGGGGTGCATTACTTTGTGGAAAGAGTTGACCGAGGCTTTCCTAGATCGGTTTTTCAATCCCTCAAAGATGTTACAACTGATGGATGATATCACAAACTTTCGACAAGAACAAGGAGAGCCATTGCATGAGGCTTGGTTGTGGTTTAAGAAGAAGGTTTCTCTGCTCCCAAATCATGGATTAACCGACGGAGTGCTCCTCCAAAGTTTCTATAGGGCCCTGGATTCAATCAACAAATCCGTTGCTAATAACTTAGCTGGGGGATCAATCCTGAACCAAATTTATGGGTTAGACAAAGCTCTCCTTGACCGAATTACAAAAACCAATAGGGCTTGGCACACAAGGGATATGACTGTATCCACTCATGAGCTCAGCTCAAGTGCATTGGAGGCGAAGTTGAGGAAAAGGGATGATAAGCGAGATGAGACTGTGGCCAAGATGATGACACAATTAGAATTGATGACCAAGAATGTGATGGGAGCAGGTCTGAACGTGGTGAATGCTATGGGAATGCAAGGTCCCAGGCAATATGAAAGAGAGCCTTCACCACTAAGATATGATGAAGACTGCCAATATATGGGTAACCAAATGGGAGGGCCTCGACCTGGATTTTAAGGAGCAAACCAATGCCCGTGCTGCCCAAGGGATGATAAACAACGGTGGAGAAATCATGAACAGCAAGGATGGCCCGAACAGAATGCGAGGTGGAATAATAGAGAGCCAAACCAAGAATTTGATCGTTACCATCGAAGTGAAAATCCATACATTCCACCTCCAAAGGTTGGAAATCCTCAAAACCATCTAGGAGTAAGTGATGCGGGTATCTCCAAAATCGAAGACATGCTCTCAATAGTTTTGAAGAAGGTGGAGTCGACCGAAAGTGGAGTAAAATAATTAAGAGGGGAGGTGTATAACTCGCTCAAAAAATGAGTTCACAATCGGCATCCATCAAGCACTTGGAAGGTCAACTGAACCACCTGTAAACCCAAATGAATCCGAGAATTAAAGGAACATTACCTAGTGACACAATGCCTAATCCAAAAAAAGATGGTCAATGTATGGCTACTGTCACTAGAAGTTGTAAGAGGATTATAGATGTACTACGAAAGCCTAGTGAGGTGGAGAACCCGAAGGTGGTTGACAAAGATGAGGGTGATAAAATGCCAATAATTCCGAAAAATGAATAAAAGGATGAAGAAGAAACAGAGGAAAAGGATTATGAGACCCGCATTCAAGTGGATGATGAAGAAGTGGGCATGAAGGCCCCGGTTGATGATAGTGCTGAAGTAAGACTCCCACCACTATATCCACAACGGCTTACTAAGAAAAAGAAGGAAGATCAATTTAAGAAGTTTGGGACATGTTTAGCAAGCTGTCCATAAACATACCATTAGTGGACGCTTTAATCCAAATGCCTGGGTATGCCAAGTTTATGAAAGACTTGTTCAAAAAGAAGAAGGTGATTGATGCTGGAAATGAAGAGAAAATGCACCATTCTAGTGCGGTCATGATGAGCAACCTTGCCCCAAAAAGGGAAGACCCCGGAGCTTTTACAATTCCATGCATGAATGGGATTTTTGTGTGTAAGAAGGCTCTATGTGATCTCAGTGTAAGTATAAATCTGATGCCCCTAATCATTTTCAAGAAATTAGGCCTCGAAAACACGAAACAAACATCGATGCGACGACTAATGGTAGATAGGACAATCAAAAGACCTGTGGGGGTGCTAGAAGATGTGCTGGGGCGAGTTGTCAAGTTTATTCTCCTGGCTAATTTTGTTATTCTGGATTGTGAAATGGATGTGGAAGTTCCAATTATTTTGGGAAGACCTTTGTTGGCTACCAGGAGAGCAGTGGTAGATGTGGAGCTGGGAGAGTTAAAATTTTGGTTTGGTGGTTAGGAAGTCACTTTCAAGGTATGCCTGTTAGCTGGAACTCCATCTGAATGCAAGGTGATTGGAGTATTGTAGAATGATGATGAGGATAAGGGAGTGAAGCTGAGAGAGATGGAAGCGGATGATGACCCATTGGAAATGAAAAACTGAAAGAAAGCTTTTTCTTCATTTGTACATTGAGGATAATGAAATCTGTTAGTTGGGGGTGGAGGTATGTTCTTTTCTATGTGGCTTATGTCTACCTTGTCGGGTTGTGGAAATAAATGAAAATCTTTAGTTAAATTGTTAGTTCCATTAATTGGGTCTATGTTCAATTGTCAAATGTTTTATGACCCAAGTCTCAATTATCGCCTTTTGTTTAGATCAGTTAGTGAATAAACTCTGAGGGTTTTCTTTATACCACGATTCTTTTCCAAGGAGCGATTTTCATTTCTTTTCATTTGTTGTCAAACCGGGTGGCATTTTTCAATTATGAATTGAGAGGAGACTTTCTTAAGGGAAAAATACCGAGTTTAAACTTCTTTTTGAGTCAATGATTGCAATGGCTTCCAAGAGGTACCACCAGAAAATTTCTTAAATGACGTGGTTGTTAAAAAATGAATTTTTGAGTAGAAAAGGGGTAGTTGAATTTGAAAGCTAAGTACTTTTTTTTCGTAAGTTACACATTCTTTGTTTGGCTTCTTGATTCACTTGACATCTTATATAATGACTCTTGATGTGGTGATGAAAATGGTGTGAAACCTTTTGAGGGTGATGCTTTATGGGTAAGGTTTTAGTTTAAATCTCTTGCATGAACGATTGTCTAGAACTTGCCCCAAGTGTTACTCATGGCGAAATCCTAGATGTAGTTGCACTTGGAAAATGATTTTAGACTTTCTTTTGATAGATACTTTACCCATATGACCTCCTTCAGCATGAATCCTTGCTAGCCAATATTGAGTCTTTAAGCCTTTTTCCTTCAAAACCACATTACAAGCCTATTACACCTTTCGTAATTCCTCTTTGGCACCCATCCTCCCTAGTTCTAGTACTGAGAAGAAATGCCAAAAAAAATAATGCTTGAAGTCCCAAAAGTGTGGGAATAGAAAAGGGAAAGATAAGGCAAAAGCCTAAGTTTGGGGGTTGCAAAAAATAAATGGGAAAAATGATTTGAACTTCAATGTGAGGTAGCACCACATTATGAAAAGAATGAATGAATTATTTAGGGGATAAGAACCGAATTGTAGGAAGGTGCTGCCTCTTGTCGAAATGAGATGAAAAGTTGTTACTAAGGAGAGATAAGGAGGGCTCTTGTTCCAAAAGTGAAAACGTTGTTCAAAAAGAGATAAGGTGAGGGTGATCTCAAAAGAAAATGGAATATGAAATAAGATTCACAAAAAGGGCATTAGGGAGGTTCTAGTCACTAAAAAAGAAAAGTCATCCTACCTTTACCCCAAGCCTTCATCATGACCTCCAAGTCCTAATTGATTGTAATTGTTGTGACTATACCTTAGCGACGAGTTACAGAAAGGGAAATCCAATGGGTCATGTTATGTGCATGAGAATTTCTTTGTGAGAGTGAGCATATGTATTTCGTTCTATAATCCCTTAAGTGTGAATTGCTTGATGATTAATTTGGATTTTATTGTGTTATGAGTAGCATCACTTCCTTTGGAAACATGCTTGCACATGACAAAAGATATGATTGATACAAGACGGTAGTGAGATTGAAGGAAAAGTTTGAATATGAATTTTTAATGACTCAAAATACAATATAAGCTTTCTATGATCATTAATGCCATTTGTTTTGAATGAAATAATCGAATGAGAATCACACTAATTGATTGTGGTCATCTCTTGAAGCATGCACATAAAGTGTTGAGTCTCCTCCTTTCTTTTGAGTTGGTGAGCAATCTTTGGCTTGTCTAGGTCATACTGGTCCCTTATGCGTAATCTCATGTAGAATGACATTCTTATCCCTATAGTTCAGTTGTAAAAAATTGCATTGCTAGAGGAATGTAATGGTTCATGTTTGGGGGTTTGATAAGTTGATAATTTACCAACTCATTACACTTTTAAACATGAGCTTTTGCTTGGTTTCAAGTCATTTCGGAGGATTTTATGCTCTTTCTCTTCATCTTTTGAAGGCATTCAACTTAAGGACATAGGAAAGGAATTGGTTAAATGTTTGAATTATTGAAGAGGACTGGAGCACTACCGGATGGGACCCGTGCTTCATCGGATGGGACTGGTGAAATACCGGCTGAAAGGTTGAATCATAGTGGATCGAAGTAGAAAGTGCACCGATGGAATATGGGTTAACACCTTCGAACCGCTGGTACCAACGCCAGCCAGACCCTTAAGTTACTTCCCCCAAATGTGACAGAGCAGCGTTCTGTGGATGGGTGCCTGCGGAACACCGGTGACTCGCAAGTGAGGCTGCCTTCAGGAGGAAAAAATTATCCAGCATGGGATTTGAGGAGCACTTTTTAACCTATTTCTGTACATTCTCTAGAAAGTAAAAAATATTCCATTCTATATTTTAGAGTTAGAGAGAGAAATATTGAATAGTTTTTCTTCTTCTTCTTTATTAAGGTATAAACCACCATTCAAGACATTTTTTGAGATTTCTATTTACTCTTAGTGATGAATTTTATGAATTTGTTTATCAATATTCTTTTATATAATTCATCTATGAGTAGCTAGATATTTTGTCAGGGGTGTGTGCATGATTTGGATAGATTGGATTAGTTATGGCTATTTTAATCTTATAATTACTTATTTTTTACAAATATGTTGTTTTCTCCCAAATTATAACTGAATTACACATTGTTGAAAATGTGGGTTATGCCTACTTATTCCATTTTTTCTTGAAAAGGGGTATTGAATATGGGTGAGAAAGCAATGGCAAGCAACTGGGTCTTGAGTGTGTTGGGTTGGGCTAGAGATAGCCAAAATCCATAGTCATGTACCCATTAGATATTTGAGGCTAGGGGTAGCTCAAATATTTCCTAAACTATAGTGGATTAATTAATTGAAGCCTTGGGGTTTGAGAAAACTCAAGGAATAGAGCACCCAATTGGTTGAAAAATATCGGGTGCCACTTTATCCACAGTTATTTATGCTTATGACTAGTTATTTTATTTTCTAGTTAATCCTTATCCAATTGAACCCCCATCAATAGAATACCCCTGGCACTTGCTCATAATTGTCTATTCAATTTGGTTGCCTTGTTCTCTTGATAGTTGATTTTAAAGTCAAATAGTGATCTCGCTTTTTCCCCAACATTGTAGTTTTATTTCAAATGCATGGATGCAATATTAGTTCAAATTAATAGACACCTATTGTGTTATTCAATCTCTATTCACTATGGATTCAACCTTTACTCTTAGTTTTGTATTTATACTGCGATGATCGTTTACACTTTCTCCTCGTGAGGAGTAGATTTGAACGTCATCAATTTTTGGCAGCGTTGCTGGGGATCGAACCCGGGTAACCGTTTTGACAGGCGGGAATTCTTACCATAACAAGCATGTTCCCCAAGGAGGTGATTCTACTCCCAACAAGTGAGAATCCCATTTAATTATCAAGAAATTCACACTCACGGGATCATGGAATGAAATAGATACGCTCACTCTCACAAAGAAATTCTCATGCATATAACTTAACCCATAGGCTTTCCCTTCATGTAACTTATTACTAATGTAGAGGTTCTTCACTTAAAATCAATTAGGACTTGGAGGTCATGATTAAGGCTAGGGGTATAGGTAGGGTTCTAGTGACTAGAACCTCCCTAATACCCCTTTTGTGAATCTTATTGCGTATTCCATTTTCTTTTGAGATCACCCTTACCTTATCTCTCCTTGAATAACGTTTTCACTTTTGAAACAAGTTCCCTCCTTATCACTTGTTAGTAACCACTTTCATCTCATTCGAATAAGAGGCAGCACCTTCCTACAATCCGGTTCTTATCACCCAAACAATTCATTCATTCTTTTCATAATAGTGGTGCTACCTCACATTGATGACTCAAATCCACTCCTCACAAGGAGGAAGTGTAAACGATCATCGCAATATAAATACCCAACTACGGGTCGGGGTCGAATACATAGGGAATAGAGATTGAATAATGCAAAAGTTGTCTACTGACTTGAACTAAGATTGCATCCATGCATATTGGGGGGGGGGGACAAGATCACAATTTGAATTTAAAATCAATTATCAAGAGAACAAGGCAACCAAATTAAATATACAATTATGAGGAAGGTTCAGGGGTGTGCTATTGATGGGGGTTCAATTGGATAGGGATTAACTAGAAAATAAACTAATTACTCATAAGTATAATTAACTATGGATAAAGTGACCCCCGATGTTTTCCAACCAATTGGGTTTTCTATTCCTTGAGTTTTCTCAAACACCATGGCCTCAATTAATTCATCCACTATAGCTTAGGCATGATTTGAGCTATCTCTATGCTCAAATCTCTAATGGGTGCATGACTTTGGGTTTTGGCTATCTAGCCCAACCACAGACACTCAAGGCGCAATTGCCTACCATTGCTTTCTCACCAATATTCAGTTTCTCTTTTTCCAGAAAATATGGAATAAGCATACATAACTCACATTTTCAACTATGGGTAATTCAATTATAATTTGGGAGAAAATTCACTAGCAAGTCATCAGTGTTCTCTCGGTGCCTATCTGCGGAATGCCTCTCTGTCCCACTTGGGGGCAGTAACATTGGGATCTAGCCGGCGTTGGAACTAGTGGTTCATAGGTGCTGACCCGCATTCCGCTAGTTCACCTTCCACTTTTGTCTAGTTTGCTCCTGCATTTCAGCCGGCGTTTCGCTGATTCCATTAGGTGGAGCGCAGGTCCCATCCGGTAGAGCACCAGTCCTCTTCTTTAATTCAAATTTTTAATCCAATTTCTTGCTTTCTCTTCGTAATTTTAATACCTACAAAAACTAAAGAAAAAGAACATAGAATCTTTTCAAATGACTTTGTCACAACCCCGAACGTACATCCGGATCGTAGACACGGGACAAGGAGCTCCTGAAAGACCCCAAGTCGACCCATGACATGAGTATACATCTAATTCAATCACATAAGCGGAAGATTTATCATAAGAAAACGAAATCATGATATATCACACCGACAAAATCACTTAAACATACGTAGAATGAATTCTATACACTGTCTGAAAGCCTCTACTAAAATGATAGGTTGATGGGACAACACCTCCAACTAACCCGAACATGTACTTAAACATAAAGAAGTAACATTTCTATCAAGTAGCCCTCAGAACATGAGGACTCACCAATACGCTGGAAGCAAACTCTCTGACGATCTAAGGATATGGGTGGGCATGAGAGCTGGGTCCTGTATCATAAAATTATACAACATAGAAAGTATGAGGTCAGTACGTGGAATGTAAAGAGTATGCAAGATAAGTAAAACGGACATTTAAAACATATAAAAGTCATAAATGATCATAAGAGTAGGACAATATGCTCATATCTTAAACATCATAACATAACGTAAGGCTCAAGGTTTTCAAATGATTCGTAATGCAATCGTACTCATAATCATAAGAGGAAAACTTTATTGAACATTACTTGATTCAGTATACAAAATCATAAACATTCATAAATCATGAGGAATGGTGGGAGATTCTCTTAACCGACATACCCCATATGAGCACACATGAACCCCGACTTGTAACCGTAGTCGGGAGGGTGTTCATACCTTGCCAATGGTAGAATCATAAAGGGCGTGATCACACATGAAAAGGGCCATTTGGGCCGGGGACAGTCATGAAAGGAGTCCCAAAATACCTACGGTAGCACGTAGTTTATGAGATCCAAGGCTGAACCTAGGCCTCGAAGCTACTCGGTGTTTGATACTACTCCCAAAACATATATAGAGCTCATAGTATAACATGCATGAATTCATGGGCTAGTTAAATGATGATAATCATAAAGATACTTGTACATACATGATCTAGCCATGAAATAAGGCCCGTGAGTCGGCCAAAAACATAATTCATGAATCATAAGGTTCACACATACTTATAGATCATGCATATAGCTTGAATTTCATAAAATCATAATGGATAACATAATAAATTCATGATTTAAATCATAATTCATGATGGGATTATAAATATAATAAAGGGGTAAGTAGATCATAAATCGATTCATCATGGGGCATGCATAATTAGGCTTAAATACACAGAACTTCATAGTGAATGAAGTGAAAATTGAACTTAACCCCTTTAAATTATCCCTATTCATAACCCAAAACATCATAGATTAGGCCTTAGGATCTTAAGAAATTACAAAAAGTCCCTTACTATTTCGTTGAAAATGACTGCCAAGTGACCCTAACGGGTGACCTGATGACTCGTTACGTGCCCAAACGATTCGTTACTTGGCTCATCGAGTACACTTCATGTCAAACTCCTAGGGCTCATAACGATGGACATAACAACTCGTTAGTGGTGACCATGACTTGTGGTCACCAATCGTCAAGTATAATGCCTCCCTTATACCAATTTACTTGTATATCATCCAACGACGCACATCACGACTCGTTTCCTGACATGACGAGTCGTGGCCTCCTCCCGTTAAGTACACTGATGGACCTCTTCTATTTTTCCTTCTCTCCCACCCCACTACTGACCTAACGATTCGTGGTGTCTGACCACGAGTCGTCCCCTTACCCATGGGGACCCCCTTATCCTTGAATCTTCCTTCTCTTCACTAGCCTTCCCCACGAGCCACCTGACGACTCATGGGCTAGTCTAACGAGTTGTCCAATGACTCGTTCTGTGCCTATAACTCAGATTTTCAGCTTTTCCCCGTTTCAACTCCCGAGTCCGATTTTTGAGTTCTAGGGGTGTAAAAATATCTCCCCCTTGGGAACATTTGTCCTCAAATATTAGAAACATACAAAAAACTTAGAAACATTCAATCATAATATGCAAATACTGATTATTTAAACTGAAAACTAGCGAAATGACTACCTCCGAAAAGGACTACATAGCTGAACTAAATTCAAACATCACATAAATTTTTGCTTTATTCTATGAATACTATTAATTTACTTAAAAACATGATAGTCTAGAAATACCACAACTAGGGTTGTTGGAACCATGATGAATTAACACACATAGGAAAAATACTTAGTGATTCTTCAACGGGGTTTATGTATGTATTGTCTCTTCCTTCGTTTTAATTGATTTTTAACGGTTGCAAACATTAGAACTTGCCTTATTCTTACTTACAGGACCAAGGAGGTAGTGAATGGAAAAAGGGATTAATAATGGAGATATGAGGCTATCAACTCTCATCTAATCGCTTGACCTTGTCCGGGAATAGCTAATCCGATATCAAGGGTAAGGGTTAGTAAAGAATACACCAATAGACGGACCAAGTTCCATGGTGGTAATCATCTAAATAGGGAACAACCATTTAGGTGAAATTAACTTACTGATATTGCATGCTAAGAATCGGAATAGGTCACTAGTATAAAATGCCTTGTTGTTATGAAGTCATGGGGAACACTTACCCTAGTTAGTTGCATTAATTTTGAAACAACAAATAATTTCTCAACATTGTTATTTATTACTTTTACAAATTCCCCCCCTTAGGAAATAATTAACTAAAAAGCTTAAGCACTAGCGTTCTTCTACATCCTTCCGTATTCTCTGTGGGATCGACCCAAACCTCTATTTGGGTTCTTTATTGACAACGTCCGCTTCATAATTCGTAAGGAGGTGTGGTTTGAGCTTTATTAAAAAAGTGGTGCCGTTGCCGGGGAATACGGTTTAGGATTAGATTAATTGCTTTTTTTTAACTTTTAGTCTTTATTTCCTATTTTTTTGTTTTTCTTTTTTATCTGACGTGTCATAAGGCAGCATGGTAAAACAAGCGGCTAAGATGTGACCACTGTCTCAACAGGTATCTTGATGAAGTCTGATTAATCAAGATACCTGTGTCGTGCTGCGACGTTAAATTAGGCACTACTTGGGAGGCAACCCAAGATAAAAAAAACTCGCTTTTATGTGTTTGTTCAAGTGTACAGGTGATAGCTCATAATTTTAAATAGAACAATTTGAGCATGAAATACATAGATGCGGAAAGTTATTCTTACCCCCACAGACGATGAAGAGTTGAGGCCCAGGGAGTTTTTCTTGCATTCTATTACTTTATGCTTATTTGTTTTAGCACTGAGGACAGTGTAACTAATTAAGTGTGGGATGGGAGAAGTGAAATTCGTATTACCATGCATTCTTTAATTTCTAGATGTGCACATGGTAGGACTAGTTTTTTTGGGATTTATGATCTATCTTGCATGCTTGTTTGTGTGTAGTAGTTTAGTTTGTTTTATTTTGGGTTCCTCCGATTTTTGTTTTCGGTGCTTTTCCGGTGGATAGTCCCTTCGAACCAACTAGAGAGTCTAGATTTTTATTTTTATTTTTATTTTTAGTCATTGAGTCATGACTTTTTCTGATGATGGATGGATGACGATCGTCTTAAGGGTAAATTAGTCATTAGGAAGAACAAGACTTGAGCCTTACGAATGCTAGGTGCTTCACCTTAGGTATCATTGACTCTTTATTAAATTCACTCTAAAATGGGCTTCATTATGTTATGCATGCAATATGGATATAGGTGTTTATGTGGTCTTATTTCCATTGTTAAACCATTTTGTGCCAATGTGTGAGAATTTTTTTTGATATACTCCGTGCATGTAAATTGATGCCTAGAACTTGCTCGGTGTGTGTGCAATGCAAAATATAAATGATGGATTGAGGAAGTGATATAGGCATTTTTTTGATAGCCCTATTTTTATCCTATTTTACCTACCTTGATTGTAATTATCCTAGTTAGCTATGTTTGAGCCTTAGCCTATTCTTTTGATATCCTTATTACAAGCTTAATCCTTTTTTGTTCTATTGACTTGTATTTGATCCAAATGACACCTAGAGAACTTTAATAAAAAAATTTGTACGAAAGGAGCATAATTGGAGAAGTGAAGGGAAAAGCTAAAAAGTGTGGTGAATTGAAAGAAAAGAAAAAGGTGAAATTTTGCTAAACAAGGAAGGTGATTTTTAGTGGGAAAAAAAAGAAAGAGCTTTGAAAAATTGAAGATGAAAAAAAAATCATGATTTACCGATTAACCGTACCCATTTGTTTACAATGAACCTGTTTTGGACCTGGTCCTTCCTTGGATATTGTGAACCTCAACATAATAAAAATACTTAAGTTTAGGGTGGCTAGAGTAGAGGTGCGTAAAGGGTGGAACGGAAGAAAGCAAAAGAAAAGAAAAAAACAATTGTGTGTGAATGAGCTCGATGATGAAAAAAAATTCCCCACTAGTCACCTAAGTTTAAAAATTGAAAAATAAAAGGAGGTATAAGGAGAAAATTTGAAAATTGAAGAATAAGATAAAAATCAAAGTGTTGTGAATTATTAATGTTCTTAGGGAGGTTAGTCACTATCTTGGCCAAATAGTTCCCACCCGTCCTTTAGACTACATTACAACCAAATTAATGTCCTAATTGATCATTGATTCATAATTATATATTAGCATAGTATTACACTAAGGGAAAGCCTATGAGTCATCTTTTGCATGTATGTTTAGTTCTTTTGGGAGAGTGGGCAGAAATTATTTTATATATTCCTAAGTTTATATTAACTTATATCTTGTGTGTAAGAGGGCATCTCTCCAAATTGTGAGGGCCACAATGGTAAGACTTTGGTTTAATCTTTATTGATAAATTACATATAATTCATCTTGGCCCAAAAATATGTCTTGATGGGTTAGTTTTCCAAAGCTAAGTGATTTCGAACTTTGACATTTTAATGTTGATCCTATATGCACGCAAGTGAGTTGTTTGAGCTTCATTGATTTGTCTCATGATTTTAAGTGCAAGTAGACCTATTCATAGGATGGATTTTGTGCTTAATTTCTAGAAGGGAAGTAGTAGATTGTTCGAGGATGAACAATAGTTTAAGTGCGAGGTGTTGATGAAGGGCGTACTCACGCACTTCATAGACATATTTTGCCCATACTTTACTATGTTTTGAGAAAACATTATGTGTGTTTGCATGTGTTTATGTTATATTTGTTAAAATTAGCTAACGCATGTGATTAGATGTTTTCAGAGATAAAACAGATGGATTTGAATGTATTTGAGGCTTATGTAATGAAGATGAAAAAAATCTTAAGTCGTGGGCAAAGGTTGAGTTTGGAAGATGCAGAAATAGTGTACCTGACGGGTTGGGGAACGACTCATTACATCTAGTAATGAGTCGTGAAATCAGTCCTGAAGACTGAGAAAAATTATTGACAAAGTAACCAGTGGAGATGACGAAAGACATAACGACTCATTAGTTGACTAAACGACTCATTGGCATATCACTAGAACCAACCGTAAGGCACACTAGAAATTTGAAGGAGTTAGACCACGAGGGGCCTAACGATTTGTGCCCAGGCACAACGAGTCATTAGGTCACCCGTTGCCACAACTGGCAATGCTGCAGTGGCTGGGGCGACGCGCAAGGCTCCTAAAATGAAAAAAATTGGATGTCATACTTCAACTAGGAAAAGGAACATCAAGTCCAAGTCAAATTCAACAAGGAACAAGGAAAAGCATAAATCTACTACTATAAATACCCCTTTATTTTCATGT
>JACEIK010000424.1:287023-349010 GCA_018107945.1 Datura stramonium | reverse complement strand
GAGGAATGGGTCTAGTCCTTGTGGGTTCGACAATCCGGTTCTTAAAAAGAGCCACTATATTACTTGCACGACCCGTACACTTGCGGACGCGCTCGATGTGAAAAAGGGCTCATCAGTAGGCCTGTAATGAAATCCATATTAATATCTTCCCACTTACTAGTGGGAATGCTAAAATCCTGAAGTACGCCTCCCATCCTTTGATGCTCGACTTTCACTTGCTAACAATTTGGGCACTTGGCTACTAATTTTGTAATATCCTTCTTCATGCCGTTCCACCAATATATTTCCCGCAAGTCATGATACATCTTGGTGGCACTCGTATGGATGGAATACCTGGACCCATGTGCCTCATGCAATATCCGATACCAAAAATTATCAACATCTAGAACACATAGATGACCCTGGTACCGCAGCACCCCATCTCCCCCTTGGGAGAAGATCTCCACCTTTTGACTCTGAACGGCTTCCTTCAGCTTTACAAACATCTAATCCTCATCTTTCCTAGCTTTCACATCTACTACCAAGGACGATTCTCATCCATTTTGCACAATGATGCCACCATCGGTTGAGTCGACCAATCTAACTCCCAACCTGGCAAGGCGATGGACATCTTTCACCAACTCTTTCTTTCCCTCATCCACGTGGGACACACTCTCTGTAGAGAGCCTACTAAGTGCGTCCGCTACCACATTAGCCTTCCCCGAGTGTTAAAGAACACTCATATTGTAGTCCTTAAGTAGCTCCAACCACCTCCTTTGTCGAAGATTGAGATCTTTCTGTGCAAACACATATTGCAAGCTCTTGTGGTCCGTAAATACATCCACGTGGACCCCATACAAGTAATGTCGCCATATCCTCAATGAAAACACCATCGGGGCCAACTCAAGCTTATGGGTTGGGTAATCCTTTTCATGGATTTTCAACTGTCTTGAGGCATATGTTATCACCTTTCAATGCTGCATCAACACACACCCTAGTCGGATTCTCGAAGCATCACAATATACTACAAAACAATCGGTACCCTTGGGTATGGTCAACACTGGTGCTGAAGTGAGTCGAGTCTTCAACTCTTGGAATCTTTTCTCACATGTCTCCGACCATCGGAACTTTATCTTTTTCAGGGTCAACCTGGTCAATGGTGCTGCAATTGATGAAAAACCCTCTACGAATCTCCGGTAGTATCCTGCTAAGCCCAAGAAACTCCGAATTTCTGAAGGATTTACCTGTCTGGGCCAATTCTTTACCGCTTCAATCTTCTGAGAATCTACCTTTATGCCCTCAATCAATACCACATGGCCTAAGAATGCCAACCAATATAACAAAAATTCACACTTGCTGAACTTTGCATACAACTGAGGATCCTTGAGAGTCTGCAACACTACTCTCAAATAAGGGGCATGCTCCTCCTCGCTCCGAGTGTATATAAGGATATCATCGATGAAAACGATCACGAACATGTATAGATATTGCTTGAATACCATTTTCATGAAGTCCATCAAAGCTACAACAGCGTTGGTTAGTCCAAAAGACATAACAACAAATTCGTAGTGACCACACCGAGTCCTGAAGGCGGTTTTCAGGATGTCACTACCCCAAACCCTTAGCTGGTGATACCCAGACTTGCGATCAATCTTGGAAAAAAACTTGGCACCCTGAAGTTGGTCAAACAAATCATTAATCCTGGGTAAAGGGTAGATATTCTTGACGGCGACCTTGTTCAATTGTCAGTAATCAATACACATGCGAAGGGAACCATCTTTCTTCCGGACAAATAACACTAGTGCACCCCATGGAGACTTGCTCAGCCTGATAAAGACCTTAATTAACAGGTCTTTAAACTGATCCTTCATCTCCTTTAGCTCGGATGGAGCCATCCTGTAGGGGGGAATAGAGATGGATTGCGTATCGGGTAAGAGATCAATGCCGAAATCAATTTCCCTCTCTGGAGGAACACCTGGAAAATCATCGGTAAAAACCTCCGGATACTCACAAACCACAGGAATTGACTAGATAGTCAGAGTCTCAGACTCAACATCCTTAACCTAACCAGCTGATACATGCAACCCTTAAAGATCATTTTCCTGGCCTTAAGATATGAAAAAAACCGACTGGCTAGTATAGCTGAGTTACCCTTCCACTCTAAAACTGACTCTCCCGGAAATTAGAATTCCACCGCATGGGTCCTACAATTTATTGAAGCGTAACATCAGAACAACCAATCCATACCCAAAATGATGTAAAAGTCAGTCATAGCCAACTCTACTAAGTCTGTCGAGCTAACCTTATGCAACACTGTAATGGGAAAACCTCTATACACCCACCTAGCTACCACCGAATCACTGACTGGAGTAGAAACTAAGAATGATTCTGACAAGATTTCAGGGCTAACGTCAAAACAACTTGAAATATAGGGAATCACAAAATAAAAAGTAGCTCCTGGATCTAACAAGGCATAAGCATCAATATGGAATACTTGCAACTTATCAATGACCACATCTGGTGAAGCCTCCTGCTCCTGGCAGGCTACTAAAGCATAAAACCTATTTTGGCGCTGACCGCCTGCTAAACTGGTAGAGGCACCCTGCTGAGGGGGGCATGTTGCTGGAGCAGCAGAACTGGATACTATTGCACGGGTCCCACCGACCTATGATCTCAATGAGGGGAAATCCCTAAGTCTATGTCCGGGTTTTCCACACCCGAAACATGCAATTGAGCTAACTAAGCACCTCCTGGGATGATTCTTGCTGCACTTCGCACAAGCTAGAAAAGTGCGCTCCACCTGCATGCTACCCTGATCCCTCGAGCCCGAAGCCCTGCTCCTCTAATCTCCTCTGAACCTAGATGGTCCGATGATGGAGGTCGAGCGATAGACCTGTGCTGGGACTGTTGATGTTGTCCACCCCCTGACCTGACCTGAGAAACCCTATAGCTGTCAGTCCTGGCCCTCTTGGCCTCCCTTTGCCTCTGGTAGACCGCCTCCATCTACTGTGCACGTAATACAATATGAGGAAAGTTAATATCTCGATAAAGCATAGCGATCCTGCAATCCTGTCCAAGTAATCCGCCAGCCCATGCACAAAACGGCTCACCTGAGCCCTCTGGTCTGCAACCAAAATTGGAGCATACATGGATAGTCGGGTAAACTCCAATGCGTATTCTTGAATGGACATGTTACCCTGTTTCAAATTAACAAACTCAGCCGCCTTGAGCTCCCTCATCTCCTGAGGGAAGAACCGATCCAAGAATGTCGCGTGAAACTCTTCCCAACCTATTATGCCTACACCCACTGTCCTGGAATCTCTCCAGTGCTTGAACCATATGTGAGCCACCCCCTTAAGCTGATAGGAGGTAAAGTCAACGCATTCCCCATTGTTCACCCCCATAACTTGGGTTATCATTAGAATCTCCTCAATGAAATCAAGTGGATCCTCGTCCACCTTCGACTCCGTGAACTTAGGAGGGCTCATCCTCAAGAAATCCCTCACTCTAGCTTTTGCCGCATTCCCATTCTTAGGGTAATGCGCCACCGTCTAATTATGAACCTGGGAAGCCATAGCTTGTGCCAGCGTCTGATTCGCTGCCCTAAACTCAGCGTGGGCAGCTGGCTCTGGTGCGTGCTCCTCGTGAACAGGTGGGGCTGGTCGATGCTCATCACCATTGGCACCTTCATGATCATTGTCGTTACCATTTCTTCTAGTGTTCACTCTGTGTAGAGGCATGATTCTACAAAAACGAATAGCAAGAATTAGAAGAGTAAAGGACTTTCATCTAATAACATAGATCATGAAAGAAGAGAACATTTCCTAAACTTCTTGTAGCCTCTTCTTCATAAGTGTGGCGCGCTTCACATCCATGAAAAAGACTCTAATTAATGTGGCTTTCAGACACCTAGGAAACTTATAACCTATAGATCTGATACCATGTTTGTCACGACCCGAACGTACAGTAAGATCGTAGACATGGGACAAGGAGCCCCGAGAGACCCCAAGTCAACCCATGGGATGAACATACATCTAATTCAATCACATAAGAGGAAGACTTAGCAAAATAAAATGAAATCATGACATATCACACCAGCAAAATCACTTAAACATACGTAAACTAAATTTTATACTCTATTTGAAATCCTCTTCTAAAATGATGGGTTGATGGGACAGCACCCCCAACTAACCCAAACATGTACCGAAACATAAAGAAGCAACATGTCCATCAAGTAGCCCTCGGAACATGAGGACTCACCAATACGCTGGAAGAAAACTCTAAGATGCTCTAAGGATGCGGGTGAGCCTGAGAGCTAGGTCCTGTATCATGAAATAATACAGCATAGAAAGTATTCGATTAGTACGTGGAATGTACTGTGTATGCAAGGTAAGTAAAACGGACATGCAAAACATATTAAACACATCAATGATGATTAGAGTAGGACAACATGCTCATATCATAAACATCATACCATAATGTAAGGCTCAAGGTTTTCAAAACATTCGCAATGCAATCGTACTCATAATCATAAGAGGAAAGCTTGTCAAACTCTTGGGCTCATAACAATAGACATAATGACTCGTTAGTGGTGACCACGACTCGTGGTCACCAATCGTCAAGTATACTGCCTCCCTTATACCAATTTACTTGTATATCATCCAGTGACGTACATCACGACTCATTACCTGACATGACGAGTCATGGAATCCTCCTGTTAAGTATGCTGGCCGACCCCTTCTAATTTTCCTTCTCTCCCACCCCATTGCTGACCTAACGACTCGTGGTGTCTGACCACAAGTTGTCCCCTCACCCATGGGGACTCCCTTATCCTTCCATCTTCCTACTCTTCACTAGCCTTCTCCACGAGCCACCTAACGACTTGTGGGCTGGTCTCACAAGTCGTCCAACGACTCATTTTGTGCCTGCAACTTAGATTTTTAGCTTTTTCCCATTTCAACTCCTGGGTCTGATCTGTGAGTTCTTAGGGTATAACATACTTCAAAACCAAGCAACTGCTCATGTTTAAAAGACTAATGAGTTGGTAAATTAAAAACTCATTAGGTTGAAGGCTTCAAACACCATATATGCTCCATAATTCATATAAAAGATCATGTACTAAGGTTAGGAATTTCTTCCAAAGGTATGAGGTGTTATAATATCTCCCCCACGGGATCACTCATCCTCGAACGACGACTATGGGTACAAGTAGACTCTGAAATCCTCCAAAAATGTTGCTAGAGTTTTCTTTGTAATTGGTACAATCCCAGAATATAAATCTTACTAAAGTTAACCAGAAACAATCATTATAAGTGTCACGACAGGAGTTTACACCCTATTCGTAATATGGAACCTAGAATCACGAATGACTCCAAGCTAATCCGTGGCATAGTATAATGCTAACATAACAAAAACTAATAGAACATAATCGAGCGGAAGCTTAACTACAATAAAAATAATCAAAAGGAAAGAATAAAGATCTGATAACAACACTAAATCATAAGCTAAAACTAATACTACACTATCTGAAAGCCTCTACTAATCTTATGAGTTGCTGGGACAAGTCCCCTGCTAACTCCAAAATCTGAAAACTAAAAGTGAAATGAAATAAAGAAAACATAACTCCCATCCTCAGAATACGAGCACTAACTACTGTCAGCTGATAGAGTCTAAAACGTATCTAACCACGGGGCTGATTCTTAATACTTGGTTTTATATCATAAGCGATATAGGATATAAAGTAAGTGGTCAGTAATTGGAATGTACTGATTATATTTGAAAAGTAACTGAAGCTAGAACATCTAGTATGTTGAGAAAGGCTGATCTGATTATATTATTGAATGCATAATTCAGGTGTAGTACAATGACCCTATATGAGATGCATAAATACTGATATAATATGCTCATTTGAAAACATTAAACAAAATATAACTAAATCTAGTTTTGGTTTCTATAGATGTACTAAAGACTGAATTTGAAGTCATAAACTAAAAACTGTAACTGAAATAACTATACTGAAACTGAAATCGAATCATACTGTGGGAGAGACTATTAACCGAAAAACTCCAATGTGAGCCTCATGGAGCCCGACCCATAACCCCGATTTGAAGGGTGTTCATATCTTGCCAAGGGTAAGAACTATAACTACCGTGATATCACTTGTGAACTTAGGGAGAAAATATCTAATAACAATGACCCCTGCATGCGTCCATTGAGGCAAGGGAGACACTCTCAAATAACAGGGATCCCATATTGCCCGGGCTAAGCGAAACATTCTCTACTATTAAGAATCCCTCATCCAACTGTGGCACATTGTTCCGAGACCTAGGTACACTAGAACCATAGCCTACTCTGTGCTAAGTATTACTGTGAACTGAACATAAAGATACATGTAACTGATAAATATGAAGCTGATGTCCTAAGACTAGTCGGAACCACTTTATCTAGCAAGAGTCTTGAGAGCATAGAGGACCATGACATACTGATACTAAGGGCTCATAACTGATGTTCTAGAACTAGTCAAGGCTACTTTATACTAGCTAGAGGCCTCAGAGTCTAAAGAACCATATACATGCAGATCTTACTGAATTTATGAGAGTCTAGTCATGGCTACTTTCTACTAGCAAGAGGCTTGAGAGTCTAGGGAATAATAAACATGCTAATCATATTAAATCCATGAAAATCACAAATCCAAATCATAGTGTAAATAATATATATTGAATTCATGGTAAAATCATATATCTCAAATGGACCATATTCTCGAAAACAACTAACTTATGGGTTGAACTTTGGGAAATCATGCTAACATCTAATCATGTCAATTCATTATAGAATTGAGAGTAAAATCATGAACATTATGTGCTATTTATCATGAGGACCTTGAAAATCATGGATGAGATGAGAGAAAATATTCATAGAATGGAAACTTTAAGACATATTTTTCTTGAATATCAAAGTTGATAAGGTTTCGAACATAAATTGGGACACAAGGATGAAAGAAGATCCTTGTTGAAGTCCCACATACCTATCTTGAAGAAATCCCCCACTAGCACTTGAAACTTGAATCTCTTGGAGAGGAACGCTTGATGTTCTTAAGCCTTTAGAGGAAGAGAGAAGAAGAACTTACGGATGATTTAAGTAGAATGAGGGTTTGGGATAGGAAAATCCCTTTAATTCTTCCCTTAGAATACCTAAAATGACCTCAATTAGGCATCAGAAGCATAGGAAATTACTAAAATTCCCCTGGAGATTTTCTTTAAAGATCTATTCATCAGTGCCAACAACCTACACAATGAGTTGTTGTCTGCCATAACGACTCGTTGGATCCATATGTTCCCACTGAAGAAATTTATAATTTTATGATTAATCAACCAATGATTAGAAAGGATGATTCATCACATGCTACCACAACTCATCAGTCTTCTCATTGTCAGCACTGCCACATCTGCACTAATTATGCAATATTTCCAACAAGTCCTCACCATAGGTCATAACTCGTCATGATGAGTCTTTACATCCTTTCATTGCTATTGTGCCAAATTCTCTGAACTCCACATAACGGGCATTGTAACGAGTCTTCATGGGGTACCATGAGTTTTCCTTTGACTCATTTTCACTGGGACCCTTCTTGCGTATTCTCTGATCTTGACTCCCATGACTCTTATTATGATCCATTACAAGTCACCACGAGTCGCTACTTGACTCGTGGTTTTGGGAAAAACATGTCAATTTCCTAAACTGTTGCTCATGACATGGGACATCACAACTCGTCACGTCACCCCACGAGTCATGAAATGAGTTGTTACATCCGGGCCTTGAAAAATTCCACTGACTGCCTACCACGAGTCTTACCACGACTCATTGTATCATCTAATGAGTCGTACCCTGACCCGTTCCGAGGCAAATCTTTTTCACTTTGTACTAGTTTACTTCTTAATGTTTGGGATATGATCTTAGGGACTTTCGGGGTGTTACATTATCTCCCCCTTGGGAAGTTTGTCCTCAAATAGAAACTAACTAGGTTGAAAAAGATAGGGAAAGGGCTGCAAATACCAAAAACTAAATACTAAAGGTTGAATGCTACTGAAGTATCCGACTCCTGGATGACTTACATAGTTGAACTGAATTCATGAATCATGCATGCATGCTAAGACAAGAGACTGACATGCAACTAGGTAGCGTACTATCAAGAAACTATTTACTCAAACTTGAATTGAGCTGGTAAGGACGGAGTTATAAATCCTGAAACTACTTTATGATATCTGAATAGATGACATGATAACTGATTTGACAGAGAATAAGACTTATCTGAATCCAACTTCCCAAGTACTCCCTTCTGCTGGTTGGTTTCTCTATAAAACCTTCACTGTCATTGTTTCATTCTTTCTCTAGACTTATGAACCTGTTGGTCCAAGATATCAACTGGAACCTCCTTTTACTAGAGTCTTCTATTCCCATCAACACTTCTCCACCCTAACATCTCATCTCTTCATATAGGAACCTAATGCTAACTGCACCTGCTTCCCGAATGCCAACACACAATGTAAGCCTGATAATACACTCATCTTTAAAGCTTCACTGTAGCTTATACTATTCCAAAAGCTCCTCATACTCCCTGACACAACTAACATCTGCACTTAATAAACTTCTACCTACCAAGCATCTAAGGCATGAATAGGGAGTTAACTCAAGGACATATCCAGTGCAACCATCATTTCTCTCATGGTTGAACATACTTAGGGCTGAGAGTAAGGTAATCATAAGCATGAATCAATTACAAAAATCTAAACTGCACACATACATAAGGTAACATGATCTGCTGAGCCATTAAGGCATATTCTAATAACTGAGATCATAGAGTTGAGAATACTGAGTGACATGAGTTTACACCCATAACGAGTTTCCTGACGTGAAGCTGAGATTCATGGAGTCATGGAGTAAGACTGGGATCGCTGTCTAAAGCAATTTTATATAATTCTAGCAGTCTAAACATAAGCATGAGTAGAACGTAGCGTTGACTGAAACATAAGGGAAAATATCTGAATAGGAAAGGATTGACATCCCATAACTACTATGTCTAGAATCCCTCTACTAGAACTCTAAACACATGACTCGTCCTTTCAACTTATCATCTCCCCCTTAGCTTAAAGTCATCATTCAAAGGCTCTTTGTTCCTCATCTAAGGCTAGACTACAACAGTACCTTCTTGACTTCCCATTCGCATCTAGAACTGTTACTGGAGGCTCCATACTCACAATCATTTCAAACCATCCAAGGAAAATTCTTATACATGGGTGCAACAAGCGTGTTATACCTTACGCTATGACTCCTAGGACAAAAAATATGTAAGGATTAACATGAAAATCTCATAACATACATGTGGCTATTTTTGGCGAGTTTACCCAATCTTGGCATGATGACAGGGCACAGAAGCAATCCTGACACTATCCACTACCTGCACGAGCTGATGTGTCATGTTGAGTTGGTAGCTTGTGGAAGCTAATAAAGAGGGGGTTAGGTCTCTACCTTCTCCACATTTGTCTATTGGGCAATCTCTAAGTTTATGGACCGAATTTCGGCATCGAAAGCAAGTGCACAAACCAGCCATGCATTCTACTAAATAGTTCTTCCTACAGTTCTTGCAAGCTCGGTATATAATCTCCCCTATCTTGGGTCTATATGGAACACTGGAAATTGATGGTGCTAGGGTTTATGACCTCTGATGGGATAGGGAATGAGGTACACCCCTGGTCCTCTACTAGGAATACTATGAGTCCCCTGTCCTTGCTCTCTTTCCCTCCCTTTCCAACTCCTTTAACTTTTCTTCCTCGATATGTTAGACATATATNGATAGGGAATGAGGTACACCCCTGGTCCTCTACTAGGAATACTATGAGTCCCTGTCCTTGCTCTCTTTCCCTCCCTTTCCAACTCCTTTAACTTTTCTTCCTCGATATGTTAGACATATATCACTAGTATAGAAATTTCAATGTCACTAATGAGAATCGCGATCTGACACTCCTTGACCACTAAATGAGATTCCATTTATGAACCTGCTTATGTGATCCCTCAGCTCGGCAACCATCAATCTTAGGAGCATATTTCGACAACTGAATGAACTTTAAAGCGTACTCCTGCACCATAATATTATTCTGTTTAAGCTTGATGAACTATGCAACCTTTTCTTCGCTCAATTCCCAGGGAAAGAACCTATCCAAGAAGGCTTCCACGAACTCGTTCTAATTCATTGAATCTCCACCTGCCCTATGGCCTTTCTTCCATTTTTTGAACCATATATAAGCTTCCCCCTTCAGTTGATAGTCAGATAGCTCTACATTCTCCTCCCTGGACATCCCCATAATTTAGGTAATCTTCTGAATCTCCTCTATGAACTCATGTGGATCCTCATCCACCCGCAACCCAAAGAATTTCAGCGGGTTCATTCTAATTAAATCTCATACCCTTGCCACCCTAGCATTCCCGTTAGGGTCCATGGGTGCCACTTCCTGATGGTTGGCCTGTGTTGTGACGGCCTGTGGAAACACCTAAAATGCAGCCCAATGCAGCCCAAAAATTCGCATGGGTAACCTGCTCATTCTTCGTGTTCACCGGAGCTGGTGGGGCTAGCTATTCCCTATTACTATTTCTCCTTTCATATGTTTGTCTAGGAGGCATTGGCTGTGATCACGTAAATTACAAGTTAGAAAAGGAACTTTTAAAGTTTCACACTCTACACATGACAAGAATCATGAAGAAAGGGAATTTTCCTAAATCCTTGTAGCCTCTTCCTCATAGGTGTGGAATGATTTACACCCATGAAAACGAATCTACTTGACGCGACTTTCAGACACCCTAGGACACACTTAAACCATTGCACTAATACCAAGTTTGTTATGACATAAGTATATACCCTAGCCATAACATGGGACCTAGAACCACGAATGGCTCCAAGCTAACCCATGGCATAACATAATGCTAACATAACTAAGGTGAATCTTCACTGCAATAAAACTAATAAAAAGGAAAGAATAAAGATATGATTACAACACTAAATCAAAAGTTGAAATACATTGTTTGAAAACTTCAACTAATCAAATCAGTTGTTGGGACATGTACCCATCTAACTCCAAAATATAAAAAGTAAAAATAAACTGAAATAAAGAAAACATAACTCCCGTCCTTTAAAGATGAGGACTCACCACTGTAAGTTGATAGAGTCTGAAACATCTCTAACCACAAGGCTGACTCTAAATACCTGGACATAAATCATAAAATATTATATAACATAAAGTACGCAGTCAGTACATGAAATGAACTTAGTATATGGAAACCGTAACTAAAACTAGAACATGCTAGTTTGCTGAGAAAGGTTGATCGGAATACATAAGTCAATGCATAACTGAGGTGTAGTACAATGACCCTATTTGAGATGCATAAATATTGATATAATATGCTCGTTCTAAAACATTTAATTATATAAAAATAAATCTAGTTTTGGGTCCTGTACGTATACTTAAGACTGAATCTGAAATCATAAACTAAAAACTTTAACTAAAATAATTGTATTGAAACTGAAACTAAACTATAATGTGGGAGAGACTATCAACCGACAAACTCCAATGTGAGCCTCATGGAGCTAGACCTTTAACCCCAGTTGGAAAGGTTTTCATTATTTTCCAAGGGTAATAAATTGACTGGCGTGATATAACTCGTGAACTTAGGTAGACAATCTCTAATAACAATGACCCCTGCATGTGCCCATTGAGGCAAGAGAGACACTCTCAAGTAACGAGGATCCCATATTCCTCGACCCAAGGGAAATATTCTCTAGTATTTAGAATCCCTCATCCTACGATGGCACGTAGTTCTAAAACATGGGTATGCTGAAACCCTAACCTACTCGATGCTAACTACTACTCCCAATTGAACATAAAAATACATGTAATTGATAAATTCGAGGCTGATGTCCTGAGGTTAGTTGGAACCACTTTGTCTAGAAAAAGTACGAAATCATAAAGGACCTTGATATACAAATAAACATGCTAATCATACTTAATACATGAAAATTGTAAATCCAAATCATAGTGTAAATCATATGCACTGAATTCATGGTGAAATCATCTATCTCAAATGGACCATATTTTGGAAAACAACTCATTCATGGGCCGAACTTTGGGAAATCATGCTAACATCTAATCATGTGTATTCATCATTCAATTTAGAGTGAAATCATAAACTGTATGTGCTATTTATCATGAGGACATTGAAAATCATGAAAGAAATGAGAAAAAACATTGATAGAATGAATACCCTAATACTTGATTTTTTAGGGAATCAAAGTAGCTAGGGTTTTGAACATAAATTGGAACACAAGGATGAAAGAAGATCCTTGTTGAAGTCCAACATACCTGGCTTGAACAAATCTCCCAGTAGCAGCTGAATGTTGAAGCTCTTGGAGAGGAACCCTAGATGTTCTTAAGCATTGAGAGGAAGAGAGAAGAAGAACTTACGGATGATTTGAGTAGAATGAGGGTTTGGATAGGAATATCCTTTTAATTCTTCCCTTAGAATACCCAAAACGACCCCACGTAAGAATGAAAAGCATAGGAATTTACTAAAGTACCCCTAGAGATTCTCTTTAAAGAACTACCCATTAGTGCCAATGACCTACACAATGAATCGCTGTCTTCCATAACGACTCATTGGATCAATCTGTTCCCTTTGGAGAAATTTGGTAATATTCTGATTCTTCAACCAATGATTAGACAGGACGAGTCATCACATGCTACCATGACTCGTCAATCTTCTTTTTATCAACACTTCCACATCTGTACAGAGTCTGCAATCCTTCCAATGGGCATCACTCCTTATGATGAGTAGTTATATAATTTTGTTGTTACTGGGCCAAATTCTCTAAACTCCATATAATGGGTGTCGTAACAGGTCTTCGTGGAATACCATGAGTCCTCCTTTGACTTGTGGTCACTGGTACTCTTCTTGAATATTCTCTGAGCTTATCTCTCAAGAGTCTCACTACAATCCATTACAAGTCACCACGAGTCAATACTTTACTCGTGGTTTTGGGGAACACTTGACCATTTCCTGAACTATTGCTCATGATGGGGGACATCACGACTCATCACATCACCCCACGACTTGTGACGTGAGTCATTACATCTGGGGACTGCAAAATTCCACCAACTGCCTGTCGCGAGTCTTACCATGACTCGTTGGATCATCTAATGAGTCGTACCCTAACTCATTCTGAGGTAATTATTTTTTGCTTTCTGTTAGTTTCCTAATTCATGTCTATGGTCTGATCTTTGGGGCTTTTGGGGTGTTATATTATCTACACCTTGGAAAGATTTGTCCTTGAATGGAAACTAACTAGGATGAAAAATATAGGGAAAGGTTTGCCAATCCCAAAAAAATGAATACTAAAGGCTGAAGGCTGATGGAGTATCCAACTCCAAGCTGAATTACATAGTTGAACTAAAAATGCATTCATGCTGAGACATGAGAAGGACTGAAAGACATGAGGCTGGCATAGAACTAGGAAGAGTACTGTTGAGAAACTATTTCCTCAAACTGTAATTGAGCTGGTAAGGATGTAGTTATAAATCCCGAAACTACTTTCTAATATCTGAGTAGATGACATGGTAACTGATATGATAGAGAGTAAGACTTATCTAAATCCAATTTCCCATGTACTCCCTTATATTGGTTTATTTCTCTATAAAACCTTCACTGACATCGTTTTCTTATTTCCCCATACTAATGAACCTGTTTTCCTAAGATTTCGACTAGAACCTCCTTTTATTAGAGTCTTCTATTTCCACCAACACTTCTCCACCCTAACATGTCATCTCCTTATATAAGAACATCATTCTAACTGCACCCTCTTCCCGAATGCCAACACACAATGCAAGCCTATCAATACACTCATCTTTACGGCTCCACTATAGCTTATACTATTCCAAAGCTCCTGAGACTCCCTGGCAGGGCTAGCAACTACACTTAATAAACATTGACCTACTGAGCACCTAAGGAATGAATAGGGAATCAATTCAGGACATATCCATTGCAACGATCATTTCTTTTATGGGTGAAAAAACTTAGGACTGAGAGTAAGGTAATCGTAAGGACGAATCATTTACAAAAATCTAAATTGAGAACATACATGAGGTAGCATGATCTGCTGAGCTGTTAAGGTATATTCTAAGGACTGAGCTCACTGAGCTGAGTGTACTGAGAGACATGAGTTTACATACATAATGAGTTTCCTAATGTAAAGTTGAGATTCATAGAGTAAGTCTGGGATTGCTGTCTGAAGCGGTTATATATAATTCTAGGAGTCTAAACATAAGCATGAGTATAGTGTAGAATTGACTAATACATAAAGGAAAACATCTGAATCAGAAAGGATTGACATCCCTTAACTACTATGCCTAGAACCCCGCTACTAGAATGCACAGGACTTGACTCGACCTTTCAACTTATCATCTCCCCCTCAGCTTAAAGTCATCATTCGAATGCTCTTGGTTCCTCAACTAAGGCTAGAATACATCAGTAACTTCTTGACTTTCCATTCGCCTCTACAACTATTACTGGAGGCTTTATACCTTAATTCATTTCGAACCATCCATGTAAAATTCTCATACAAGGGTGAAAAAAAGGTGTTATACCCTACACTATGACTCCTAAGTCTAAAAATATGCAAGGATCTAACATGAAAAGATCATAACATAGCTGTGGCTATTTCTGGCGAGTTTCCCCAATCCTGGTGTGAAGAAAGAGCATAGAACCAGTCCTGATGCTATCCGCTACCTGGACTAGCTGATGTGCCATGCTATGGTGGGCGGGCTGTCGAAGTTACTAAAAAGGTGGTTGGGGATTTACCTTCTCTCCCTTTGACTACTGTGCAATCTCTGAGTTTATGACCCGATTTTTCACATCGAAATAAAGCGCCCTAACCAGCCATGCATTCTCCTAAATAGTTCTTCCCGCAGTTGTTGCAAGCTGGGTATATAATCTCCCTTATCCGGAGTCTGTATGGAACACTAGCTGTCGATGGTTCTGAGACTTATGACGTCTTACAGGTCTCGAAATGAGGTCCACAACTCGTCCTCTACGAGGAATACTCTAAGTCCCTTGTCCTTGCTCTCTTGCCCTCCCTTTCAAACTCCTTTAACTTTTCCTCCTCGATCTGTTAGAAATAAATCACTAGTTTATAAATTTCTATGTCACTGATGAGCATCGCGGTCCCACACTCCTTCACCACTAAATCTGGGATTACATTTGCGGTCCTACTTATGCAAGCCCTCGGCTTGGCAATCATCTCCAGAGCATATTTTGACAATTGAATAAACTTTAAAGCTACTCCTGCATCTTCATATTATTCTGTTTCAAGCTGATGAACTCTACAAACTTTTCTTCACTTAATTCCCAGGGAAAGAACCTGTCCAAGAAGGATTTCAAGAACTCATTCCAATTCACCGGAGCTGCACCTGCCGTACAAACTTTCTTCTATTGTTTGAACCATATATGAGATACCCCCTTTAGCTAATAGTAGGCTAGCTCTACACTCTCCTCCCTAGACATCCCCATAATATGGGTAATCCTCTGAATCTCCTCTATGAACTTATGTGGATCCTCATCCACCTTCAACTCAAAGAATTTCTATAGGTTCATTCTAATGAAATCTCGCACCCTTTCCATCCTAGCATTCCCGTTAGGGTCCACGAGTGCCACTGCTTGATTGTGGTCCTGTGCTGTGACGGACTGTGCCAACAGCAAAAATGTATCCCGAAACACCGCATGTGTAACCTGCTCATTCATCAGGTTTGCTTGTGTTGGTGGGGCTGGCTGGTGCCCATTACTATTTCTCTTTCTGTTTGTTCATCTGGGAGGAATTTTCTGTGAATGCGTAAGGTACGAGTTAGAAGAAGAACTTTTAGAGTTTCACACTCCACACACAATAAGAATCATGAAGAAAAGAAATTTTCCTAAAAAAGCCTTGTAGCCTCTTCCTTATAAATGTGGCGCGCTTTATACCCGTGAAAAAAGACTCTACTTGATGTGGGTTTTAGACACCCTAGGACACAACTAAACCATTGCTCTGATACCAATTTTTTCATGACCTGAGTCTACACCCTGGTCATAACATGGGACATAAAATCATGAATTGCTCCAAGCTAACCCATGGCATAGCATAATGGTACCATAACAACAGCATATAGAATATAATTAAGTGGAAGCTTAACTGCGATAAAAATAATCAAAAGTAAATAATAAAGATATTATAACAACAATGAATCATAAGATGAAACTAATACTGTACTATTTGAAAGCCTCTACTAATCTGATGAGTTACCGGGACAAGTTCCCAACTAAATCCAAAATCTAAAAATTAAAAATAAACTAAAATAAAGAAAAAATTAACTCCCGTCCTTCGAAGAGGAGGACTTATCACTGTGAGCTGATCAAGTTTGAAACATTTCTAACCACGGGGATGAGTATAAATACCTGGATCTAAATCATAAAACGTTATAGCACATAATGTGCGTGGTCAGTACTTGGAATGTACTGAGTATATGGAAAACGTAACTGAAATTAGAACATGCTAGTATGCTGAGAAAGGCTGATATCAATATATCAGTGAATGCATAACTAAGGTGTAGTACAATGACCCTATTTGAGATTCATAAATATTTATATTATATGCTCGTTTGAAAACATTTAATGAAATATAAGTAAATCTAGATTTTGGTCCTGTACATATATTGAAGACTGAATCTGAAATCATAAACTAACAACTTTAACTGAAATAACCATACTAAAACTGAAACTAAACTATACTGTGGGAGAGACTATAAATCGACAAACTCCAATGTGAGCCTCATGGAGCTTGACCTGTAACCCCAGTTAGAAGGGTGTTCATTCCTTCCCAGGGGTAAGAACTCTAACTCATGTGATATCACTCATGAACTTAGGGAGAATCTCTAACAACGATGACCCTTGAATGCACCCATTGAGGCAAGAGAGACACTCTTAAATAATAAGGATCCCATATTCCTCGGGCTGAGGGAAACATTCTCGACTATTTAGAATCCATCATCCTATGATTGCACGTAGTTCTAAGACTTTGGTATGCTCGAACCCTGGCGTACTTGGTGCTAAGTACTACTCTAAACTGAACATAAAGATACATGTAACTGATTAATTTGAGGTTGTTGTCCTAAGACTAGTTGGAACCACTTTATCTAGCAAGAGCCCGGAGAGCCTAAAGGAACATGACTTACTGATACTGAGGGCTTATAACTAATGTTCTAAGACTAAGTCAGAGCTACTTTCTACTAGCAAGATGCCTAAGAGTCTAAAGAACGATATACATTTTGATTATACTGAATTCATTAGGGCTACTTTCAACTAGAAAGAGGCCTGATAGTCTAGGGAATCATAAACATGCTAATCATACTAAATCCATGAAAATCATAAATCCAAATCATAGAGTAAATCATATGTACTGAATTCATGTTAAAATTATCTATCTCAAACAGACCATATTTTCGTAAATAACTCATTCATCGGCTAAATTTTGGGAAATCATGCTAACATCTAATCATGGGAATTCGTCATGCAACTGAGAGTGAAATCATAAAAATTATGTGCTATTTAGGATGAGAACCTTGAATATCATGGAAGACATGAGAGAAAACATTCATAGAATGAAAATTCCTAAGACTTGCTTTTCTAGGGAATCAAAGTAGCGAGGGTTTTTAACATAAATTGAAACACAAGGATGAAAGAAGTTCCTTGTTGATATCCAACATACCTGCCCTAAATAAATCCCCCACTAGCAGTTGAATCTTGAAGCTCCTTGAGAGGAACCCTAGATGTTCTTAAGCCTTCAGGGGATGAGAGAAGAAGAACTTACAGATTATTTGAGTAGAATGAGGGTTTGGGATAGGAAAATCCTTTTAATTCTTCCCTTAGAATACCCAAAATGATCCCATTTAGGAGTTAGAAGCATAGTAAATGACTAAAATACCTCTAGAGAATCACTTTAATGATTTGTCCATCAGTGCCAGTGGACTCCACAATGAGTTTTTGTCTTCCATAACGATTCATTGGATCAATCTATTCCCTTTAGAGAAAATTGTAGTATTTTGATTCTTCAACCGATGATTAGACAGGATAAGTCGTCACATGCTACCAGACTCATCACTCTTCTCCTTTTCAACACTGCCACATCTGCACTGATTCTACAATCCTTCTAACTGGTCATCACTCTTCGCGACAAGTCATTACATCCTTTTGTTGCTACTGGGCCAAATTTTTTGAACTCCACATAACGAGCATCGTAATGGGTCGTCATGCGGTACCATGAGTTGTCCTTTGAGTCGTGGTCACTGGGACCGTGCTTGCGTACTCTCTGAGATTGTCTCCCACGACTCTTACTATGATCCATTACAAGTCACCACGAGTCATTACTGGACTTGTGATTTTAGGAAAACCTTGACCACTTCCTGAACTATTTATTATGAAGGGGGATATCATGACTCGTCACATTAGCCCACAAGTTGTGACATTAGTCATTACGTATGGGCCTTGAAAAATTCCACCGAATGCCTACCACAAGTCTTTCCACGACTCATTGTATCATCTAACGAGTTATACCCTGACTAGTTTTGAGGTAATTTTATTTCACTTTCTACTTGTTTCCTGCTTTAAGTCAGGGGTCTGATCTTAGGGACTTTTGGGGTGTTGAAATAAGCCTCATAAGACAAAAATTAAGACAACAAAATGAATGGATGCATGAGAATCCTCATTTTATTCTTCATTTTCTCAAAAAACAAAGATAGGATAATCCTTCCCAAATTATTTATCTTATTGTCTCTCTTCCTCACTCCCTTGCATCTCCTCTCCACTTATGGAACAATGTTATTGATAGACACCAGTTTATATGGGAAAATCATAGGATCATGGAGAGAAAGTGAGGATAGGCACAATTCATAGGAATATGTGAATATAACATAAATATGGAACACCTAAGAAATGGAATCGTAGAGCATAAAAATATTTAATTTAAGCATGAAGAGTATGCTATAACATGGAACATCAGTTTCATTTAGTATGAGTTGGAACCACAAAATGTGAAGTCATGAACCATAGAGTGAGGTTTGGATTGTTACCTGGGGCATATTCCTCCATCTCAAGGAAAACCTGGGGATACTTTTCTTTCATATCATCTTCGATTTCCCATGTAATTTCTTCAACATTATAATTCCTCTACGATATTTTTATTGAAAGAAACCTCCTTAGTACTCAATATGCAGACTTGGTGATCAAGGATAACCACAGGACTATCCTCATAGATCAAATTCCCTTGGACTACTGTATTCTCATCAGGATGACTAGAGACGGATCTCCCATACACTTTCACAACATGGATACATGGAACGCTAGATAGAGGCTAATTATGTGGGTAGCTCTAGTTCATAGGCCACCAACCTAATTCATTGAAGATCGTTTAAGGATGAATATATCTTGGATTGAGATTCGCTTTCCTTCCAAATAGCATGGCACCATTTATAGATGAAACCTTAAGAAATGCCCAATCATCAACATAAAATTCTAGGTCCTAACACCACACATCTAAATAATATTTCTAGCTACTTTGAGAAGTTTTCAACCACTCTTGGATCAACTTAAACTTTTTCATGGCCTGATGGACTAAGTCCGATGTAAATAATTTTGCTTCTCCAACTTTGTACCAAACAATGTGTGAATCTACATCTTCTCCTGTATAGAGCTTTATCAGGATCCATCTTAGTATTGGTGTGGTTTTTTATATTATAATAAAACATGACGAGTGGTAAATAATTATCCCAACTACCTTTAAAATTCAAAATGCATGCCCTTGACATATTCTCGAGCATCTAAATAGTGCACTCGGCTTGATCATCTATCTATAGATGGAAAGTTGTACTCAAATTAATGCGAGAACCAAACCCTCTCTGAAATTACTTCCACAAGTGGGTTATAAACTAGGCACCTCTATTTGAGATAATGGACACTAGGGTCCCATGCAATCAGATAATTTCCCAAATGTATAACTTAACATAGTCTTTTGTTGAGTCTATCATATTGACTGGTAGAAAATATGTTGACTTGGTGAGTCGATCCATAATTACCCAAATCAAATCATATTTCTTAAATGAGCTAGGTAAACCTATCACAAAGTCCATATTAATCATCTCCTCCATAGACCCAGGAAGTTCTGTATTCTAGGCTATGCCTCTAAGCCTCTAGTGTTGTAGTTTAACCTGTTGGCAATTCGGACACTTTTGCTAATCAGCCCATCAATATATCTCCTTCAAGTCATGCTGCATCTTTGTAGAACTTTGATGGATAGAGTACCTAGAATTGTGTGCTTCTAAGATAATTTCCTTTCATAGTCCATCCACATTCGAGACACACAACTTACCTTGGTACTTCAAAGTAACATCTCCCCTTTGTTCAATAGTTGTTCCTTCCTTCAGTTGGAGCAAGATGGGAATGTCGTATTACTTCCTCTTTACTTCCATAATTAGGGAAGATTCTTCTTGATTTAGCATCACTGCATGACATCCTTGGAGTCTAATAAACGGACAACTAGGCTTACAAATATATGAACATCTCTTGCCAAAACTTTCTTTCGCTCTTTTACATGAGCAATATTTCCCAAGGATTGTCGACTACGAGTGTTGTTAACACATTGGTTTTTCCTGGATGGTAGAGGATACTGACATTATAATCCTTGAGTAATTCAATCAATCTTTATTGCCTGATATTCAATTCCCTCTACATGAAAATGTATTGGAGGCTCTTACGGTCCATGAAAATATCCACATGGACTCCATACAAGTAATGTCACCGCATCTTGAGTCACTGCAACCAATTCTAGATCATATATTGGATAGTTCATATCGTGATCTTTTTACTATCTGGAAGAATAGACTTTAGATTCCTATATTGCATAAACAAAAACCTAACGCCGATTTGAGGAATCACAACACACTTTGAACCCGTTAGTTCCTTCTGGAATAATTAGAACCAGGGTCGTAGTCAACCTGATCTTTAGTTCCTCGAAACTCTTCTCACGGGCTTCTGACCATTGGAACTTGGTCTTCTTCTACGTCAACATGGTTAGTAGAGTAGATATAGAAGATAATCCACTTATAAATGTTCTGTAGAAAAAGACCAAACCCAAGAAACTTCTAATCTCAATAGGAGTGGTGGGGCTTTGCCGATTCTTCACGGCCTCAATCTTTTAAGGATCCACCTTGATTACCCTAACAAGACACCATGTGGCCTACGAAAGGCATTGAATTTAGCCAAAACTTGCACTTGGAAAACATAGCATATGAATTTAGCCAAAACTTGCACTTGGAAAACATACCATACAATTTATAGTCTATTAGTGTCTGTAATACTATTTATAGGTGGTTGGCATGTTCACTCTTTCTCTTTGAATAGATTAAGATGTCACCAATAAATATAATCACCAACAAGCTAAAATATAGCTTGAAACACTATTCATAAGGTTCCATTAAAGTTGTTGGCGTGTTCTTCAACCCAAAGGGCATTACAAGAAATTCATAGTGTCTGTATCAAGTCCTGTAAGTTGTCTTAAAGATATATTCTTCTCTAACCTTCAACTTTTGATACCTAGATCTAACGTTTATCTTGGAGAAACACTTAGCGCCTTGAATCTGGTTAAGTAAATAATCAATCCGTGGAAGTGGAGCTAGGAAGTGGATACTTGTTCTTTATAGTGACTTTGTTCGATTGACAACAGTCAATAAATATTTGTACGGACCCATTCTTCTTCTGGATAAATTGGACCCGATGCGTCCCACAAAGAGGCACTTGTTTAGGTAAATCCTTTGTGAAACAGGTCCTTCAACTTCACCTTAGATTCTTTCAACTTGGGTGAGGCCATTCTGTATAGACTGATAAATATGGGCTTCATGTTAGGAATGACATCAATCCTGAAACTTATCTCCCTCTTGGGAGGGATTATCTAAAGTTCATCTAGGAACACCTGCGGAAACTCATTAACCACTAGCAGTGATTGGAAATACAGTGCCTCAATAATGGTGTCCCATACCCTCACAAGGTGATAGAAATATCATTTGGAAATCAACTTATTTTCTTAAGGTAGGAAATAAACCTACGATTCAGCACCATAACATTTCCCTTCTATTATAACACCGACTTATTAGGAAATTAGAATGTAATCACTTTAGTGTGAAAAATCCATGTAGAAGGATGAGAAAATCAGTCCATATCTATGGTGATGTCAAAGTCAACCATTTCTAATTCAATGAACCCAGTCCTATTATCTATGTGGCACACTGTAACTGCATAATTTGTATACACTTGTTCTGCAATCACTTACTCATCGTCTATCAGTAGATACTAAGAAAAGTTCATGGAGTCATTCTATTTCTAACCCAAACCTTTAATGACATAGGCGTTACATATGATAAATAGGATCCAAGATTGATAAGAGCATAAACATCAAAGGAAGATATTATGATCATAGCTATGGCAACATCTAGTAACACCTCGAGATCATGATGACCAACTAGAGCATATAAGGATTTCTGGTGCACACTATGGCCTAGGGGGCCTGAGTTCTCTATGAAAGAGTTGTGAGACCCAATGAAACACACACAATGTAGTCACACCCATATGAAATTCCCCTTGTTGTCTCTTCCCAAACTTGTTATAGGGAGGTAGTCGTGGACGTCCAATGCAACACTGGCCTGAAACTGAGAACCTGATGCTCTATTCTATCCTCTTTGGTTTATCCAGGACCCCTGAGGTAGTGCAGTGGTAGAAGATTGTAAAGGCCTTGATGACCTCTGGTGAAAAACATATATGCCACTACCGTCCTAGTAGTTGTTATCATTGCCAGTTCACCTGGTCCTTTTATTCTAATTCTTCTCCTTATCGAGCTAGTTTTCCTACTTTCTATCCTTAATATACTATGCATAAACCATTAAGTTGTCTATATTCATGAATTTCTCCAACAAGGACACAATACATTTGCCAGCTATGTGCCTCCAAGGCCATACACAATACAACCCATCATTGCCGTCATAGTGGAAATCATTTCTATAGTAAAGCGAGCCAGCTATACGAAGTTGAGGTTGTACCCCCTTACAATTGTACCACCTTCCCTGAGTGCCATAAATTCCTTGGCCTTAGCCTCCCTCAATTTTAGGGGTAAAGAATGATCAGTAATTCCTCCATCTATCTAACATGCATAACCCGAATTATTTCTTTATTTAATCCAGAGTGTTTTGGGGGTATTCTTCTACCCTGGACTCTGTGAAAACTGGTGGTCTCATGCTATGAAATTCCCTGATTCGGGGACTATTTATCAGATTCTAGGATCTAACATCAGCAGAAGAAGATTTATGATGCTGAGACTAGTCTGCACCGAGTTGAGTGAGCATTGAATATCTTCCCTAAACTCTCATCTGAAGAATTTGGTTGCTAAGATAGGAAAGGTTCATGGTTCCCCATTGGATTCACTGTTGGGAGAGGAGATGATACCCTAGTGGGAACTGAGAGACCCCGAGATCTTGTCTGCATTACCTGCATCTGAAGTAACTTACGGGCCTCTACCCGTGATGTAGTATTAAAATTATTGATAGCCTTCTAGCTTATGGTCATCTTTCTTTTGGGAGGTATTTCAAATCAAGAGTTGAAATATATTGTAAAAAATGAGTTGGATTCAATTCTTAGGATCGGTTTACAACACGATCTAGATTATGGAAAATGAGTAGCATTTCCTAAGTGTCCTACACCCTCCAAATTATAACTGTGGCACACAATATAACCATAAGTAGGACTCTACTATAGACAGTTTCATAGACTCTCTAGGACACATGAGCCTAGTTCTCGAATACTAAGTTTGTCATGCCCCAATCTAGGTCTTAGGCAAAACCGGCACCTGATGTCATTTTTGGCCCGAGTGTACCTCTCAATATGGTACTAGAAATAGTGAATTTAACTAATCATGAGGATACAAAGATTTTATATCACTGAGGAAGACAAATCATGCATTAAAAGTAGAGCCTTTCATAAAATTATTATTTTAGTATATTTTAAAAAATGGCCAAATTTGAATAAAAAATAATGATGATACACTGGAATGACAGTCTATGAAGCCTCTAAAGAAAAAAGGGTAGATGATCTACTAGTACAAGGACCTCAGCATAGCTTTAATCAACACTAAACATAGCCTAAATATAATATCACCCTAAGAGAGAGTAGGATTACCAAAAGGTTAACTGGAGAGATCCTACTATGCGGTATAAACAATCATCTCTAAACCTGAGGCTGAATTATTAAATAATTTAGCACCCCAGTAGGAGGGGCATTAGTACACAAAATCATATTCTATGTGAGATGGAAACAAATAAAACATGATTTACGGAGGAGTAGAGAAACTATGCATGAAAATTATAATTTAACATGTGATAAATCATAGGGTTCTAAAACAAAAATATGCAGTTTTCCCTTAAGTTCATACTTCATAAAAATAGTCATAATATTGTGGGAGTCCATGGCTTAACCGACTTAAACCACCATTTGACATGGTATCTAATCTCTGTCCAACCAGCTAAGACATCACTCACCTTGTAGGGTAGGTGACATACATGACATGACTTGTTAGTAAAGTGCATAATTTGTCCACTTTAGGTGAAAACATGTGGATACAACCGGACCAATTCTATGCTCCACTCCTACAATAGAAAATGTAGTTTCAAGAACTTTTCATATGGAAATTATGCCTTCTTGGCTAACTATTTTCTCTTGTTCGTGCTCCGACGCACACGCAAGTGCACGCGGTCATGAAAGTATTAAAGTTACTCTTTGCGAGCTGAATGTCAAATTCATAGGGACTTGATTATCAGTTATCAAGTTGAAGTATTAATCTCAAAAATCTAAAGTGTAAGTTTTTAAGATTTTGTAGTTTTTTATTAAATATAAGGGTGATCACAAATTGAGTTGAAAAACAATAATGAGAAGAACCTAGGGTTAAGGAAAAAGAATCATGTATAGCTAAAATTTATATTGGTTCAAGTATGTGTCTTCACTGTTGTCTCACAAGATAAAGGCCATGTTCATGGTCTTTCAAGTCTCTAAACATATATTGGATTTAGCATCACAACTACATTGTTGAGCGGGGATGTGTCAACCTAATTCATATGCAATTACCTAGTGGAGTGGTTTAGGGGGTTAATGCCCTTGGTTATGGACTTTTGAACCTCTAAACATTTAACTTAAACATGACTTCACAACTACATCGAAGAGTAGTGATGTGAAAATTCAAATTCAAGTGCCTAGTTGTCTTCTCATTTGATATCTAGGCAAGGTGAATTAGGTATATTTCTATCCTAACAGCGAATCAGCCCTAAAAACTTTAACTCACTTCTTGCATTCCTAGTTCTATCCTAGGGTTGGCTCTTTTGAGTTTTCCTAATAATAACACATGCATTTTTCCATGACCGAACTAAGGAGCCCCGACAGACTCCAAGTCGACCCATGACATGAACATACATCTAACTTAATCAATAAAATTGACTAATTCAACAAGATAATCATAGCAAAAGTCTAGATTTAACTTAGCATCATAACACAGAATCTAAAGTTGAATACATCCATATGTATGAAAAGCATCTTAACATGACGAGTTGACGGGATAAGACCCTAACTAACTCAACCAAAATGAAACTGAAAATACATAGAAAAAGTCTGAATAAGTCTAGTCTTTGGGGGATGAGGACTCACCAACAACGTAAGATGCTAGCCCTAAAGACTGACTATGAACGGGGATGAACCTGAGAGCTGAGTCTTGTATCATTAAATGATACAACATAGAGTATGCTATCAGTACATGAAATGTACCGCGTATGCAGTGTAAGTAAAACCGCTTAAATAAGTAAAACACTTCAAAACATGCATAAGGAAAAGCATAAACATTAAGAGTAAGAGAGTAGGGCTTACATGCATTCTTCTGAAATCATAATCTCATCAAAGAATAACATAACATCATAACTGATTAGATTGACTCAAAGTTGAAATCTGCCAGTCATTAGTAAAATCTGAACATTGATTCAAACCTGCTTTAGAACATATATATAAGTATCAATCTCATGAATGATGAACATGCATATCTAAAATCATGAGGAACAATGGGAGACTCGTTTTTTAATCGACATACCACGACAGAGCTTAAGTGGTCCCAACTATCACACTCAAGTGGGTAGAGCTGTCCAAAGCCTTGCAAGGGCTAGGGACGATACCATGATATCGATATCAAGCTCATGGGCCAATAGGGATGGGGATAGCTCACAAGGGAGGTCCCGAAGTAATATATATAAGTATAAACCTATGTTGGTGTGTAGTTCTGAGGCATAGGGTGATCGAACCTTAGCCTACTAGGTGCTAGACACTACTCCCAAAAATATGCATATTCTCTACATCGGTTTTCAATGAAGCTCTACATCGTCTATTGACGAAGCTCAATCATCAATAAATCTCAAATATGAAATCATGCATATGAGAAACTTAAACTCAAACCATACCACAAGATGAGAGATAATTGGGAGTCTTCGCTCCAAAACCATATGGTAAGCTTAATTCGAGAAATCATAAATCATACTTTGAACATGTGGGAATTGCCCAAAGCTTTATCATGCTTGAACATACTCAATTTTCATAAATAACATGATTATAAATATGGGTAGCTTGAATACATGCTTTTCATCATAACATCTCATCATAATCATACATTCATCTCAAATGTCATCTTTCATAAACTTCTCATCAATAGGATTTTTAATTCATAAATCTAGAACCATGATTTTAACTCAAAACGATATAAAACTCTCCCATGCTTCATACTTCAATAGAAGAAACATATTTAAATCATACCCATGTAGAGAAATTAGGAAATTCATGAATTTTGGTTAAAACCCCATAGATTAGACATATAAATCTCATGATATAGAGAGGGATAGGGCATGGGTGTGAAAGGAATTACCCATTCAGAACCCTACATACCTGTTGGTAGCTAATTCTTACACTTCGTTGATAGCCCAAGAAGAAATTAAAGAGAAATTGAAGAACACTAATCTTGATCGCCCTCTCTCACATTCTTCCTTGCATGCATGAATGAATATGGCCTAAAATAAACTTAACCCCTTCAAAAGTCATCATTCATAACTCAAAACGACGTAGTTTAGGACTTAGAATATGGAACTATGGAAAATCCCTTACTAAATTTGCAGAAAATAACTGCCAGATGGTCACAACGAGGTACCTAATGACTCGTCATCAAGGGCCATGGCTCGTGGAGTTGTCCGTGAGGTTTACTGCTTCTCAAGTCTTCTGGGCTCATAACGGAAGACATAACGACTCGTTACCTTGTGACCACGACTTGTGGTCACCATCCGTGATGTGCACTGCCTGATCCTCAAATAAATTTTTCCCTGTCTTGTCACGACCCATCCCACGAGTCGTGGGGACTGACCATGACTCGTGGGGTCCTCCCGTTAAGTCCACTGTCTCTTTTCTCCTCTTTACTCAAACACCACTCCCTATGACTGACCTAACGAGTCGTGGGGCCTGACCATGACTCATGGTCACGCCTATGGGGGTCTGATTTCCCAAACTTGAAATTCACCCTTTGGGCAACATCATGACTCATGGCTGCTCTTCATGGGTCACCTCACGACCCGTTATGTGTTTGATGCCAGATTTTAAGTTTTTCTCCGTTTCAACTCCCGGGTCTGATCTTTGGGCTTCTTGGGTATAATAATGTCTCCCCCTTGAGAACATTCGTCGTAGAATGTTGGAAAACATATAGAAAAATAGAGAAACGAAATCGTCATATTCAAGTACTAATCGTTTAAGCCTAAAACTGACGTAATGACTACCTCCGATTCAAACTACATAGTTGAACTGAATTCACGAATCATACATACATCCATATACATTAAAAAAAACTTGGTCACATGAACTGAGCATGAAAACTAAATAGAGATTTAGAGAAAAACTAATACCTCATGCTGGAACAGAGCCGGTAAAGAATAAATGTGCGTATCTAGACATCATATCAGCTTCGGCTTCCCACGTAGCTCCCTCAACATGATGACTCCTCCATAACACCTTCACTGAAGCTACCTCCTTGTTCCTTATCCTTCGAACCTGACGATCCAGTATTTTTATCGGAACCTCCTCATAACTAAGGTTGTCTTTCACACCAACACTGTCCACCGAGACAACTAGAGCGGGATCAACCAAACATTTCTTCAAGAGCGACACATGAAATACAGGATGCACGGAAGCTAATTCTGAGGGCAACTCCAAATCATAAGCCACCTTGCCAACACGTCTCACTATCCTGTACAGGCCGACATAGCGGGGACTAAGTTTCCCTTCTTTCCAAACCTAATCACTCCCTTCATGGGAGACACCTTCAGGAATACCCAATCATCAACCTCAAATTCTAAATCTCTCCTTCTCACATCGGCATAGGACTTTTGGCAACTCTGAGTAGTTTTTAACCTGTCCCTTATCATCTGAACCTTCTCATCGCCTCATGAACCGAATATGGTCCTATAATCAACGCTTCACCAACCTCAAACCAACCAATGGGCGATCTACACCTACGCCCATAGAGAGCCTTGAATGGCGCCATCTGAATACTGGAATGATAGTTGTTATTGTATGCAAACTCGATAAGAGGCAAATGCTCATCCCAACTACCTACGAAGTCGATCACGCATGCTCTTCACATGTCTTCATGATTCTGAATTTTCGACTTCACTTGACCATACATTTGCGGGTGAAACACTATGTTGAGCTTAACCTGAGCACCAAGTCCTTTTTGAAACGACTTTAAAAACTAAGAGGTAAATTGGGTACCTCTGTCTAATATGATGGACAAGGGCACTTAATGCAATCGAACTAGTTCCCAGATATATAGTTTGGCATAATCCTCTGCCGAAGGTGTGGTTTTGATGGGTAGGAAATAAGCGGCCTTGGTCAACGTGTCTACCACCACCCAAATGGAGTCATATTGTCGATGAGTACGAGGAAAACCTGTGATGAAGTCCATATTTATTTCTTCCCACTTTCAAGTAGGAATATCGATATCCTGAAGCACACCTCCCGGTTTCTAATGCTCGACCTTTACTTGCTGGTAGTTTGGACGATTAGTTATGAACCCTGCGATATCCTTCTTCATGCCATTCCACCAATAGACTTCCCGTAAGTCATGGTACATCTTGGTGGAACCTGGATGGATAGAATACCTGGATACATGAGCCTCGTGCAGCATTCAACTCATCAAATCATGAATATCCAGAACACATAGACGATCCTGGTACCAAAGCACACCATCTCCCCCTTTTGAGAACACCTCTACCTTCTGATTCTATATTGCTTCCTTTAACTTTACGAAAATCGGGTCCTCATCTTGTCTAGCTTTTACATCAGTCACCAAGGATTATTTTGATCCATTCTGAACAACAACACCACCATTGGTCGAGTCAACCAAATGAACTCTTAACCTCGCAAGTCGATGCACCACTTTCACCAGCTCTTTCTTACCCTCATCCACATGAGACACACTCTCCATACAGAGTCTACTAAGTGCATCCGCTACTACATTGGTCTTACCTGGATTGTAAAGGACACTCATATCATAGTCCTTGAGTAGCTCCAACCACCTCATTTATCGAAGATTGAGATCCTTCTAGGTAAACACATATTGTAAACTCTTATGGTTTGTAAACACATCCACGTGGACCCCATACAAATAGTGTCGCCAAATCTTCAAGGCGAATACCACCGCAGCCAACTCAAGATCATGGGTCGGGTATTCTTCTCATGAACTTTCTACTTTCTAAAGGCATATCCTATAACTTTCCCATGCCTTATCAACACAAACCCAAGTCCGATCCTTGAAGCATCACAATACACCTCAAACCTATTAGTACCCTAAGGTAGAGTTAACACCGGTTCTTAAGTAAGTCGAGTCTTCAACTCTTGCACACTCTTCTCACAAGCCTCCAACCATTGGAATTTCACCTTCTTCTGGGTCAATTTGGTTAATGGTGCTGCAATCCATAAGACAACCTTCAACAAATCTCCAATAATAGCCGGCTAGACCTAAGAAGCTCCGAATATCTGAAGGATTCACCATCCTAGGCCAATTCTTCACCGCCTCTATTTTCTGAAAATCCACCTTTATGCCCTCACTTGATACCACATGGCCCAAAAATGCCACGTAGTTCAACCAAAACTCACACTTGTTGAATTAGCATATAATTGACGATCCTTGAGAGTTTGAAGAACTATTCTCAAATGAGCGGCATGTTCCTCCTTGCTCCGAGAGTATATTAGGATGTCATCAATAAACACAATCACGAACGTATCCAAGAATGGCTTGAACACCCTATTAATCAAGTCCATAAAAGCTGCAGTAGCATTCGTTAGTCCAAAATAAATGACTACAAACTTATATTGACCATACTGCATCATGAAGGATGCCTTCGAGATGTCGCTCTCCCAAACTCTAAGCTGATGACACCAGGATCTGAGGTCTATCTTTGAGAAATACTTCGCACCTTGAAGCTGATTGAATAAATAATCAATCCTAGGTAAAAGATATCTGTTCTTGACAGTGACTTTGTTCAATTGCCGATAATCAATACACATGAGGACTTTCTTGGTCTAATGAAGCCCTTATCTACCAGGCCCTTCAACTGCTCTTTCAACTAATTTAGCTCGGCTGGAGCCATTCTGTAAGGAGGAATAGATATATGTTGCGTGTCGGGAAGAAGGTCAATACCAAAATCAATCTCCCACTCGGGAGGGATTCCCAGTAAATCATCTGGGAAGACTTATGGATACTCACATACTACTGGGACTGACTGGATAGTCGAGGTCTCAGACTCGACATCCTTAACCCTAACTAGATGGTACACACAACCTTTAGAAATCATCTTGCTGGCCTTAAGGTAGGAAATGAAACGACCTACAGGCACAGCTGAACTACCCTTCCATTCTAAGACTGGCTCACTAGAAAATTTGAACTCTACCGCCCGAGTTCAACAATTAACTGAGGCATAACATGCAAATAGCCAATCCATGCCGAGGTTAACATCGAAATCGATCATGGCTAACTCTATCGAATCTGCTGAGGTGACTTTTCGAAGAATAGAGACCGGGAAACCTTTGTACACCCATCTAGCTATAACAGAATCACCTACTGGAGTTGAGACTGAGAATAGTTCTAACAAGACTTCAGGGCTGACTCCGAAGCTACTTGCCATATAAGGTGTCACAAAAGACAAGTTATCCCCTGGATCTAACAAAGCATAAACATCACGATGGAAAAGATGTAACATACCAGTGACTACATTCGGGGAGACCTCCTGCTCCTAGTGGGATCATAAGTCATAGAATCTACTTTGACCCCCTGATGTGCTGAGCGTATGGGTGGGGCTGCTTAACTAGAAGCTGGGCGTCGACCCCCATCATTATCCTGTCCTGCTGCTAGGCAACCTATGAGTATGTGTCGGGGCTTCCCACACCCGAAACAAGAACCTATACCTGCTAAACACTGACCCGTGTGGCCCCGACCACACCTGCGGCAAGCTAGAATACTAGAATCTATGGGTTTGCTGCTCTGACCCCTAGAGCCTGATGTTCTCCCTCTCTGATCGTGCCTAGGCTTGGATGGCACACTCAATGTTGAAGATGCTTTGGCTGAAGATCTCTGGTGGGTCTGCTGTCGGTGCCCACCACCTGATCTCGGTTGTGAGAATATGTGGTCATCGGTCCTAGCCCTCTTGGCCTCCCTCTCTCTCAGATGTGTTGCCTCCATCTTCTAGGCATACAAGATTATCTGAGGGAAGTCCATGGCTTGGTGAAGCATAACAGTCCTACAATCCTTATCCAAATATCCCGCCAGACCATGAAAAAATCTGCCCACCCGCACCCTCTAATCGGCTACTAACTTTAGGGCATACTTTGATAGACGGGTGAACTCAACGGCATACTCCTACACCATCATCCTCCCTTGCTTCAGATTTACGAACTCAGCTGCCTTCGGCTCCCTCATCTCAGGAGGGAAGAACTAATCTAAGAATGCAATATGGAACCCTTCCCAAGTGATAGGGCCTACTCCGAAAACCCTACTATCTTTTCATTGATGAAACCAGATGTGTGCGACCCCTTTCAGCTGGTACGAGGCCAATTATGTGCACTCAACTCCATTCACCCCATGACTTGACTGATCTTCAAAATCTCATCTATGAACTCATGCGGGTCCTCATCTACTTTTGACCCGAGGAACTCTGGCGGGTTCATTCTCAAGAAGCCTCTTACTCGAGCTGCCGCTTCCATTTTACGGAACATGCGCAACCGCCTGCTGGTTGACCTGAGTGGTCAAGGCTTGCGTAAGCATCGAATAGCTGCATGAAACTCAGCATGGGCAACCGACTCTGATGCTTTGTGCTGCTAAACTAGTGGGGCTTGCCGGTGCCCATTATTGACATCCTCATGGCCATCTCCGTTTTCATTCCTCCTACCATTCATTCTTCAGGGAGCCATGATTCTACAATCGCAAATATAATTAATTATAAGGATAGGGAGACATTTCATAGAACGACATAGATCATGAAAGAACGGAACATTTCCTACACATCTCATAGCCTCTTCATCATAAGTATGGCGCACTTCACACCCATGAAAAAGACTCTAATTAATGCAGCTTTCAGACACCCTAGGACACTTCAAACCTATTTCTCTTATACCAAATTTGTCACGATCCGAACTGAGGACCGGATCACAACACGAGACAAGGAGCCCTGAGAGACTCCAAGTTGACCCATGGAATGAATATACATCTAACTCAATCAATAAAACTAAATAATTCAACAAGATAATCATAGGGGAAGTCTAGTTTTAACTTAACATAAGAATACAGAATCTAAAGCTGAATACATCCATATGTATGAATAGCCTCTAAACATGATGAGTTGATGGGACAATACCCCAACTAACTCAACCAAACTAAAACTGAAAATACATAGAAAAGTTTGAATAAGTCTAGTCCTAGGGGGATGAGGACTCACCAACAACGTAAGATGCTAGCTCTGAAGACTGCCTATGAAGGGGGCCAAACTTCAGAGCCGAGTCCTGTATCATGAAATGATACAACATAGAGTATGCGGCCAGTAGGTTGAATGTACCGAGTTTGTAGGGTAAGTAAAACCTCTTAAATATGTAAAACACTTTAAAGCATGTATAAGGTAAAGCATAAACATTAAGAGTATGAGAGTAGGGCTTGCATGCATTCTTTCTGAAATTATGATCTCATCATAGCATAACTTAGCATCATAATTGATTAGATTTACTCAAAGCTTAAATCTGTTAGTCATGAGTAAAATTTGAAAACTGAGTCAAACCTTCTTTAGAACATATATATAAGTATCAATCTCATGAATGATGAACATGCATAACTGAAATCATGTGGAACAATGGGAGACTCGTCTTTTAACCGACATACCACAATAGAGCTTACCTGGTCTCCACTATCACACTTAAGTGGGTAGAGCTGTCCAAAGCCTTGCCAGGGCTAGGGACGATACCATGATATCGATATCAAGCTTATGAGACAATAGGTCTGGGGATAGCTCACAAGGGAGGTCCCGAAGTAATATATATAAGTATAAACCTATGTTGGCATGTAGTGCTGAGGCATAGAGTGATCGAACCTTAGCCTTCTCGGTGCTAGAGACTACTCCCAAAAATATGCATCTTCTCTACATCGATTTTCAATGAAGCTCAATATTGTTTATTGACGAAGCTCAATCATCAATACATCTTAAATATGAAATCATGCATATGAGAAGCTTTAACTCAAACCATACCACAAGCTGAGAGATAATTGGGAGGCTTCTCTCCAAAACCATGTGGTTAGCTTAATTCGAAAATCATAAATCATACTTCGAACATGTGGTCATTGCCTAAAGCGTTATCATGCTTGAAAATACTCAATTTACTTCGAAAACATGATATAAGCATGGATATCTTGAAAATATTATTTTCATCATAACATCTCATCATAATCATACATTCATCTCAAATCTCATGTTTCACAAACTTCTCATCAATGGGCTTTTAATTTCATAAATCTAGAAACATGATTTTATTTGAAAAAAATATAAAAATTTCTTATGCTTCATAATTCAATAGTAGAAACATATTGAAATTGTACCCATGTAGAGAAATTAGGAAATTCATGCATTTGGGTTAAAACCCCATAGATTAGACATAGAAATCTCATGATTTAGAGAGGGATTGGGCATGGGTGTGAAAGGAATCATCCATTCATAAACTTAAATTCTTGTTGGTAGTTGATTCTTGCACTTCTTTGATAGCAAAAGAAGATATTGAAGAGAAATTAAAGAACACTAAGCTTGATCACCCTCTCTCACTTCTACCTTACATGCATGAATGAATATGGACTAAAATGAACTTAACCCCTTTAAAAGCCATCATTCATAACTCAAAACGACGTAATTTAGTCCTTAGGATCTTAAAAATTATGGAAAAGACCTTACTAAATTTGAAGAAAATAACTGCCGGATGGTCCCAACGAGGGACCTAATGACTCGTCATTAAGGGCCATTACTCGTGGAGTCGTCCGTGAGGTTTACTTCTTCTCAAGTCTTCTGGGGACATAATGGAAGACATAATAACTCATTACCTGGTGACCACGAGAACGTGAAGTGCACTACCTCATCCTCAAATCAATTTTTCCCTACTTGGTCACGACCCATCACACGAATCGTAGGGACTGACCACGACTCGTGGGGTCCTCCCATTAAGTCCACTGTCTCTTTTCTTCTCTTTACTGAAACACCACTCCCCATGACAGACCTAACGAGTCATGGGGCCTAACCACGACTCGTGGTCACGCCCATGGGGGTCTCATTTCCAAAACATAAAATTAATCCTTTTGGCGAACCACGAGTCATATCAAGACTCGCGGCTGCTCTTCACGGGTCACCTCATGACCCGTTCTGTGTATGAAGCTATATTTTAAGTTTTTCTTCATTTCAACTCTCGAATCTGATATTCGAGCTTCCAAGGTATAACACATTTCAATGGTAATCAACCATTAAAATCTTAAATCAACAATACAAGACAAACGAAAATGAAGAACTTGAACCAACATTAAAATTATGCAAATACATTGATGTTACATGGCCTCAACCCTAGAAGAAGGGTTTTATCCACCCATGATAGTACAAGAATAAAACATTGTGTTTTAATGTATGCGCTATAAGAATGGAAAAGGAAGGAAAAGAAAAAAGAACCCTAGAAAATGAATTTCGTAATTTTCTTCCTCCTACTCCTCTTTTGTTTCTCAAATATTACGTGATATCTAATAAAAATAACCAAATGTTCTATTTATAGTTAATGAAATTTGTCCATGTGAGGACCTCCTCTCTGTCATGCTGCCTATCGCGGCAATTGGCCTATGTGGCATGGCTCATCGCACCGACTCATTGGTTGGTGGGTGCTAGGAAAGTCCTTGGCAAGGCTGGTCGAGCGTGGCACACTGCTTGTCACGGTCTTGTCATGGCGTGGCACGGTGTTATCGCGCACATCCACTGGAAATTAGGCATGGCATGCTCTATTTTCGAGCATGGCATGACGCTTATTGTGCAACCTTCCTAGTGTGACACCTTACCTGGTGCCTTGATATATAAATGTGGCATAGGCCTGTCGCAGTACGACACTAGAGGGTAGCAACATGTGCGCTTGGCCTTAGCATGCCATCTCTTTGAAACTCATCCTACACTTCCTTCTTGATCATGTATTTTCATTCTATGCCCTATCTTTAGCATATTTTACCTACAATAGTGGGATAATGAAATATGTTAGTTCATGCACACAATTATAAGCATGATTACATGAGAGTAAGCTAAAAATAAGGTGAAAATACGACTAAATCTTAGTTATAAATTATGACTTGGGCATGTAAATATGCCCAAGATCACTACCCCACACTTAAAGCCTTGTTCATGCTCGAACAAATCCTTTGCATCTCATGCAGAAGGAATACTCACACATCACAAATCGAAGTAAGACGACTCAAGTTGAGGCTATATTGACTGACTCAGATGGCAAGTTCAAAATAGAGCATGCTATATATGACACAATTAAAATCGCATACAACAAAGTTAAGACATCCTAGCCTCTAGAATCAATTCTACATCCATAGAAAACCCATGCACATTAACCAATTAAGAAGTCCAATATAAATCCTATCTTTCCTCAAACATGTGACCTCACAACAATAAAGATACACATTCTCACTTACAAATGTGCAAGTTATAATAAGTATGGGAATATGAATACAATTAGGCTCACTCTCACAAAGAATGCACATGCAACATGCAATGGTCCATATGCTTGCCTTACTGTATTACTCCACTAATACAAGAACATTTAAAATTAAAATGAAGTAGGACTTTACATGTTGTAATGTAGGCTAAGGCACAGGTAGATACTATTCTGTCCAGTAATAGTGATTATCTTCCCTAAGAGCTTTTAATACATCACCTTTTCTCATTAAATACAATCTTTTTCTTTTACTTCATCTCTTGTTCTTTTAATCTTTCACTTCACCTTTTGTTTCCCCATTTCTGTAAGCACCTCATTACTTATTGGCAAGTTGTATTCATTCCTTAATCACTTTTTCATTCTTTGGTTCTTTTCTATTCCTTACCACCCTTCTGCATTTTGTACACTGCACCTTTAGTTTCTTCTTCCCTTCACCATCAACCAACTCGTCTTTTTCAATATTCTACTCTGTTTACTCTTATGCATTTCCACTTAAGCTCTTATGAGTTTTGGATCAAATTTAGGTCTATTGAAAGAAAAGGATCAAGCTTCTAATGTGGCTAACAAAGAATCGGTTAAAGGCTCAATGGGGTTAACTGGGATTATGCATTAATGGTAGGTAAAGCAAAGGATGAAAATAAGCTTATTCAAATAAATTCCTAAATCATCTCATACAATTAACATCCCTCATTTCTCTTTGCAAACACACAAAAAAAAGTTCTAGACATTACATGATAGCATGGAATACACAAGAATCCTCACACCTACTTCACATGTATAATTATAAAAGACCCATATAGACTCTCAACATAGCTAATCACATGAATTCAAAACTAAGTACAAATCATAAAGAGTCATATTATTGAGTAGAGGTGTCTCAACAAAGTTATAAAATTTTCTCAACACGCTTCACAATTAACATTCACTGGCATCTTACAATCATGTACAACAGTCAGCAAGAGCATCTAACAATTAATCAGTTAAGGGTTCAATAGAGAAATCCTATTGGCTAATTTTCCCTCAAGATGTCACAACCCGAACATAGGCCCGGATCAAGACACCGAACAAAGAACCCCGAGAGACCCTATGTTGACCCACGACAAGAACATTACACCTAAACTCAACATAATCAAGCAGAATTCTAACATATATAATATAACAGAAGTCTGAAAATATCATTACATCTGAACACATAAGCTCTATGTTGACCAACGACAAGAACATGACACCTAAACTCAACATAATCAAGCGGATGTCTAAAATATATAATATAACAGATGTTTGAAAATATCATAACATCTGAATACATAACACAAGTCTGAAACTGAATACATGCTATGTCTGATAAGGCTCTACTACTGACGAGTTGATGGGCAAGACCCCAAATAACTCACTATAGTATGACACTGAACATACTAAACACAACTGATAAAGGGCCCTCAGAATATGAGGACTCACCAACTGAGACTAGGAGATGCTAATACTGAGAGTCTAGCTAATGGCGGGACTGAGCCGGAATATTAGAGCCAATATCATGAAACGATATAACATAGAGTATGCGGTTAGTACATTGAATGTACCGAGTATGCAAGGTAAGTAAAACCACTAAGTAAGTAAAATCAATGATTCTGCACAACATAAAACATTTCATCATAAGAGTCTGAGAGTAGGGCTTGCATGTTATTATTTGAAAACATGATTCATACATAACTGAGTGTCATAATTGAATATTATAACTGAATCGATCAACCTAAACCTAAAATTGATTATAATAAGTAAAATTAAATATTGGGTCAAACCTACTAAAAATATAATATCATGAATGATGAACATGTATAATTGAAATCATGAGGAACAATGGGAGACTCATCTTTTAACCGACATTATCATGATAGAGCTTACATGGTCCTGACTATTACGCTCAAGTGGATAGAACCGTCCAAAGCCTTTCCAAGGCTAAGGATGCTACCATGATATTGATATCAAGCTGAAGGCCCCTTGGAGGCAAGGAAAGATCACAAGGGAGGTCTCGAATAATCTAAACATACCTACGTTGGCACGTAGTTCTATGGCGTACGGTTGACTGGCCCTTAGCCTACTCGGACTAGACACTACTCCCAAAAACATGCATATGCTCTCCATCGGTTTTCAATGAAGATGAACCATCTTCTAGTGACGAAGCTAACTCATAACATACGTGCATAATTTGTAATCATAACATGAGGAGCCTTGGGCTCAAACCATACCACAAGCTGGAAAGAGTGGGAGTCTAGACTCCAAAATCATGTGGTAAACTAATACGTGAAATTTAGATAAATCATGATACATACTTGATTATATGGGCTTGCCCAATGCTTATACATGCTTGACATAGACTTAATCATTCGAAAAGATGATCATGGACATGGGTAATTCAAAATCATTACTTTCATCATATACATCTCATCATTCTTGAATACATATATCATAATCTCATCTTTCATGAACTTCCATGGATGGGCATCATAATTTATAAAAGCATGAAAACATAATTGGTAATGGAAAACATTGTAAAATATCCCATTAATCATAATTCAACATTAGAAACATCCATAGATCATACCCATGATTAATACTTAAAGAATTCACATGTTGGGTAAACCCCCCATAGATTCATCAACTAAAATTTTCATGAAATTAAAGAGGGTTGGGCATGGCTGTGGATTAATACACCCATTCATAACCCTAATACCTGGAGAAATCTGATTTCACAAACCCTCTTGAATGACCAAAAGAATTTGGGGAAGAACTTGATGAATCTAAACATGATCGCCCTTTAGAACCTCTAGGTTTGCATGCATGGAAGAGAATAGGCTTAGAATGAACTTAACCTTCTTAAAACACCCTTTTTTGAGATTAAAACGACGTAGTATAGGCCTTAAGAACTTATGAATTTTGGAAAAGCCCTTAATAAACTCGTAGAAAAATACACACTCTTAGTCCCCATGAGGGACTGGATGACTCGTGCTAAAGATCACGACTCGTGGTCTCAAGTCATTCCTTGTACTGAAATCTTGCCTTCTGAGGGTCACCACGAGGGATACCACGACTCGTGGTGACCAAATCGTAACCAACATTGCCCAAACATCTTCAACCTTCAATCAACTCTTGACCACGGCTAACACAATCAATTATGGTGCTGACAACGACTCGTGCTCACACCCGTGGTCACCCCAAAATCCCAAAATTCAACCAAGTATTCCCTCCTCCCCACGGGTCACTTAACTATTCGTGCTGCACCTCATGGGTCACTGGACGACTCGTCCTGTGACCTGGTGCAGAAAATCCTATTTTATTTGTTTCAAACCTTGGGTATGATCATAGGGCTTCCGGGGTATTACAATATCTCCCCCATGGGAACATTCGTCCTCGAATGTGGGAAATCACACTGAAAATCTTGAGAAATGTAACTGCCATATCAAATATTTAATATTTAGAGCTGAAAACTGATGGAGTGATAGACTCGGGACTGAATTACATGACTGAACGGAATTCATGAATCATACATACATAGATTTACATAAAAGAAAATGGAGCACATGATCTGAACATGAAACTGAATAGAGGACTAGGGAAGAAACTGGTACCTCAAGATGGAACTGTGCCAGAAGGGAATAGATGTGGTATTTAGCCATCATATTTGCTTCAACTTCCCACGTAGCTCCCTCAACATGATGGTTCCTCCACAAAACCTTTACTGAGGCTTCTTTGTTTCTTAGTTTCCGAACCTGACGATCTAGTATTTCCACCAGAATCTCTTCATAAATAACGCTATCCTTCATACCTACACTATCCATCGGAACAACTAGAGCTGGATCACCCAGACATTTCTTTAAGAGCGATATATGGAAAATTGGATGAACTGAAGCTAATTCTGAGGGTAACTCCAACTTATGTTCTACCTTGACAATCCGTTTCACAATCCAGTATGGACCAATATAATGTGGACTAAGTTTCTCTTTCTTTCTAAACCTTATTACTCCCTTCATGGGAGATACCTTTAGAAACACCCATTCATCAACTTCAAACTCTAGTTCTCTCCTCCTCACATCCGTGTAGGACTTTTGATGACTCTAAGCTATTTTCATCATTTCCTTATGAGTTGAACCTTCTCCATTTCCTTATGAACTGAATCTGGTCCTATCATCGCAACTTCACCGACTTGAAACCAACCAATAGGCAATCTACATCTCCAACCATAGAGAGCCTTAAATGGAGCCATATGAATGCTAGAATGGTAGCTATTGTTATATGCAAAATCAATGAGAGGAAAATGATCATCCCAACTACCCTTGAAATAAATAACATATGCTCTCAACATATCCTAAAGAGTCTGAATGGTCAACTCCGCCTGGCCATCATTTGCGGGTGAAATGTTGTGCTAAGCTTGACCTGAGTACCAAGTCCCTTCTGAAATGATCTCCAAAACTGGGAGGTAAACTGAGTACCTCTATTGGATATAATGGAAAAGGGCACTCCATGCAACCAAACGAACTCCTAAATGTATATCTTTGCATAATCCTACGCTGAATCGGTAGTATTGGCCGGTAGAAAATATGCTGCCTTAGTCAATCTGTCTACAACCACCCAAATAGAGTCATACTATTGATGAGTGCGAGGCAAACCTGTAATGATGTCCATAATGATTCCCTCCCACTTTAAAGTAGGATACTAATGTCTTGAAGCACACCCCTAGGTCTTTGATGCTCAACCTTCACCTATTGACAATTCAGACACTTAGCCACAAACTCAGCTATGTCCTTCTTCACGCCATTCACCAATTGACATCCCCTAGGTTATAGTATATCTTGGTGGCACCTGGATATATAGAATGCCTAGAACCATGAGCCTCAATCAACATATGCTCCCTCAGGTAATCAACACCGGGTACATATAAATGACCCTGATATCGCGCACACCATCTCACCCTTGGGAGAAGACCTCCACTTTCTGATTCTAAACAGCTTCCTTCAACTTTACCAAAATTGGATCCTCATCTTGTGTTGCTTTGACCTCGATCACCAAGGAATATTTTGATCCATTCTGAACGATGGCACCTCCATCTGTCGAGTCAATAAGATGGACTCCTAGCCATGCAAGCCGATATACATCCTTCACTAACTCTTTCCTTTACGCACTTACATGGGACACACTCTCCATAGAAATCCTGCTAAGAGCGTCTACCACCACATTTGCCTTGCCCGGATTATAAAGGGCGCTTATATCATAATCCTTTAAAAGCTCCAATCACCTCCTCAGACGTAGATTTAGATCCTTTTGCGTAAACACATACTGTAGGCTTTTGTGGTTGGTAAACACATCCACATGGACCCCGTACAGGTATTGTCTCCAAATCATCAAGGAAAATATTGTCGATGCCAACTTAAGGTCATTAGTTGAATAGTTTTTTTCATGGACTTTCAGCTTCTTGGAAGCATAGGCTATAACTTTACCGTGCTGCATTAATACATACCCAAGACCAATCCTCGAAGCATCACAATATACCAAAAATCCATCGGTACCCTCAGGTAGGGTCAACATCGATGCTGAAGTGACTTGAGTCTTCAACTCTTGGAAGATCTTCTTTCAAGCCTCCAACCATTGAAACTTCACTTTATTCTAGGTCAACATAGTCAATGGTGATGCAATGGATGAAAACCCTTCAAGAAACATCCAGTAGTAACTAGCTAAACCCACGAAACTCCCGATATCCGAAGGAATGACTGGTCTAGGCCAATTCTTCACCACTTCTATCATTTGAGAGTCCACCTATAGATCCTCACTTGACTACACATGACCCAAAAATTCTATTGAGTTCCCAAAAGTATATTTGCTGAACTTAGCATACAACTAGTGATCCTTAAGAATCTGTAGCACACCCTCAAATGAGAGGCATGCTCCTCCTCGCTTCTAGAGTATATAAGATTATCATCTATGAAAAAAATCACGAACATATCAAAATATGGCTTGAATACCCTATTCATCAAATCCATAAAAGTTGTAGGAGCATTTGTTAGTCCAAAAGACATAACTACAAACTCATAGTGACCATACCTAGTCCTAAAGGCTATCTTTGGGATGCCATTCTCTCTAACTTTGAGCTTATGGTATCTGAATCTGACGTCTATCTTTAAAAACCACTTAGTACCCCGAAGATGGTCAAACAAATCATCAATCCTGGGGAGAGGATACCTATACTTGATTGTAACCTTGTTCAATTACCGATAGTGGATGAGTTGGTAATTTACCAACTCATTAGACTCTAAAACGTAAGTTTCTACTTCATTCCTGAGTTGATTATTTGTATTTTATTCCCTTTTTGCTTTTGTTATGTTTAGATGCCCAAGTTTTAAGAAAAGAGCAAAAATGGAGCAAAAAGGAGGAAGTGAGAATGAGCGGCAAGTTGCAGGTGTCAACCAGCGAAATGCCAGATAAAATCCTAATGTCACTGCCTTATAGGTTGAATACCACTGGTGGTTCACGACTCTCCAACGGCGAGTTACCGGTTCAGTCATCGAGTGACACACAGAAATTCTATAATTGGAATTGAAGTCCGACGGTTCATGGATTGGCATCATCGAAATGCCGAAGTTCATTGAAAATGAGTGCAGAAGAAGGGTAGATACCCGGAGGTTCATAGATTTCATCGGGGAACCGCCGGTACCTTCGCCCTCTCCAGAACGGGGCTATTAAGGGTATAATCGTCTAGTACTAAAAAAAGAGATGAAAAGCACCCTATGTTTCAGGCTATAAATAGAAAAAAGAAGTACCCTGCACAAAAGAGAAAGAGGAGAGAAAAAGAAGATATAGAGATAAAGAGATTGAGAGATAATCGAAGTACATATCTGTCACGCCCCACCTTGGGAGGCATGAATGACACCTGCTGCCCTACTAGGACCTGGACTACTAGAACAACTGAGCCTAAGCATTTCTGGTGCTTGGCTGGCTCTAACTTTGGACTCAAGAAAACGACGGCCTATATAACGGCTGTAAATACAGCCCCCGGCCAACAAGGCCTATAGCCACCTGTAAAAGATAAATAGCTAACCAGAATAACCAACTATAAGGAGTCCTATGCAGGCCGACAAGGCTGCCATGATATCTAGTTATGACTGGAAAATGAAGTATGGCGCTAAACTCATCTGTTGACCGATAAGGTCACCAACTAACAACTGAACAAGGCCCCACACGGCCATCACATACAATCTAAAACACATATATGGCCCCACACGGCCGATAGATCTAATCTAACAATAGGGAATATAATACACCGCAAGCTCTCTAGGAATGATAAGATGGTCAGACAGCCCCGCCTACCCATACCGCCCAAACAAGAAGAAAGTAAACAAGAAGAACTGAGCCTAAGCATTTCGGTGCTTGGCCGGGCTTTGGACTCAAGAAAACGTACGGTCTATATAACGGCTGTAAATACAAACCCCCGGCCGACAAGGCCTATAGCCACCTCGAGAAAGATAAATAGCCAACCATAACAACCAACTATAAGGGATCCTATGCAGGACAAGGCCGCCATGATATCTAGTTATGACTCGGAAAATGAAGTTCCAAGGCTAAACTCATCTCGTGACCGATAAGGTCACCAACTAACAACTGGAACAAGGCCTCACACGGCTATCACATACAATCTAAAAACACATATATGGCCTACACGGCCGATAGATCTAACAATAGAATATAATACAACCGCAAGCCTAGGAATGATAAGATGGTCGGGACAGGCCCCGCCCTACCCATACGCCCAAACAAGAAGAAAGTAAACCTTTGTCTTCCACGCCTGATGAAAGGAGTTGAACGCTTCCAGAGCCACCGACTGGGAACTACGAGGGATCTGTTCTTCATCTATGTGTACTGCTAGAAAATACGCCACTTAAACGGGCGCGCTTCCTCTACTACTGGTACTGAGTATGCAAAGCAACAACTGAAAATAATTGAAACTAAATAATGAAAGTGATAGTAACTGGAGCAATAAGGAAAGACAAACCGACTGGAATAGTGTGTCTAGACTAACTCCTTAACTATTCTCAAAAGAGTAGGAGTCGTATCTGCAACATGGCATCCTACTATCTATCTAACCATAACAAAAATAACATGACATAACATAACACAACATAAACCTTACTTGGCCCCCATAAGCCAGAAGGTACAATCATCACAATCTATTTACCCCTACCCAGGTCATACCATATCACCAGTAACTATAAGCAACCCGCCGATCCCTTGGGTATGTAACTCACCAGCCAAGCCCTCGACTATAATCGCACTCGAGTCCGGGAGGACTCCTAAAATAAACACCCCGGGCGTAAAGGCACTCGACGGGGTGTATAAAAGCCAACCAAGGCATAATTTGGGGAAACCGGCATCCCATCTTTTCCCTTAGCGGACAGCATGCCACTCCATAGAGCGACGTATTCCTCTCTCGCGATGAGTCGATACATCTATCAAACTCGGGCGGCCAGCTGATTCTAGGTATCTAACCCAAAATAATAAAAATAACAACGAATACACACAACACAAGCAAGTCTCAACTGATAATAATACTGCATACATGCTGAAACTATAATAGTACCGTATATATATATATTCTCTAACATGTTGTATTGAATCTCATACTAAAGCATGATATAACATTTATGAAATAATCATTGGACTTAGTCGCTTTTTTACTAAGTTTCATGTGAAACACGATATAATATTTCTAACATGCTTACTAAATTTCATAATTAGATGCTTATACTGGTTCTGAAATATCTTACTGGAATATATAATGTTTTACTATATTAGGACAACTAACTTGCCGAAAGGAACCGGCTTACATACCTCGACCGTAAGCTTCGATTAACCGGGCGTAGCTCGGCTAATATTCATCTATTTCCACCAGCCCATATTCACGAAGGAATAGAAATAACTTACTATTATTTTGAGAGAAACCATACTTATGAATATATTTACTACCTATTCTTCGACCTATCGAAGAACGGCTGAAAACTCGCACTTCGGAGTCTAGAAGGGGAGAGAAATACTTATTTTAATGTCGGGAGTGTATTAACACTAGTTTGGAGCAATTCCAATCACTTTGACTCGGTGGGTCGCCGCTTCGCCGGGCGATTCTTGTGAAATTAACTCCGTACGAATGCTCCCTACAACTTTATACTTTGGTACCGGGTTAATTTGAGTTTGGACTTCATTTGACGGTGTAATCAAACGAATATTTATATGAACCCTTCATCTCTCTCCCTCTCTCGGTCAAGCAAACATTGATAAATGACTTAAAGTTTAAGGTGAGGCCCTTTATACTTGTGTTGAAAATACATGGCAACGTGGCATGCTGCCAACGCGCGTTTGGCTCCGTTCCACGCGGGCTAATGGGAGGCCTCAGCCTTCCGTGGTTACTTTCCTTTGGGCAGCTGTTACTCGGCCTCCTCTTGTGAAATTCCAACTTGGAACCCGTTCCTGCTTTTCGGCCCTTTTCTCGCATGTATGACACTCTAAAACTCTAAACCAACATGTGAATAGATCGACAAAATGCTAGAAACCTACAAATGGCAAAAATATCACATCACTATTTCCTCTTTAGCCGAAGACAATCTTTTAGCTGGAGAAAGGATTTTTATTGAAACTTGTAGAAAATACTGCCATTTTCTTGTTTGGTATTATTTAGTTTCAATGAAGTTGAAGGATAATTGTGCTTTTAATTTAATCTACTCCTATTATTGAATTCAATGATGCTATTTATGAATGTGTTTTTCAATTTCTTAACTAAGAGTAGTTAAAATCATTAACTAGAGGTGTGTGATGATGAATACTTAATTAGGGTGGGTATTGCTAGAGTCATCTTTATGCCGTTATCCAATTAAGTGTAAATCTATTAGATTTCCTTCAATCTATTAATGAAGATCCATTAATGATGATATGGGTCAATCTATACTTGCTTGATTGCCGCTCGAGAGAATAATTTATATTAAAAGGGAATCTTGTTAAATTTTGGATGTTTTGATTTTTGAGTAGGTCCAAACTTTTGTCGGGCCGATGTGTGGTTGATGATTTCGCTTGCCAGGCATGTTTTGTTTTATGAATGAATGAATGAATTGGTTTGTATATTTTTGTGAATGGTACTTAGTGACTAAATGGGGTATTTGGTTTTAAGCATCATATTTTGAATTTTGGAATGAGATGACCCAAAAATTGTGTTTCTTTTCGCCATTGTAAATAGTAGTAGAAATTAAAATTCCAAGGGTTTTCTTGACCACGGTTCTTTTCCAAGGAGAAGTTTTTATTTTAGTTATTTTGTTCCTCGAACCGGATTTGTTTTTCCCCATGATGGATTGAGAGGGCTACATTCTTATGGTAAATTCCATGTAACTTTGAGTCTCGTTGTAGTTGTTTTAAGAGGAAACAACTAAAATTTTTATTGTGTTGAAATGAAATGTGAAAACAAGGGCATGAGGATGAAGATACGATCAAGAGTTTACACCATAGCATAGTAATCTTGGTCGCACATTTTAAATTCTACTTTGACTTATAATATTTGCTTTCTTGATGTCCTAATGTGATTTTTTGTTTTGGAAAATGACCTTGCAGACCCTCTAAGGGTGATTCTTTGTGTGGCGAGGATATTTTTGTGAATCTTGTGCATTACATCTTGTCTAGAACTTTCCCCAAATGTGATTCAAGGCGAAATCCTAGATGTAGTTTCACTAAGAAAATGAGTTTAGGCCCTTAGTTGTCTAGCTACTTTAACCATATACCCTCCATGATCATTAATCCTTGTTAGCTAATTTTGAGCCTTAAAACCTTTCCTTGGAAACCACATTACAATCCTTAAGACCATTCTTAATGCCTCTTTTGGCACCCATTCTCCCTAAATGCTAATGACAAGATAAGTGTTGAAGTAAGGGGTTATAAGGGGGAGTATTAAAGAAAGGAAAGGCATCAACAAGAAAAGAAAGGAAAAGAAGGCTTAGTGAGCAAAATTGATGTAAGGCATGTCACGAAAAGCTATAGGGAGGATCACTATAGCCAAATGCTCATCTACCCCATCTAAGCATATATCACAACCCGCAAGTCCTAAATGATTCTAGGTGCAACTACTCTACATTAGTGGCTAACTATGTGAATGGTGCTTCTTATGGATTAATTGTATGTATGAAGATATATTTTGGGAGAGTGAGTGTGAGTGTCTCTTCCACTAATCCGGTATGCATTTAAATGATCAAAGAATCCAAGAGAATAGGGACTTATATTGGGTGAGTGGCATCATTCCTTTTAGATGTAAGAGCATTTAGAGTTAATATGGACATAGAGCAAGGAGTGCACCCTAAGGAAAGCTTTTGAATTTTCAATGGTTATAACTTCTGGAGATGCTATGTGTGTTACTTGGTTTAGAAATGCTCCTTGTGTGATTAATGAATCCTTTCAAAAAGCTTAACTTGATAAAAAGTGGTTCTGCGCTTGAAAATCTTCATTGCTTTGGTCTTTTGGGGTATTTCTTCTTTTCTCGTGAGCGTGGTGAGTATTTATAGGTTGTCATAGTCTAGGTGATCGGCGAGGTCTAATTGTGAAGAGATGTGACATTTTCCTCAATAGTCGAAGTATCACATTACTTGAGGCTGGGCAATGATTCAAGTTTGGGGGTTTGATTAATTGGTAATTTACCAACTTATTAGACTCTCTAAAATGTGAGTTTTTGTTTCATTCCTGAGTTGATTATTTGGATTTTATGCCCTTTTTGCTTTTATTGTGTGCAGATGCCTATGTTTCAAGAAAAGAGAAAAATGGAGAAAATGAGGAAGGTGAAAGAGTGGTGAGCCGCAAAGTCAACCGCGAAATGCCATCTAAAAGCCTAATGTCATCGCCTCAGAGGTTGAATGCCACCGCTGGTTCGCGATCGACTCGCCGCCGCGAGTCAATGTTTAGTTGCCGAATGAAACTCATAAATTCTTGAATTGGCATTGAAGATCCAAAAGTTTCACCTGATTGCATCAGCGAAATGCCGGAAGAATCACTGGGTTCACTAGAAATGAGTGCAGTACAGGCAGATACCCGAAGTGTTCACGACTTACCTGGCGTAACCGCTAGTACCTTCACCGGTTCAAGAACGGGGGCTATTAAAGGTATAATTATCCAACACTGAAAAAGGAGATGAAAATTACCCTACTTTTCGTGTGGTATTAAATATAAAAGAAGCACTCTGCACAAAAGAGAAAGAGGAGAGAAAAAGAAGATATAGCGACAAAGAGAGATTGAGATAATCAAAGTACGTATCACATCACTATTTCCTCTTTTAGTTGAAGACAATCTTTTAGCTTAGAAAGATATTTTGATCAAACTTGTAGAAAATAATTAACCGTATTTTCTTCTTTGGTATTACTAAGTTTCAACCGTAGTTGAAGTATAAATTGTGCTTTTGATTTATCTACTCTTATTATTGAATTCAATGATGCTATTGATGAATGTATTTTTGATTTTCTTAACTATGAGTAGCTAAAATCATTAACTAGAGGTGTGTGATGATGAATACTTAATTGGAGTGGGTAAGTTCTAGAGTCATCTTCTATAATGTTCAATTATGTAAATCTATTAATGAAGATCCAATGATTATGATATGGGCTCTGTTTGATTGTTTCTCGGGGGAGAATAATTAAGTATTGGAAGGGAATATAGTAGTGGGTATGGATACGAGATTGTAAAATTAAGCTAGAAAATAGCTGAAGTTACTTCCTTCCCTAATTGCGCCTAATAGCCTAGGAATAGTGAAGTTGATGATCCAAATCAATTTGAGTTAAGTTAAATCGCTAGCCTAGATTTTGAGAAAACTCTAGCTAGGTAGTCAATTGCTGAGAAGCCGAGCTACCTACTTCCCGAGATTATTTATACTTTTTGAACTTATGAGATGACCCGGCCTATCCCTATCTAGTTAGTATTTCATCTAAACCGCACCTCTAGTATTTCACACTGTTGTCAACAACTTAGCCGATCTTGTTACTTTTGTTTACAAAATCAATTTGTGCAATTTTCAAAATTTTAACTCCCCATTTCCTTGCTTTTATATTAAATTATGGTGCAAGCTAATATCAGTTCTCACCCGCGCTTGAATTTATCATTCGCTTACCTCATGGGATTCAACCCTGAAACTCGCCGGGTTACTTGCTTTGGATATTTCGACCATGTATATTCTTTTGAATTAAGAATATATTTTGATGTTATAAAATGGCACCGTTGCCAGGGACTAGCACTTGATAATCTTGTGATTGATTGTTAAGTTGAATTAGCGCGCATCGTAGCTACTTGATTTTATTTTCCGCTGTGTTGTTAGGACTCATCACCACATGACCCATCACTCCCAAGTAGGGGATAGGTTAGTGGATTTGGTACATGGAACTTAAGAAGATAATCTGGTGATGCCGTAAGTTGCAGGAGCTATTCGCCTATCACCAACTCGTAGGGAATGCGGTACCCATGTTACTAGCACCATGTTGCACTTGTTACGTGATGAAGGGGCTCTTTGGGCTGCAAGCCAAGATGCAAATCGACACTTGAGGAATTTCTTGGAAATCTTCCCGCCTTTCAATATCATAAACATTAGTCAAGAGTCAATTAGTTGAGACTCTTCTTCTCATTGACGGGGAAGCAAACAATGTGGCTAGAGGAACTTCCTGCGGGATGTATTATCGTGGAAAGAGTTGACCGAGGATTTACTAGATCTGGGTTTTTCCATCCTCAAAGATTCTACAACCGAAGTGATGCCATTAGAAACATTCGGCAAGAACAAAGGAGAGCCTTTTCTGAGGCATGGTTGAGGTTTAAAAAGAAAGTTTCTCTTGCCCAAATCATGGATTACTGGATGGAGTACTTCTAATGCTTCTATAGGGCCCTTTGATTCAATCAACAAATCCGTTGCCAATGTACTTACTGGGGTTCTATTATAGATGAAACATATGGGTTGGCCAAAGCTCTCCTTGATCGAATGACAAAAACAAACAGGGCTTGGCATATAAGGGAGACAAGTGTGTCCACTCATGAGATCAGCTCAAGTATTGGCGGTGGAGCTGCCAAAAGGGATGATGAGAGGGACAGACACTTGCCGAGATGATGATGTAATTAGAATTGATGACCAAGCATGAGATAGCAAGAACAAAGGTTGTAAATGTCGGGAAACGCAAGGTCCCCTGCAATATGAAAAGGAGCCTTCACCACCAAGATATGACGAAGAATTCCAACATATGGGTAACCAAATGGGAGCCTGACCTGGCTTCCAAGGAGCACACCAAGGCCCGTGGCGCCCAAGGGATGATAACCAAGGGAGGGGGAATCTTGAGCAGCAAGGATGGCCTGAAAGAAATAAGAGGTGGGGCAATAGAGAGCTAAACAAAGAAGGTGATCATTATCATCGAAGTCCAAATCCATACATTCTACCTCCCAAGGTCAGGAATCCTCAAAACTGCACTAGGGTAAGTGATGTGGGTAGCTTAAAATCGAAGAAATGCTATAAAGAGTCTTGAAGAAAGTGGAGTCGATCAAAGGGTGAAAGAATTAAGAGGGGAGTGTGCTCCAACCTCCCTCAAACTTTGAGTTCACACTCCACATCCATCAAGCATTTAGAAGCCCAAATGAATCACATATTGGCTCAAATGAACCCAAGGATGAATGGAATACTACTTAGTGAAACAATGTCTAACCCAAAGAAAGATGGTCAATTGTCACTTGAAGTGCCAAGGTGATTGGAGATACACTGAGGAAGTCTAGTGAGGTGGAAAACCCAAAAGTAGCTGATGAAGAAGAGGTTGATAAAAAGCCAATAACTCCGGAGATGAAGAAAATGTTGAGGAAGAAACAAAGGATAAGGATGATGAGATCTGCATCCAAGTTGATGATGAAGAGGTGGGCATGAAGGCCACGAGTGATGATAAAGTTCAAGCAAGAATCCCACCACGGTGCATCCACAACGACTCTTACAAAGAAAAAGAAGGAGGATTAGTTTTGTAGTTTGTTTACATGTTTAGCAAGTTGTCCATAAATATACTATTAGTGGATGTTTTGATCCAAATGCACGGTTATGCCAAGTTTATGAAAGATTTGGATGAAAAAGAAGAAGGTGATTGATGCTGAAATAAAGAGAAAACACACCACAGTAAGCAGCATGATGAGCAACTCTTGCTCAATAAGGAAAGATCCCTTGGAGCTTTTACAATTCCATGCACGATTGGGATTTTTGTGTTTAAAAGGCTCTAAGTGATCTCGTGCAAGTATAAAATTTCGATTTTGATTTTTAAGAAATTAAGCATCTAAGCACGAAATGTACATCGATGCGAACAAGCACTGGAAGATGTGACACCTCAAAAGACCGGTGGGGTGCTAGAAGATGGTGCCGGGTGAGAGGACAAGCTTATTTTACCAAACCCAATTTTGTTATTCCTCGGGATTGTTAAATGGATGTAGACGTTCTATTATTTTAAGACCTTTGTTGGATATAGGGAGAGCCGTGTAGATGTGGAGCTTGGAAGAGTTAAAATTTCGAGTTGGCAAGTGAGGAAGTCACCTTCAGAGTGTCCATCAAAACTCCAACTAATTCAAGGTGGTTGGAGTATTACAAAATCATGATGGTGATAAGGGATTGGAATTAGGGAGACGCTCGAGCCGATGATGGGCACCGGAAAATGAAGAATTGTAAAAGGACTAAGCATCGTGCTACTACGATAGTCAAGGCTTCATGGGAGGCAACCTAAGTGTTTAGTGAATTATTTGATGATTTTTTTATTTTTGTTTATGTAGAACTGAGAAAATGAGGAGCAAAGTAAAAAAATCAAGAAGGAAGATATGGCGAGGGACTCAAGAGCCTGTCCAAACATCGACCGCCGAAGAAAAGGATCTCAAAGCGTAAAGATGAGGTTTTGAAATCAAGAACCGGGGCTGGTCACTGCTAACTGCCAAACCGATTCATGCACAGCCGTGTTATCGCCGGCTTGGAAGCAGAAAACCCGAAGCTAGCCACAAATTTGATGAACAGCCGAAACGCAAATGCGACACCATGACCGTGTGTCGCTTCAACTGGAACCGCATCACTGGAACAATACAAGGTGAGGTAAGGCAAAGTGGAGAACCGCCGAAGGGAATCGGCAAACCGCCGGTATAGCGCTGACGAGGCTCGTACTGGTGCAAAAGAGAAATCTAAAAAGATTGTCCCACAATATTCCAAATACCTACCTAGCCACCCTACTCGCAAGTATTCCCATAGCTTCCCTTTTTCCAACATTTTTCTTTTCATGTTTGTTCTCCATTACCCAACATTCCCACCTCTACATTCTTCCATTTTCCACCTTTTCATCTTCCAATTTTTCCACCAAACACATCCACATTAAACTCCCCACCTTCCCCCTCAACCTATCACACTCCCACTCTCCACCTATAAATACTCATCAAGATTTCACTATCACAATCACTTCTCCAATACTAGCTACTTTATAATCATCTGAAGGTGCCACTGAAATCTTGAGCTATTTTCCTTTTTGAAGCTAACAGAGTGTGCAAATATTCTTCCGATTCGGTAACTTTTCTGCCTCGCTTTAATTTTGTAATGAAGGTACCTACTCCTTAGAGTAATATTTCATTTCCATTTCCTTGTTGAAAATAATGAATGTGTTATGCTTGTTAAATGGAGTGGATATGTTCTTTTGTGAAGGAAATTATGAAAAGGGTGAAGTCTGAGTAACCCATTTACATAAAGCACAACGCTTTTGCCCGGCGATAGACTGGGTGACGCCAATTTAAGGGATAAACATCATAAATATGTGTTTGAATGGAGAGTAGTTGCCGGTAGTATGTTTGTTGTGAATGTGTGCTAATTCGTGTTTGTGAGTAATGAGTTGAAAATTTTGAACTATAGGGGTCGCGACTATCAATCAGATTCGGCGAAATTTTATGGAGCGCCCGCTCACTCAAATTGGTCCTTTCTACAGAGTGAATGTTGCGCTACTTTGGCGGTTCATGAAATATGACCTGTGATACGCCGTTGAACTATCAAAATTGTATACCTCTCCCCAAGTGCTCTATTAAGCATCAGCGATCAGTCAAATAAGCCAATATTCTTGGCTTAACTATCGGTTGTCCAATGGGTACCACCTAATCTTAAAATGAATGTTTGACTTTTCTTACTTCTCATTTTTTATTTAACTAGTTTTCTTTTCTTTTAATTCTACTTCACATTATTGTCACTAACATACCTCTTGCAGAAAACCAAATCATGTAATCCTCCAAGAACACTCGGCAAAGGTAAGGCCCCCTCGCTTCATCTGCTAGCAAGGTCAAAGGCAAGCAAAGGTTTCTCCACCATGAGCCAAATACGAAGAAATCCATCATTCTCTGTGGCTCGAATATGAAGGAACACTATGTCATCTGCCAGGGACGCTCTATCACGGGTGGAGAAGAGGTTTGACTTGATGGCTGAAAAGTTATTTCCCAATATCACCGAGCAGCTCACCCACAAGCAACAACATGCATTTGCCAACCCTTTCCCCTATACTACCCTTATGCGCCTTGGTCAGCGCAGTTCTATGCCTCTTATCAGGCCCACCAAGAAAGTATGCAACATCGGCAAAAGGGATGAGTTCCCTTGCTTGCCATCGCTGATGATCCTAGGAAGGATATCACCCCCGACCGGCTATAAACTATCTATTCTAGGGAGATGAAATAGACTCTCTATAGAGTACATGGAACGAGTGGCTAATATGAAGGACTAGTTTGCGTGGATAGGCTGCATTATAGCAGTTGGCAATCCTTTGTGGGCTCTATGGGTGGAAAATCTCTCATTGGTGACTTAAAGTTCGAGGCCAAGTCATGGGTTCGACTTTCTTGTGTTAGCATCATCCCCTCAATGAATGAGAAGAGGGTTAGTCTTGAAACCGCCATTCTTATTGCTTGCATAATGATGGGAATCGCCATCAACTTCAGGGAAATTGTTGCTCAACAGATGAAGCGGAAGACTGTGTAGTCCAAGACTCCTCAATGCCTTATGTTGTTTCAATTTCCCAGCTTTGCTCTCGCAGCTGGGGGTGCCTCTATTCCCATATGAAACTCCTTCTGTGGCTTTGGGTGTAATCGATATTAAGCAGAAGAGAGACGCTGAGGCACTCGACAGCAAAACAGAAGAGCCTGCAAGCCTTCGGCATGCAAGAAGAAGCTTTCTCCCATGGTTCAGCCCACCGCCAATCGCCAACGCCTGTAATCCACGTGCCCCAGCCCGACATGTCAGGCCAAGCACGGGTGACATGCCTCTAGAAAAGAGCTTCCACCTGCCCTAAATCTTCAAAAAGTGCGGTCTCCACATGGCCTTGAGGATATGACAAAATCGCATGAAAGGAAGCCAATGTTTGGCCAAGAGCCTCCTACCTCATTTCCAAAACAATCAAGAAGGAGCTCAAATCACCGTATGAGAATGTCACCACTTTATGCAAGAGGGTGGATGCAGTAGTAGGGGCAGTCACTTCCCTTCGAACTAAAGTGCAGGAGTAGAAGAGTCGGACTTTGGCCTGGGTTCCCGACATGAGCACCTTGGATGTCAGAATGGCGTTCCTTCTCGCCGGGGGCCAATTGATGACTTGTTTGAAGGGTCAAGATGATTTCATTGCTTGGTGATGCTAGCAGAGGTGATGGTAAGGCTGAGGACGATAAAGAGGAGTGAATCCGCTCAGGAGTTTTTTGTCCCTTTTCCTTTTTGCATATTTACATTGGGGACAATGAATGATCTTTAGTGGGGAGGGATGAGTTTGTTGATGGGAGGGAAATTTTTTTCTTGTGAAATTCTGATGTTTTGATTTGCTTGAGTAGGTCCAAATTCTTTGTCGGGTCACAGATTGATGATTTTGCTCCGCATGTTTTGTTTTATGAATGAATGAATGAATTGGTTTGTTTTTTTGTGAATGGTACTTTGTGACTAAATGGGGCTTTGGTTTTAAGTATCATATTTTGAAATTTTTGAATGAGAGACTCCAAAATTGTGTTTCTTTTTGAGTTCCCTGATGTGTTTCCCGAATATCTTCCCGGAGTCCCTCCATTGTAAATAGTAGGGTAGAAATTAAAAACTCCAGGGGTTTTCTTTTGACCACGGTTCTTTCCCAAGGAGCAGTCTTTTATTTTAGTTATTTTTGTAGTCGAATCGGGTTGGTTTTTCCCGATAATGGATTGAGTGGCGACATTCTTATGGGAAATTCCATGTCACTTTGAGTATGTTGTGAAGTTGTTTTAAGAGGAACCAACTAACATTTTTCTTGTGTTGAAATGAAAATGTGAAAACAAGGGCATGAGGATGAAGATAATAAGCAAGTCTTTACACCGTAGCATAGTAATGTTGGTCGTACATTGTAAATTCTCTGCTTGACTTATGATGTTTGCTTGCGTGATATCCTAATGTAATGTTTCGTTTGGGCAAATGACTCTTGTAGACCCTCTAAGGTTGATGCTTTGTGTGGCGAGGATATTTTTGTGAATCTTGTGCATTACATCTTGTCTAGAACTTTCCCCAAATGTTATTCAAGGTGAAATCCTAGAGGTAGTTGCACCAAAAAAATGAGTTTAGGCCTTTAGTTGTCTGGCTACTTTAACCATATGCCCTCCATGATCATTATCCTTGTTAGCCAATTTTGAGCCTTAAAACCTTTCCTTGGAAACCACATTACAAGCCCTAAGACCATTCTTAATACCTCTTTTGACCCCCATTCTCCCTAAATTCTAATGACAAGATAAGTGCTAAAGTAATGCTCAGGGCCTAAGAAATAGGGAGTGATAAAAGAAAGTGTTAAGAATGAGGCAAGAGCCTAAGTTTGGGGGTATGTAAAACAAAGGGGGAAGACAAGAATCATAGTGTGAAGGGAACATCCTCATTTGTCAAAGTGCACCAAAAGATGAATAAAAAAAATAGTATTTGTGTGAATTGATGTTCCTTCTTGAGGTATTAAGGTTAAGCATGGAAGAAAATGAGGAGTTATAAGGGGGAGTATAAAAGAACGGAAAGGCATGAACAAGAAAATAAAGGAAAAGAAGGTTGAGTGAGCAAAATTGATGTAAGGCATATCATGAAAAGCAATAGGGAGAGTCTATTCATTATAGCCATATGCTAAACCTACCCTGACCCTAAGCCTATATCACAACCCACAAGTCCTAAATGATTCTAGGTGTTGCTACTCTACATTAGTGGCGAACTACATGAAGGGAAAGCCTATGGGTAAAGTGTATGCACAAAGATATCTTTTGGGAGAGTGAGGGTGAGTGTCTCTTCAAATTAATCCCTACTATGCATTCAAATGATCAAAGAACTAAGAGAATAGGGATCCTTATATTAGGTGAGTGGCATCATTCCTTTTTAAGGATGCAAGATCATTTAGAGTTAATGTGGACATAGAGCAAGGAGTTCAAACTCTAAGACAGGCTTTGAATTTTCAGTGGATATAACTTGCGATGCTATGTATGTTACTTGGTTGAAAAATGACCCTGTGTGATTAATGATTCCTCTCAAAAAGCTTTACTTGAGAAAAAGTGGTTTCCTGCTTGAAACATATTCATTGTTTTGGTCTTTTGGGGTATTTTCTTCTCTTTTCTGTGATCGTGGTGAATATTTTTAGGTTGTCATAGTCTAGGTGATCGGCGAGGTCTAATTGTGAATAGATGTGACATTTTCGTCAATAGTCGAAGTATCGCATTACTTGAGTACAAGCAATGATTCAAGGTTGGGGGTTTGATGAGTTGGTAATTAACCAACTCATTAGACTCTAAAACGTGAGTTTTTTTTCATTCCCGAGTTGATTATTTGGATTTTATGCCATTTTTGCGTTTGTTGTGTGCAGATGCCTAAGTTTGAAGAAAAAAGAAAAAATGGATCGAAAAGGAGGAAGGGAGAATGAGTGGCGAGTCGCAGGTGTCAATCGGCGAAATGCTGGTTAAAAGCCTAATGTCACTGCTTCGCCAACGGCGAGTCACTGGTTTAGTTGCCGAATGACACTCATAAATTATTGAATTGGCATTGAAGATCCAGCGGTTCATGGATTTGCATCGGCGAAATGCTGGGTGAACCGCCTAATTTCACTGGAAATTAGTGCAGAATAAGAACAGATACTCGGCCGTTCATGGATTTCATCGGCGAACCGCCATTACCTTCGCAGGTTCCAGAATGGGGCTATTAAGGGTATAATCGTCCAGCACTAAAAGGAGATGAAAAGTACCCTACTTTTCAAGGTATAAATAGAAAAAAGAAGTAATCTGCACAAAAGAGAAAGAGGAGAGAAAAAGAAGATATATAGATAGAGAGATTGAGAGATAATCCAAGTACACATCACATCAGTATTTCCTCTTTTCGCTGAAGACAATCTTTTAGCTGGGAAAGGGATTTTAATTGAAACTTGTAGAAAATACTCTGCTCTATTTTCTTCTTTGGTATTATTAAGTTTCAACTGTAGTTGAAGTATAATTGTGCTTTTGATTTATCTACTCTTATTATTGAATTCAATGATACTATTGATGAATGTGTTTTTGAATTTCGTAACTATGAGTAGCTAAAATTATTAAGTAAAGGTGTGTGATTATGAGTACTTAATTGGATTGGGTATTGCTAGAGTCATCTTCATAATGTTCAATTAAGTGTAAATCTATTAGATTCCCTTCAATCTATTAAAGAAGATCCATTGATTATGATATGGGTCTATCTATACTTGCTTGATTGTTGCTCGGGTGAGAATAATTAAGTATTGGAAGGGAATCTAATAGTGGGTATGGATACGAGATTGTAAAATTAAGCTAGAAATAGCTGAAATTACTTTCTCCTTCCTAATTGGCAGCTAATAGGAAGGAATTGTGAAGTTGCTGATCCAGATCAATTCAGGTTGAGCTAAATCGCAGCTAGATTTTGAGAAAACTCTAGCTAGGGGTATTCAGTAGGCTGAGAAGCTGAGTCTACCTACTTCTCGAGATTATTTACACTTGTTGAACTTATGAGATGACCTGGCCTATCCCAATCTAGTTAGTATTTCATCTACACCTCGCCTCTAGTATTTCACATATTTGTCAACAAATTAGTTGATCTTGTTACTTTTAGTTCACTAAATCAATTTGTGCAATTCTATGCAAAGTTTAACCCCCCATTTTCCTTGCTTTTATATTAAATCTATATGGTGAAAGATAATATCAATTTATCAATCGACGCTTGAATTTATCATTCCCTAGTCCTCATGGGATTCGACCTCGGCACTCATTGGGTTGCTTGTTTTGCTACTCGACCGTATATATTATTTGAATTTAGAATATAGTTTGGGAATTACCAATAGTCAATGCACATACGAAGGGAACCATCCTTCTTTCGGACAAAGAGCAATGGTGCACCCCTCGGGGATTTGCAAGGTTAGATGAAACCCTTGTCTAAGAGGTCTTTCAACTTCTCCTTTAACTCCTTTATCTCAGTTGGAGCCATTCTGTAATAGGAATATACATAGGCTGCGTATCAGGAAGAAGGTCAATACAAAAATCGATCTCTCGCTTGGGAGGAACTCCCAGTAAATCATCTGGAAACACTTCTTGATATTCGCACAATATAGGAACTGACTGGATAGTCGGGGTTTCAGATGTAGCATCCTTAACCCTAACTAGATGATACATGCAACCGTTAGAATTCATATGTCTGGCCTTAAGGTAGGAAATGAAGCGACCTACAAGCTCAACTGAACTACCCTTCCACTCTAGGACTAGTTCACCCGGAAATCTGAACTGTACTGCACGGGTTTTACAATTGACTGAGGAATAAAATGCATGTAGCCAATCCATACCGAAGATAACATCAAAATCTACCACGGCTAACTCCACTAAATCTGCTGAGGTGACTTTCGAAAGGACTATGATAGGGAAAATTTCTATATACCCATCGAGCTATAACTAAATCACCGACTGGAGTAGATAGTGAGTAGGTTTATTATAGGATTTCGAGATTGACTCCAAAATTTCTAGCAACATAGGGCGTCCCAAAAGATAAAGTAGCCCCTGGATCTAACAATGTATATACATTAATATGGAATACTCATAACATACCTGTTATACCTTGAGAGCTCAAAGATCAGACCCTGGAGTTAAAATGGGGAAAAAGTGGGAATTTTTGTTGAATCCTTAGGACGAGTAATCTCACGACTCGTGAGGAGAGCCCATGACTCGTCAGGTGACTCGTGGGGGAAGGAAGTATATTTGGGAAATTGGATTGGAAGTGTACCCGACGAAATCTTACCATGACTCATTGGAGGAAGTAACGAGTCGTGGTGAGAGTCGTGGGAAGAGGTGAGTGAAAAATGAAGAAGTAAGGCAGTGTACTCAATGATACTCGTGGTCACCCCTGATGAGTCGTGAAGTGACCTGTTACAATCCTATGAGAACAAATAAGACAATGTACTTGATGACCACATAACGAATCATTCCCTACAGCGACGAGTCGTCAGGTCGTCCGTTAGGACCACCTGGCAGTTATTTTTCTAGAAATTAGTAAGGGCCTTTTCCTAATTCCTAAGTTCCTAAAGCCTAAACTACGTCATTTTAGCTTATGAAATGTCACGACCCGAAAGTACATCCGGATCGTAGACATAGGACAAGAGTCCCGAGAGACCCCAAGTCAACCCATGGGGTGAGCATAACACTAATTCATTCATATAAAGTGGAAAACTTAACTGATAATTCGTAAACTATCTGAAAATCATATCATGAAAGTTAAAGGAAACAACGATACAAGATCCAAACATAAACAGTTGAATACTACACATAAGTCCGGAAGCCTCTAATCATCAAAGAATGATTGAAGGGACAAGACCCCAACTAACCCAAATAGTCTAAAAACATAAGATAAACAAGATCTGAACATGAAGCCCTCGAATGATGAGGACTCACCACTAAAGACTGAGCAAAACTGGGCGCAAGCTAGGGACGATGCTGAACCTGCAAATCGGATCCTGAAAATATGCGGGTCAGTACTCAGAAAGTACTGAGTATGTAAGGTATGTAAAACAATGCTTAAACCATGAAAGTTATAGGGGTGGGACATCATGATCATAAAATTGATATCGTAAGTATATGATAAGGCTCAATATTTCTAGAAATACTCATCAAAGTCATAACATGCAGGGAAAACATTTAATAGATCATAAGTGAAGCCGAAAGAACATAATCATACATGTTTCAAAATCATGAGGAACAATGGGATATTTCTATAACTGACTTACTTCACATTAGCACACATGAAGTCCGACTTGTACCCCTAGTCAGGAGGCCTTTCATACCTTTCCAAGGGTATGAACCATGAAAAGCGTGATATCACTCATGAAGGCCACGTAGGGCATAGGGGACAGTCACTGAGGAAGTCCCAAGCATAATCCTACGGTGGCACGTAGTTCTCAGATTCAGGGCTTATCCTAGGCCCAGAACCTACTCGGTGTTAAGTACTACTCCCAAAACATGCAACGTGCTTATAACATGAATAACATGACATGCATGGCTAGTGAATACATGGAAATCATAACATACATGAGGGTTTGTATTTCTATCCATGGAATTGGTCCCGTGAGTCGACAAAAATTGTAGTTTTAATTCATAAGAGACATGTGGGCATAGCCCATAATTTCAAAAATACTTGAAATGCTTAAATCCATAAGAAAATGATCATGATAGCATGAGAAATCGAACTTGAAGACATGCTTAAAAATTTAAGAGAGATTCCTACATGCTTTCGCAATCATCATGACAATGAAATTCACTAAAATTTTCCCAATAATTGGGCATCCATACTTTTAGAGATTTAAATCATGAAATGTAAAAGATATATATAAGTAAAATCAGTCCAAACAATTCAAACTCACAAATTTAACATAATATCGCAAGTTCATGTAAGCTTTTGAGGAATCATGCAAACAGAGTTAAGACCCGCAAGAATTTAGAAAATTAAACATAGGAAATGGGAATAAATGGGCATGGGTAGGGACTAAACTACTCATTCAAACCCCACATACATAGAAATTCTGTGATTCCCTACTCCCTTCAAGAACCCTAAGTGAAAACTTCAAGAACATAAAGAGAATGGCTTGAAACCCTTCCCACTCCTCTTCCTTAACACTTATAATTGCTAAAATGAACTTTACAAGAGTTTTCATCCCTTAAAGACCCTTTTTCAACCTGAAACCGAGGTGGTTTAGGGCTAAAAAGCATAGAAAAGTCGAAATTTCCCTTACTGAAATTTCCCTGAAAAGTAGTTCTGGCCCCAACCACGAGTCGTACCACCAAGTCAGGACTCGTGGTTACCTTTCGTGGTCACTTCACCCTTTTTCCCAACTTTCTAAATTTGGCCAGGACTAGTACCACCATCCTACGGGTTGTACTGTCAACCGTGGCACCATCCACCCAATCCACTACGAACGGGAATGCGGAGGCAACACGAGTCAGATATTTCTTA
>JACEIK010000424.1:248864-268426 GCA_018107945.1 Datura stramonium | reverse complement strand
GGCCCTGTCCCGACCATCTTATCAGTATTCTTAGAGGCTTGCAGATTGTGTTTATATCTCCTTGTGGTTAGTTGTGCCGGTCGTGTGGGGCCGTGCGTATTTTTAGTTATTTATGTTGGCCGTGTGGGGCCCAATCCAATTAGTAGTGGTGACCTTGTCGGTCACGTAGTTGTTTATCATCTGTTATTTTGATTCAGAAGTAACTAGTCAGCATGGTGGCCTTGTCGGCCCGCATAGGCTCCCTTACATTGATATGATTTTAGTTAGCTGTTGTTGTTGTACAGGTGGCTATAGGCCCAGTCGGCCGGCGACTGTATTTACAGCCGCTATATAGCCCGTTGATTCCGTGAATTAGAGTTAGAGCTAGCTAGGCACCAGATGTGCTTAGGATCAGTAGTCTAGCAGTTCAGGTCCTAATAGGGCACTAGGTGCCAGTCATACCCCCCAAGGCGGGGTGTGACAAAACTTTTCCCTATAATTGTGCATCCATACTTTTAAAGATTTAAATCATGAAATGTAAAAGATAATATAAGTAAAATCAGTCCAAACACTTCAAACCCGTAAATTTAACATAATATCGCAAGCTCATGTAAGCTTTTGAGGAATTATGTAAACGGGGTTAAGACCCACAAGAATTTAGAAAATTAAACATAGGAAATGGGAAGAAATGGGCATGAGTAGGGACTATAATACCTATTCAAACCCCACATACCTAGAAATTTTGTGATTCCCTACTCCCTTGAAGAACCCTAAGTGAAATCTTGAAAAATTTGAAGAGAATGGATTGAAACACTTCCCACTCATCTTCCCTAACACTTATAATTGCTAAAATGAACTTACCAAGAGTTTTCATCCCTTAACAACCCTATTTCGACCTCAAAACGATGTGGTCTAGGGATCAAAAGCGTAGAAAACTGGAAATTACCGTCACTGAAATTTCCCTGAAAAGCAGTTCTAGCCCCGTTCACGAGTCGTACCACCATGTCCCGACTCATGGTTACCTCTCGTGGTCACTTCACCTTTTTCAAAACTTTGTGAATTTAGCCACGACTGGTATACCACGACTTGTACCACCATCCTACAGGTCATACTGTCAACCGTGGCGCCATCCACCCAATCCACTACGACTTAACCACAACCCCTCACCACAACTCAATCATGCAAACGGGGTTAAGAACCGTAAGAATTTAGAAAATTGAACATAGGAAATGGGAATAAGTGGGCATGGGTAGGGAATAAACTACCCATTAAAACCCCACATACCTGGAACTTCCGTGATTCCCTACTCCCTTGAAGAACCCTAAGTGAAAGTTTGAAGAACTTGAAGAGAATGGCTTTAAACCCTTCCCACTCCTCTTCCCTAACACATATAATTGCTAAAATTAACTTAACAAGAGTTTTGATCACTTAAAGACCCTGTTTCGACCTCAAAACGACATGGTTTAGGGATCAAAAAAGTAGAAAAGACGTAAATGCCTTACTGAAATTTTCCTGAAAAGCAATTCTGGCCCCGACCACGAGTCGTGCCATAAGTCGTACCACCAAGTCAAGACTCCTAGTTACCTCTCGTGGTCACTTCAGCCTTTTCCCCAACTTTCTGAATTTGGCCACGACTTGTATACCATGGCTCGTACCACCATCCTACAGGTCGTACTGTCAATCGTGGCACCATCCACCCAATCCACTACGACTTAATCACAAGCCCTCACCATGACTTGTTGCTGCATCCTACGAGACGTACCACGACCCGTGAAAACTCACTCTTGGCACCACTCAGATATTCATCACGACTCCTAACCACGAGTCATACTTTCTCACCGTGGTTCGTAGGACTACCCGTGACAAAACCTCAGGCTCCTGATTTCATCATGACTCCAGTCACGAGTCGTAGGTTCACCACAAAACTCATACCTCAAGTCGTACTGGTGCAAATTCCAGGTTTTTCTACAGTTTTCAACTTCAACTCACGGATAAGATTTAAGCAAGCAAGCACTACACCCTATAGGGATTACTTCCAAGTTGAATAAGGAAAGTTTGTACAACCTTATGATTTCTATAATTTATGCTAGNAGGTTCACCACAAAACTCATACCTCAAGTCGTACTGGTGCAAATTCCAGGTTTTTCTACAGTTTTCAACTTCAACTCACGGGTCTATTTGTAGGCCCTTCTGGGGTGTTACATGAAAGCTGGGTTTTAGAGGGGGAAACTATCCTAAGACTTCATTCATGCATGCAATAGAATAGAAGAGTGATATAGAGGTGACCAAAGAGTGATTCAATGTTTTCTTCTTCAATTTCTTTTAATTCCTTTTTGGGCATTCAAGGGAGAGTAAGATTCAGTCTCCATCAGGTATGTACGGTTATGAATGAGTGGTTTCTTCCACGCCCATGCCCAATCCCTCTCTAAAACATATGAAATTCTATGATTGATCTATGTGGTTTTTACCCAAATGCATAAATTAGCTATTTCTACGTATGGGTATGAATTAATTATGATTGTATTATCAAATTGTGAAGCATGGACTGAGTTTATAATGATTTAAATTAAAATTTTATTTCTATCCATATGAATGTTGAAGCCCATTGATGAGATGATCATGAAAAGTGAGATTTGTGAAGTATATGTGATAATGATGAGATAATATGATGAAAAGCATGATTTGAAGCTACCCATGTTTCTAAATATGTTTTAGATGAGAATTAAGTATTTCTAAGTTTGATAAAGCTTTGGCCAATGCCCACATTTTAAGTATAAATGATGATTTTTCACGAACCGAGCTTACCACATTATTTTGGAGCAAAGACTCCCAAATTTACATTCTAGCTTGTGGCATGTTTTGAATAAAATCTTCCTGTGCATATCTTACCACATGGTTTTGGAGCAAAGGCTCCAAAGTTTGTTTTCATCTTGATGTATTTTTTGAACTAAAGCTTCTCATATGCATGATTTCGTATTTGAGATGTATTTGATTATTGAGCTTCATCAATAGACGATGTTGATCTTCTTTATACATGATGTAGAGCATATGCATGTTTTTGGTAGAAGAGTCTAGCACCGAGCGGGCTAAGGGTCGATCAACCTATGCCCAAAAACTAAGCGCCAACGTGGGTTGATACTATTATATGACATGGGACCTCCCTTGTGAGCTTCCCCTTGATGAATGGGCCTTCAGCTTGATATCGATATCATGGTAGCATCCTTAGCCCTAGAAAGGTTTTTGACGGCTCTACCCACTTAAGTGTAATAGTTGGGACAATGTAAGCTCTATCGTGGTATGTCGGTTAAAAGACGAGTCTCCTATTATTCCTCATGATTTGATATATTCATATTCATTATTTATGAGATTTATGTAAATGCATGTTCTAAAGCAGGTTTGAAAGAATGTTCAGCTTTTAATTATAAATGTAAGAATTTAGCTTTGAGTCAATCGATTCAGTTATGATGTTATGAAGCATGATACATTATGTTATGAAGAAGTCATGATTTAAGAAAGAATGCATGCTAGCCCTACCCTCAGTTTTCTGTTGTTATGTTTTATTTAATGCATTGTCTTTAAATGATTTTACTTATATTAGCAATTTTACTTACCCTGCATACTCGGTATATTTTATGTACTGACCATATACTTCTATGTTGTATCATTTCATGATACAGGACTCAGCTTGCAACTTCAGCCCCGCTCTTATTCAGCTTATTGGAGTTAGCGTTGCTTTATTGGTGAGTCCTATATAAACCCCGGAAGTGCTTAGGAGTAGACTAGGGGAGTTAAAAAGAAAAACTGTTATAACTTAGGAAAAAGGTTACAGGAAGACAGGTACCACGACCCGTGTTAAATATCCAGGGGCTGTCTTTGGTGGTCGTGGGTTTAGGTGGTTAGGTATCAGAGGGAAACAACGGTTGATTTAATGACTCGTGGTAAGTAACAACAAATCGTCGTTTCTTGTCGTGGTAGGAAGTGGACTTGGAAGTAGGAAGGTATGATGGGCCATGCAACGACCCGTTGTGGCTTGCAACGACCCGTTGTGGGGAGCCATGGTAAGGGAGACCAGATCTCAGTGAGGAAAGATGGATAGTAACCATGAACCGTTGAGTTTTACGATGAGCCGTGGTGAGGCTCGTTGGATAGAATTTCAGATGGTTCGAGGGGAGCAATCAACAACCCAAGGAACGACGTGTTGGGTCATAGTACGACCCGTCCTATCCGTCCGTTGGTTAAGTTCCGAAGAGAAGGAATTCAGCAATTTATTCAACGAGAAGACAGAACGGTCCATGGGTTGTTTCCACGACCCATTGGTGCCACTCGTGGTTCCATCCGGTCAGGTTTATTAAGGGAATTTTTGACTTTTCCACGTTTTAAGACCCTAAAACTACGTCGCTTGTGTATTTTTCTGAGTAGGTTAAGGTGAGTTAAGTCCTTTATTCATGTTCATTCTCATGCAAAAGCTTAATGAGATTTTTGAGAGATCCAAGGTCTTCTTCTCCAAGTTCCCATCAATTCCTTTGTGGTTATTCAACGGGCATTGAAATCAGTCCACATCCAGGTATGTAGGGTATAGAACAGGTTAAAATCTTCCTCACCCATTCCCAAATGTCAATTTAAATCATGAATCGTCCTATTCAAGTATATGGGGTTTTAGTCAAATACATGAAAATGTGATTTCTCTTTATGGGTATGATTTAATAGAGTTTTAATTATCAAATTATGAATGATGGAAATGTTTTATTATTATTTTATTTAATCATGTTTCAAGCTTTTAAATCCAAAAATTCCCATTTGATGAATGTTCATGGAAGTTATGATTTATGATGAATATTTTATAATTTGAGTTATTAATGATGGAAAATCATTATTTTCAAGTTACCCATGTTTATGTGCATGTTTTGAAAGAATTAAATATGATGAATAATTGGGCAATTCCCAGATGATGAAGAATGATTTATTGATTTATGATGTTGGCCGACGAAAAGGACCTTGATTTTTGGCTAAGCATGTTTTAAAGGGGATCAATGATGATTAGTGTTATATCTTAGCTAATGAATTTTTATGCATGATGTTACTGATTTACGTATGAGCCTATATGCATGATTTTGGGAGCCATGTCTAGCACTAAGCAGCCCGACGTTTAAAGGACTACGCCGGTGTCTCATAATCCTGTGCCACCGTGGGTTCTAATGTTATATATTGTATTGATACCAATCCCCTAAAATGTGATATCACGCCTAATGCGCGACCCTTGCCTGGCAAGCCAGGGTCAGCTCTGCCCACTTGAGTGAGATAGTTGGGGCATCATGAAAAGCTCTACCATGATGGTGTCAGTTATGACGAGTCCTCCCATTGTTCCGCATGTTTTATGCATTGTTATATTTATGTTATTGGCTCAAGTTATGTTTTGATAATGTTTACTTATGATTATTGTTATGAACTCTTTACGAATTATTTGAAATCGTTGAGCCTTATGTTTTCTACAAAGTTTATGATATATGCATGATGTCCTTCTCTTACGTGTACTTATGAGTCTTGTTTTACTTTTAACTGCCTGTTTACTTACCTTGCATACTCAGTACATTCCACGTACTGACCACATACTTTCTATGTTGTATCGTTTCATGATACAAGGTCCGGATCTCTGGCTCGTCCTCATCCTTAGTCCATCTTAGCTTACGCCTTCAGCTTATTGGTGAATCCTCATGTTCCAAGGGTCGTTTGATAGACTTTTATGTTGTTTATGTCTCAGTATTGGTCGGGTTAGTTGGGGATGTTGTCCCATCAACCCATTTTATGTATTAGATGCTTTCAAACAAGTATGTAGTGCTCAGCTGTGTATATGTCCAGTATTTCCGAATGTTACGCTATATTTACATTTTTGCTATGTTTTATGATTATTATTCCACTTATTTGAATAAGATTAGTTGTATGTATGAGCCATGGGTCGACTTGGGGTCCCTCGGGGTCCCTTGTCCCGTGTCTACGATCTGGGTGTACGTTTGGGTCATGACAAACATGGTATCAGAGCTAGGTTTGAAGTGTCCCAGGGTGTCCGAAAGCCGCATTAAGTAGAGTCTTTTTCATGGGTGTGAAGTGCGACACACTTATTACGAAAAGGCGACTAGACGTTTAGGAAACGTTCCCTTCTTTCATGTTCTATGTCATTTAATGAAAAGCCTTTCCATCCTTCTAATTCGTGCGATTCACGATTGAAGAATTATGACTCCTAGAAGAATGAACGGCAGGAGGAATGGAAATGATGAAGGCCACGGAGATGGAAATGACCATGGGCATTAGCAAGCCCCACCTGTGCAAGAGCCCCAGGCACCAGAACTAGCTGTCCACGTTGAGTTTCAGGCGGCTATTCAGATGTTGGTGCAGGACTTGACCGCTCAGGTCAACGAGCAGGTTGTTGAGTAGGTCCCACAGAATGGAAATGCAGCGGTAGCTCGGATTAGAGACTTCTTGAGGATGAACCCTCCTGAGTTCACGGGGTCAAAGGTAGACGAGGATGCACATGAGTTTATTGAAGAGATCTTGAAGGTCACTCAGGTTATGGGGGTGAAAAATGGGGAGTGTGTGGACTTGGCCTCTTATCAGCTAAAAGAGGTCGCTCATATTTGGTACAAGCAATAGAAGGACAACAGGGCAGTGGTAGCGGGCCATATCAGCTGGGATGATTTCCACATGGCCTTTCTGTTCTTCCCTCGGGAGATAAGGGAGTTTATAGCAGCTGAGTTTGTGAACCTCAAGAAGGGAAAGATGACAGCGATGGAGTATTTGCTCGAGTTCACTCATCTGCCAAAGTATGCCCCAGAGTTAGTGATGGATCAGAGGGCACGGGTGAGCCAATTCATTCATGGTGTGGCTACTTATCTATACAAGTATTGCAGGACTGCTATGCTCTACTAGGATATGGACTTTTCTCACATAGTGTTGTATACCCAGTAGATAGAGGCAGCTCATGCGAGGGACAAGGAGGCAAAGAGGGCTCGAACGGATGGCCATGGATTTTCACATCAGAGGTCCGGTGGTGGTTACCGTCCACAGTTTCAGTAGAGGTCACTAGCCCCAGCACCATCATCGGCTACGTTCCATCTAGACCTAGGGGTGATCAGAGGAGCAGGGCTTTAGGGTCGAGGGATCAGAGGGGAACCCAGTTATAGTATACCTCTCTAGCCTATGGGAAGTGCGGCAAGAGTCACACCGGGGAGTGCTTACTCGGTTCAGATGTTTGCTATGGATGTGGTAGATCTAGGCATATGCGCTGAGCGTGCCCAAATTCTAGACAGGGTGATGATAGGGGTCGTGCACAGACCACCAGGACAGCAGCAGCTCTAGCGCGTTCCTCTCTGCAGGGAGCATCGACTAATGGAAGTGGTGGACAGCGCCAAAACTGATTCTATGCCCTTGCCTCACGCCAGGAGCAGGAGGCTTTGCCAAACATGGTCACTGGTATGTTGCATGTCTTTCATATTGATGTTTATGCCTTGCTAGATCCGGGAGCTACCTTGTCTTTTGTGACTCCTTACATTGCTAGAAGCCTTGGAGTTAGTCCCGAGACCTTATCAGAACCATTTTCAGTTTTGACCCTTGTTGGTGATTCGGTCATAGCTAGACGAGTATATAGGAAATGCCTGGTCATGGTCTTGCATAAGGTTACCTCCGCAGACCTTGTAGAGTAATCCATGACTGACTTTGATATCATTCTTAGCGTGGACTGGTTGTTTTCATGTTGTGTTTCGATTAATTGTAGGACCCATATGGTGGAATTTCATTTTTCAGATGAGTTAGTGTTGGAGTGGAAGGGTAGTTTGGTGGTACCAGCAGGTTGGGTTATTTCCTATCTTAAGGCCAGGAAGATGATCTCTAAAGGTTGTATGTACCACCTAGTCAGGGTTAAGGATGTGGAGTCCAAGACCCCGACTATTCAGTCAGTTTCGGTATATCCGGAGGTGTTTCCTTATGATTTACTCGGTGTTCCTATGGAGATGGAAATTGACTTCGTTATTGACCTATTACCCGATACGCATCCTATCTCTATTTACCCCTACAAGATATCCCCAACCGAACTAAAGGAATTGAAGGATCAATTAAAGGATCTGTTGGATAAGGGCTTCATTAGGCCGAGCCAGTCTCCATGGTGTGCACCAGTTCTATTTGTTCGAAAGAAGAATGGTTCCCTCCTCATGTGTATTGACTATTGACAGTTGAACAAGGTTACCGTCAAGAATAGGTACCCCTTTCCCAGATCTATGATTTGTTTGACCAGCTTCAGGGTGCCAAGTGCTTCTCCAAGATTGATCTCAGGTTCGGGTATCACCAGCTCAGGGTTTGGGAGAGTGACATCCCAAAGACTGCTTTCAGGACTCAGTATGGTCACTACAAATTTGTTGTTATGTCTTTCGGACTAACCAATGCTCCTGAAGCTTTTATGGACCTGATGAACAGGGTGTTCAAGAAATATTTAGATATGTTCGTGATCATGTTTATCGATGACATTCTTATATACTCCCGGAGCGAGGAGGAGCATGCCACTCATTCGAGAATAGTGATGCAGACCCTAAAGGATCGTCAACTGTATGCAAAGTTTAGCAAGTGTGAATTTTTGCTAAACTCGGTGACATTTCTAGGTCACGTGGTAACAAGCGAAGGCATAAGGGTAGATTCCCAAAAAATTAAGGCATTGAAGAATTGGCCTAGACCAGTGAATCCTTCAGAAATTCGGAGTTTCTTGGGTCTAGTAGGTTACTACCGAAGGTTTGTTGAGGGTTTCTCATCTATTGTGGCACCTTTGACTAAGTTGACTCAGAAAAAGGTGAAGTTCCAATGGTCGGATGCTTGTGATAAAAACTTCCAGGAGTTGAAGACCCGACTGATTTCAGCACCAATGTTTACCTTACCCGAGGATACTGATGGCTTTATTGTATATTGTGATGCTTGGAGAGTCGGACAGGGATGTGTGTTGATGCATCGTGGGAAGGTGATAGCATATGCCTCTCGACATTTAAAGGTTCATGAAGAGAATTACCCAACCCATGGTCTTAAGTTGTCCGCGGTGGTGTTTGCATTGAAGATATGGCGACATTACTTTTATGGGTTCCACGTGGATGTATTTACGGATCTCAAGAGCTTGCAATATGTGTTCACACAAAAGGATCTAAATCTTCGGCAAAGGAGGTGGTTGGAGTTAATAAAGGACTACGACATAAGTGTCCTCTACCATCCGGGCAAGGCCAATGTGGTTGCAGACGCACTTAGTAGACTCTCTATGATGAGTGTGTCCCAAGTAGATGACGGAAAGGAGTTGGTGAAAGATGTCCACCAACTTGCAAGACTGGGAGTTAGATTGATCGACTCGACCTATGGCGGTGTTGTTGTACATAATGGATCAGAATCATTCTTGGTGGTTGATGTTAAATCCAGGCAAGATGAGGATCCAATGTTGAGGAAACTGAAGGAGGCGGTGCAGAGTCAAAAGGTGGAGGTTTTCTCCCTAGGGGGAGATGGTGTGCTACGATTATAGGTTCATCTATGTTTCCCAGATGTTGATGATTTGAGAGTTCAGATATTGCATAAGGAATATGGTACCAGATATTCTATTCATCCAGGATTCACAAAGATGTATCGGGACTTGCGAGATTTCTATTGGTGGGATGGTATGAAGAAATACATTGCAGAGTTCGTAGAAAAATGTCCAAACTGTCAGCAAGTGAAATTTGAGCATCAAAGGCTGGGGGTGTACCTCAGGATATTAGCATCCCCACTTGGAAGTTGGAAGAAATTAATATGGATTTTGTTATAGGTCTACCCCGTACTCGCCAACAATACCACTCCATTTGTGTGGTGGTCGACAGGTTAACCAAGGTTGCACACTTCCTATAGGTCAAGGCCACGGATTCAGCTAATTATTAAGCTAAGTTGTATATTCGGGAGTCGCTTCGACTTCATATAGTGCCCTTGTTATTATTTCAAACCGAGGTACTCAGTTTACCTCTCAATTCTGGTGTTTTTTTCAGAGAGGACTTGGGAGAAAAGTTAAGCTCAGTACAGCCTTCCATCCGCAAACAGACGGCCAGGCATAACGAACTATTCAGACCCTTGAGGATATGTTGAGGGCATGTCTTATGGATTTCAAAGGTAGTTGGGATGATCATTTTCCCTTGATCGAGTTTTCCTATAATAAAAGTTATCACTCTAGTATCCAGATGGCACCGTTCGAGGGTCTTTACGGGCGAAGGTAGAGGTCCCCTATTGGTTGGTTTGAGGTTGGTGAGGCCACTATGATAGGGTCTTACTCGGTTCACGAGGCGATGGTAAAGTTTCAGTTGATAAGAGACCGGTTAAAAACCACTCAGAGTCGTCAGAAATCATAAGCTGATGTGAGGAGAAGAGATCTTGAGTTTGATGTGGACGACTGGGTCTTTCTAAAGGTATCTCCCATAAAGGGAATCATACGGTTCGGAAAGAAAGGGAAACTCAGTCCCCGATATGTTGGTCCCTACCGGGTTGTGAGAAGAGTTGGTATAGTATCTTATGAGTTGGACTTGCCATCGGAGTTGTCCTCAGTTTATCGTTTCTTTCATGTGTCACTTTTGAAGAAGTGTTTGGGTAATCCAGCCTTGGTAGTCCCGGTAGACAGCATTGGCGTGAAAGACAACCTCAGTTATGAAGAAATTCCCGTTAAAATCTTGGATCGTCAGGTTCAAAAGTTGAGGAACAAATAAATAGCTTCAGTTAAGGTCTTATGGAGAAATCAACATGTTGAGGGAGCTACGTGGGAAGCTAAAGCAGATATGATGGCCAAATATCCACATTTATTCTCTTTCGGCTTAGTTCCGACTTGAGGTATTAGTTTCGCCCTATGACTCTATCTTGTCATCATGTTCAATTCATGTGTACAAGTTTCTTTTATGTGTATGAATTTGTATGTGAGGTATGAGATCATTTCAGCTATGTGGTTTTATTCGGAGGTAGTCATTCCGTGAAAATTTTGATTAAAACGATAAGTATATGGTTATGATAAATTGTATATTTCTGTTGTTTCTTGTTTCCTGCATTTGAGGACTAAAGTTCCTAAGGGGGAGATATTGTAATACCCTGGAAGTGCTTAGGAGTAGACCCGGGGATTTAAAATGCAAAATTGTTGTAAGTTGGGAAAAGGTGGTAGGACGACAGGTACCACGACCCGTGGTAAGTAACCATGGGCCGTCGTTGGTGATCGTGGGTTTAGGTGGTTAGGTATCAGAGGGAAACAATGGTTGATTTAACGACCCGTGGTAAGTAACCACGAGACATCATTTGTTGTCGTGGTAGGAAGTGGACTTGGCAGTAGGAAGGTACGACGGGCCATGCAACGACCCGTTATGGGGAGCAGTGGTACGGGAGCCCAGATCTCAATGAAGAAGGACGGATAGTAACAACGACCCGTTGAAGCTTACGATGAGCCATGGTGAGGCTCATTGGATAAAAGTTCAGAAGGTTCAGGGGAGCAATCAACGACCGAAGGAACGGCCCGTTGGATCATAGTATGACCCATCTTGTCCATCCATTGGTTAAGGTCCGAAGAGAAGGCAATCAACAATTCATTCAACGATAAGATAGAACGGTCCATGGGTTGTTTCCATGACCCATTGGTGCCACTCGTGGTTTCATCCGACCAGTTTTCAGGGCAGGTTCATTAATTGCATTTTCGACTTTTCCACATTTTAAGACCCTAAAACTAAGTCGTTTGTATATTTTTCTGAGTGAGTTAAGGTGACTTAAGTCCTTTATGCATGTTCATTCTCATTCAAAAGCTTAGAGAGATTTTTGAGAGATTCAAGGTCTTCTTCTCCAAGTTCCAATCAATTCCTTTGTGGGTATTCAAGGGGGATTGAAATCAGTCCACATCCAGGTATTAGGGTTTACAATGGGTGAAATTCTTCCTCACTATGCCCAAATCTCAATTTAAATCATGAATCCTCCTATTCAAGTCTATGGGGTTTTACTAAAATGCATGAAAATGTGATTTCTCTTTATACGTATGATTTAATTGAATTTTAATTATCAAATTATGAATGATGGGAAAGTTTTATTTTTATTTTCTTTAAATCATGTTTCAAGCTTTTAAATCCAATAATGCCCATTTGATGAAAGTTCATGGAAGTTATGATTTATGATGAATATTCTATAATTTGAGTTATTGATGATGGAAAATCATGATTTTCAAGTTACCCATATTTATGAGCATGTTTTGAAAGAATTGAATATGATGAAGTATAGGGCAATGCCCACATTTTGAAGAATGATTTACTTATTTATGATGTTGGCCGACGAAAAGGGCCTTGATTCTTGGCTAAGCATGTTTTAAAGGGGATAAATGATGATTAATGTTATATCTTAGCCAATGAATTTTTATGCATGATGTTATTCATTTACGTATGAGCCTATATGCATGTTTTTGGGAGCCGTGTCTAGCACCGAGCAGCCCGGCGTTCAAAGGACTACGTCGGTGTCTCATAACCACATTCCACCCTTTGTTCTAATGTTATATGTTGTATTGATATCGATCCCCTCAAATGTGATATCACGCCTAATGCACGACTCTCGCCTGGCAAGAAAAGGTGGGCTCTTCCCACTTGAGTGAGATACTTGGGGCATCATGAAAGGCTCTACCATGATGGTGTCAGTTATGACGAGTCCTCCCATTGTTCTTTATGTTTTATGCATTGTTATATTTAAGTTATGTTTCGATAATGTTTACTTACGATTTTGATTATGAATGTTTTACAAATGATTTGAAAGCTTTAAGCCTTATGTTTTTTGTAGAGTTTATGATATAAGCATGATTTCCTTCTCTTACATGTACTTATGAGTCTTATTTTACTTTTAAATGTCTTTTTTACTTACATTGCATACTCTGTACATTGCACATACTGACCGCATACTTTCTATGTTGTATCGTTTCATGATACAGGGTCCGGATCTCAACCTTATCCTCATCCTTAGTCTATCTCTACTTACACCTTTAGCTTATTGGTGAGTCCTCATGTTTCGAGGGTCGTTTGATATACTTTCATGTTGTTTATGTCTCAGTATTGGTCGGGTTAGTTTGGGATGTAATCCCATCAATCCATATTATGTAGTACAGGCTTTCAGACAAGTATGTATTGCTCAGTTGTGTATATGCCCAGTATTTCTGGATGTTATGCTATATTTACATTTCCGATATGTTTTATGATTATCATTCCGCTTATTTGAATAAGATTAGTTGTATGCATAATCCATGGGTCGACTTGGGGTCCCTCGAGGTCCCTTGTCACGTGTCTATGATCCGGGTGTACGTTTGGGTCGTGACACCTCATCTTTTGAGGACTAGACTATCCATATTTTTGTTATTTATTTCATTTTTAGCTTGTTGAGTTAGTTGAGGTCTTTTCCCATCAACTCGTCATGATTAGAGTCTATTAAGACATATGTATGTATTCAACTTCTGATTTTATATTCTAAAGTTATATTCAAGTTAGACTTCTGCTATGATTATATTTGATGGTTATTCAATTCTTGATCGAGTCAGATATATGCTTATGACATGGGTCGATTTGGGGTCTCTCGGGGCTCCTTGTCCCGTGTAACGATCCAAGTCGTCATTCGGGTCGTGAAGGATACCACACTTATTACGAAGACGCTATGAGACATCTAGGAAATGTTCCCTTCTTTCATGATCTATGTCGTGCGATGAAAAGTCTTTCTATCCTTCTAATTTGTGCTATTCGCGATTGCAGAATCATGGCTCCACGATGAGTGAATGGAAGGAGGAATGGAGATGGTGAACGCCACAAGGATGGCAATGATCATGGGCATCAACCATCCCCACCAGTTCATGAGCTCCAGGCACCGGAGCCAGCTGCCCATGCTGAGTTCTGGGCTGCTATTCTGATGCTTGCGCAGGCCTTGACCGCTCAGGTCAATCAGCAGGACATTGCGTATGTTCTGCAAAATGGCAACGCAGCGGCCACTCGATTCAGATACTTTTTGCGGATGAACCCGCCGGAGTTCCTTGGGTCCAAGGTAGATGAGGGCCCACATGAGTTCGTAGATGAGATTGTCAAGATCAGCCAAGTCATGGGGGTGAATGGGGTTGAGTGCATCGAGTTGGTCTATTACCAGCTAAAAGGGGTCGCGCATATCTGGTTTCGCCAATAGAAGGATAGAAGGGTCGCAGGAGAAGATTCGGTCACTTGGGAAGAGTTCCATGCTGCATTTCTAGACTGATTCTTCCCTTGGGAGATAATGGAGTTTAACACAACTGAGTTCGTGAATTTGAAGCAAGGGAGAATGATTGTACAAGAGTTTGCCCTTGAGTTCACTCGCCTATCGAAATATGCCCCAGAGTTGGTAGCCGATCAGAGCATGTGGGTGAGTAGATTCTTCCATGGAGTAGAGGGCTATTTTGACAAGGATTGTAGGAATTCTATGCTCCATCAGGACATGGATTTCCCTCGAATAGTGTTGTGCACCCAATAGATGGAGGCGGCTCATTCGAGGGAGAGGGAGGCCAAGAGGGCTAGGTCCGAGGACCACAGATTCTCTCAGCAGAGGTCCAAAGGTGGGCACCGATAGCAGACCCACCAGAGATCATCAGCCCCAACATCTTCAGCATTGAGTGTGCCATCCAGACCCAGAAATGATCAAAGTGGACGGATATCATCCTCAAGGGGTCAGAGTAGTAGACCTGTAGATTCTAGCATCCTAGCATGTCGCAGATGCGGTCGAGGACACACAGGCCAGTGTTTGGCAGGTTTAGGTGCTTGCTTCAAGTGTGGGCAGCCCTGATACATGCTTAGTGATTGTCCAGTTGCGAGATAGGATCAGGTTGGTGGCCGAGGTCTAGATTCTATCTTAGTAGCCCCTTCCGTACGCTCAGCACATCATGGGGCATCTATTAGCACAACTGGTGGCCAGCGCCAGAACTGATTCTATGCTTTAACATCCCGCCAGGAGCAGGAGGTCTCCCCGGATGTGGTTACTGGTATGTTTCTAGTTTTCCATATTGATGTTTATGCTATTCTAGATTTGGGGGCTACCTTGTCTTTTGTGACACCTTATATGGCCAGTAGCTTCGGAGTCAGTCCCGAAGTCTTATCAGAACTCTTCTCAATTTCCACTTCAGTAGGTGACTCAGTTATAGCTAGACAAGTGTGTATAGAGGTTGCCCAGTGTTAGTCCTTCATAAGGTCACCTCAGCAGATTTGATAAAGTTAGCCATGACCGATTTTGATGTTATTCTTGGCATTGATAGGCTATTTGCATGCTATGCTTTAGTAAATTGTAGAACCCGGGTAATAGAGTTCAAATTTTCGGGTGAGCCATTCTTAGAATGGAAGGGTAGTTCAGTTGTGCCTGTAGGTCGTTTCATTTCCTACCTTAAGGCCAGGAAAATGATTTTTAAGGATTACATGTACCATCTACTTAGGGTTTAGGATGTCGAGTCTGAGACCCCGACTATCCAGTCAGTTCCAGTAGAATGTGAGTATCTAGAGGTCTTTCCTGATGATTTGCCTGGTGTTCCTCCCCAGTAGGAGTTTGATTTCGGTATTGACCTTCTTCCCGGTATGTAGCCTATATCTATTCCTCCCTACAGGATGGCTCTTGCTGAGCTAAAAGAGTTAAAAGAGTAGTTGAAGGACTTCTTAGATAAGGGTTTCATTAGACCGAGCAAGTCCCCATGGGGTGCACCAGTTCTCTTTGTCCGAAAGAAGGATGGTTCTCTTCACATATTTATTGACTATCGGCAATGGAACAAAGTCACTGTTAAGAATAGGTATCCTTTACCCAGGATTGATAATTTATTTGACCAGCTTCAGGGTGCCATGTGTTTCTCAAAGATAGATCTTAGGTCCGGGTATCATAAGCTCAGAGCTCGGTAGAGTGATATCCCCGAAGACATAGTTTAGGACACGGTATGGCCATTATGAGTTTGTAGTTATGTCTTTTGTACTAACAAATGCTCCTTCAACTTTCATGGACTTGATGAACAGGGTTTTCAAGCAATATCTGGACATGTTCGTGATTGTGTTCATTGTATGAGACCCTCACATACTCTCGGAGCAAGGAGGAGCATGCCGCTCACTTTAGAATAGTACTTTAGACTCTCAAGGATCGCCAATTGTATGCCAAGTTAACCAAGTGTGAGTTTTGGTTGGACTCCGTAGCATTTTTAAGCCATGTGGTATTGAGTGAGGTCATAAAAGTAGATTCTCAAAAAATCGAGGAGGTGAAGAATTGGCCTAGACCAGTGAATCCCTCAAATATTCGGAGTTTCTTGGGTTTAGCTTGTTACTTTCGGAGGTTTGTTGAGGGTTTCTCCTCTATTGTAGCATCGTTGACCAAGTTGACTCAAAAAAAGGAGAAATTCTGATGGTGGGAGGCTTGTGAAAAGAGCTTCAAAGAGTTGAAGACTCAACTCAATTTAGCACCATTGTTGACCCTACCCGAGGGTACTAATGGATTTGTGTGTATTGCGATGCTTCATGGATCGACTCGGGTGTGTGTTCATGCAGCGTGGGAAAGTGATATCATATGCCTCAAGACAGTTGAAAGTCCATGAAAGAATTACCCGACCCATGACCTTGAATTGGCCGCGGTGGTATTCTCCTTGAAGATATGGCATCATTATTTGTATGGGGTCCAAGTGTACGTATTTATAGATCACAAGAGCTTACAATATGTGTTCACACAGAAAGATCTCCATCTTCGGCAAAGGATGTGGTTGGAGCTACTCAAGGACTGCGATATGAGTGTCCTTTACCATCCGAGTAAGGCTAATGTGGTAACGGATGCAGTTAGTAGACTCCCTATGGAGAGTGTGTCCCACGTGGGTGAAGGAAAGAAGGAGTTGGTGAAATATGTACATCGACTCACAAGGTTGGGAGTTAGGTTGATTGACTCGACCGATGGTGGTGTTGTTCTGCAGAACAGGTCAGAATCATACTTGGTGACTGATGTGAAAGATAAACAAGATGAGGATCCGATTTTGGTAAAGCTGAAAGAAGTCGTTCGAAGTCAGAATGTGGAGGTCTTCTCCCAAGGGGGAGATGGTGTGCTGCAGTACCAGGGTCACTTATGTGTTCCAGATGTCGATGATTTGAGGAGTCGGATGTTGCATGAGGCTCATGGATCCAGATATTCTATCCATCTGGGTGCCACCAAGATGTATCATGACTTGCGAGAAATATATTGATGGAACACCATGAAGAGGGATATTACATAATTCGTAGCCAAGTGCCCGAACTGTCAGCAAGTAAAGGTTCAGCATTAAAGGTTGGGAGGCGTACTTCAGGATATGAGCATTCCCACATGGAAGTGCAAAGATATTAATAATGATTTCATTACAGGCCTACCTCATACTTGTCGACACTATGATTCTATTTGGGTGGTGGTAGAAAGGTTGACCAAGGCTGCACATTTTCTACCGGTCAAAACCATGGACTCAGCGGAGGATTATGCCAAGATATATATTCGAGAGTTGGTTCAAGTACATGGAGTGCCCTTGTCCATTATTTCAGACCGAGGTACTCAGCTTACCTCCCAGTTTTGGCGGTCTTTTCAAAAAGGTCTTGGAACTCAGGTTAAACTCAGCACAGCATTTCATCCGCAAATGGATGGTTAAGCGGAGTGAACAATTCAAACACTAGAATACATGTTGAGAGCTTGCGTGATGGACATTAAAGGTGGTTGGGATGAATACTTTCCTCTGATCGAGTTTGATTACAATAACAACTATTACTCCAGTATCCAATTGCACTATTAGAGGCTCTCTACGGGCGGAGATGTAGATCGCCCATCGGATGGTTTGAGGTTTGTAAGACAAGTATGATAGGTCCAGATTCAATCCATGGGGGCTATGGTGACGGTTCAGTTGATAAGGGACAGGCTGAAAACCGCTCAAAGTCGTCAAAAGTCATAGGCTGTTATGAGGAGGAGAAATTTGGAGTTTGAGGTGAACGATTGGGTATTTAGGATGGTATCTCCCATGAAGGGAGTCATGCGGTTTGGGAAGAAAGGAAAACTCAATCCCCGTTATGTTTGTCCCTACCGAATTATGAGAAGAGTTCGTAAGGTAGCGTATGAGTTGGACTTGCCTCAGAGTTATCTTCAGTGCATCTTATGTTTCATGTATCGCTTTTGAAGAAATGTTTAGGAGATCCAGCTTAGTAGTCCCAGTGGACAGCGTTGGTGTAAAGTATAGCCTTAGCTATAAGGAAGTTCCAGTTAAAATATTGGATCGTCAGGTTCGGAGTCTAAGGAACAAGGAAGTAGCTTCAGTTAAAGTATTATGGAGGAATCAGCATGTTGAAGGAGCTACGTGGGAAGCCGAAGCATATATGATGGCTAAATACCCACACTTATTCTCTACCAGCTCAATTCCGACTTAAGGTATCAGTTTTTCTCTATGAATCTATTTAGTTTAATGTTCACTTCATGTGTTAAAGTTTATTTTATGTGTATGGGAGTATATGTGAAGCATGAGATCAGTTCAGCTATGTGATATGAATCGGAGGTAGTCATTCCAATAATTTTCGGTTTAAATGATCAGTATTTTAGTATGACAATTGCATGTTTCTTTTTTTTTCTTGTTTCCTACATTCGAGGATGAATGTTCCTAAGGGGGAGATATTGTTACACCCCGGGAGCTCAAAGATCAGACCTGGGAGTTAAAATGGGGAAAAAGTGGGAATTTTTATTGCAGACTCAGGACTAGTAGTCTCACGACTCATGAGGATATCCCACAAGTCGCAGGTGACTCCTGGGGGAAGGAAGTATAGTTAGGAAATTGGATTGGCAGTGTACCCGACGGAAGCTGACCACGACTCATTAGAGGAAGTTACGAGTCGTGGTGAGAGTCGTGGGAAGAGGTGAGTGAAAATGAAGAAGTAAGGCAGTGTACTCTACGACTGGTGACCACGAGTTGTGGTGCCCCCTGATGAGTCGTGAAGTGACCCTTTACAATCCCAGGACAACAAATAATACAGTGTACTTGACGACCGACATAACGAATCGTTCCCTCCAACGACGAGTCGTCAGGTCAACTGTTAGGACCACTTGGCAGTTATTTTTATGTGAATTAGTAAGGGCCTTTTCATAATTCTTAAGTTCCTAAATCCTAAACTACGTCGTTTTAGCCTATGAAAGGTGGTTTTTAGAGGGGGAAACTATCCTAAGTCTTCATTCATGCATGCAAGAGAATAGAAGAGTGATAGAGAGGTGACCAAAGGGTGATTCAAGGTTTTCTTTTTCAATTTATTTCAATTCCTTTTTCGGCATTCAAGGGAGAGTAAGATTCAGTCTCCATTAGGTATGTAGGGTTATGAATGAGTGGTTTCTTCCACGCCCATTCTCAATCCCTCTCTAAAAAAATATGAAATTCTATGATTGATCTATGGGTTTTTTACCCAAATGCATAAATTAACTATTTCTACGCATGGGTATGAATTAATTATGATTGTATTATCGAATTGTGAAGCATGGACTGATTTTATAATGATTTTAGTTAAAATTTTATTTCTAGACATATTAATGTTGAAGCCCAT